>JBBDGP010000140.1:1840000-2152500 GCA_037952835.1 Lithobates septentrionalis | reverse complement strand
ACAGTGCCCTTCAACCCTCCTCAGTGCCCCTGGGTTCCCTGAGAGTCCTCAGCCCCCACACCTCAGTGCCCTGCAACACTCCACAGTTCCTCCCACAGTGTCCCCAGTCTTCTGCAGGGCCTTCAGCCACCCATAATGCCCCCAACCTTCAACAGTGTACCACAGTGCCTCCCAACCTCCCACAGTGCTTCCTAGCCCTCACAGTGCCCACCAGTCTCCCACAGTACCCCAGTAAAGCCTCTAGCCTCCTGGAGAGACCCCCATCCTCTATAGGGCCACCAAGTTTGCTGCTGAGTCCCCTAACCCCTTTTAAATGCCCCCCCCCCTTTCACAGTGGCACCCAGGCCAATCCAGAGCCTTCCATGTGTGTGTGTGTGTGTATAAACTTATTTTTTACTGATTGGGCATTGACGGTTTTGAAAGACTCTACTGAGCCCTGGTATCAATAAGCCTGAGAACCACTGTTCTAGTCCGTCATCTGACATCTCGGGGTCCTTCCTATTCTGCTCTGGTGTGGGCAGTCTTTTAGGTGGTAGTAAGTCGCATCGTAAAAAAAAAAAATCGGGCCTGGCCAGTTTAAGAGTCACACCTATGCAGGTTGCAGTTGATGCATATTCCAGGTGCATTTTACATTTTTCAATACACGTTTTTGATCTATTGAAGTCTATGGAACCAAAAACACAACCTGCTGGTCCCTGACCCTTTCCATAAAATGCATAGATGTGAACGTGACCCATAGGAAGCCATGTTAAATGGACTGTAGTGTGTTTCTGCAAAACTGAAAATGCATTAAAAAATGCATAGGTGTGAACCAGGTTTTAGTCATATTGCGCTGGTATGACAAGAAAAGTCAGCTTGAGCTGCTTTGCCTGCAATTCAAATGCACTTCTATAGGACTTGCTGCCACCAAATAAATGCAGTCTGTGAACTGTCATACTGTCATACAAGTTTACTGCTTCATCAAAGTCAATGACAATTTGCTGACCTGCGTGTGACGTGCTTTTAAAACGCCCATCAAAAAGCAGAAAAACAAGGCCAAGTACATAAGACCTACCAAAAAAGCTTTCCTCAAAGAAATGTCAAGGCTGTCTTTGTCAAGTCAAGTCACTGCTGTCTTTGTGTTCTGCAAAGCCGTAAAAAAAAATTGCAGAATTGAAAATGGCTTGATTATATTACAACTTACAATTATTTACACCTTCTCCTAAAAAGTTTGTACCCATTTCTTGTGACGTGACTGATCAGGGCCAGTAGACCAAACATTACTAAAGTGCGGGTACTAAATCCGAACCTCACTGAAGTACATGTGAAGGGAATGTTAAAAAACAGCAATAGGCAGTTTTCAGGCTGATAAGCAACGGATGGTCAAAACAAATGACATGGGGGTGGGCACCCGCCTGGGGGACATGTACCAAATTTTTTTTTTAATTCCGTCTGGAAGGAAGCAGTGAATCATAAAGGCAGGGCCAGTGCAAATATTTTTGTCTTCTTAGGCGAAGGTGCATTTTGCCCCCCCAACATCGTCCTGGGGGGGGACAAGTGTAAACAAACCACCTGGGATTCCCTTGATCTACACAAGACCCTAATCATAGATGTGGGCCTAGTATCGATGTTATTAGGGGATACAACAGAAAAAAAAGGGTGCGAGAATCCTCTTAAAAAAAAACAACATATAACACATAGCCTTCATGAGGGACTGGTATGGATGTCAAGGGGGACCCCAGGCAAAAAAAAAAAACGATATTTGAATCCCCCCAATATTCATACCAGATCCTCCAAGTCTGGTATAGATTTTAAATGGGAACCCCATGCTCATGCAGAAGAAAAACAAAAAAAGCATGCCGGCGCCCTCCCCCCCACTCCTGAAATTCACACCAGACCCTGATCTGAGTGCATTGCTGAAGGACATTGTTGACTTTTTTTTTTAATTAATATAAAGGTCTTGTCAAAAATTGTGGGAAGCTGGTATCTGGGGGTCCCCATATTTTTAAGGTAAGGCTTCCAGATTATAATAAGCCCCCTGTCTGTAGATGCCCACAACCTCAGCCCTTGTTCCCATCAATAAGGGGACAAGGTGTTTTGCTGGGGAGGTCCCATCTGGCAGGCACTCTCCCCCAAGTTAAGGCATGTAGACTAATGTGGTTCAGAAGGGGGAGAGCGCATGCTTGTCCCCACACTTTCCTGGCCAGATAGGTTGAATGCTCAGATCAGGGTCTGGTATAGAATTTGGGGGATCCTACACTTTTTTGTTAACCCTTAAAATCTAACTCAAACACTCAAAGGATCTGGTACAAAATTTGGGGGAGACAGCACAACATTTCTTCTGTTTTTCTTTTTTTGTACAACAAAAGTTGAGTGTATTCCCACCCCTGGGAATGCCATCATCCTTTCAAATCAATGTTTAAAGAAAAGATATACACATACAGACTGGGATTTTACAGGCATCTAGACTATAAATTCATAATAATACAATTTTTATTTTCCCGTGTTTATAACACAACAATTAAAAATTACACAGACAAATGTTAAAATGATAAGTGATCATAGCCACAGTTTGGTACAGTATTCTCATATTCTGATGCTTTTCGAGACACTCCCTTCTTGAAGGGAACAGAGAAGGTACAGAAGAACCCGAAGGATCACTGAACATTGATGATAAAAACACATTGCACTAGGGAAACGCTCACCCACTACCAGGAAGCAGATCCAGGGACATCTTGCTTGACAGGATCACAGATGCCACTCTTTGCAGATATTAAGACCCTTCAACCATTAAAAGGTTGCAGGCTGAGGTAAAATATGGAAGCCCAAAGTCGTGCAGCAAGTTGCAAGGATTAGTGCTCATAGATTATAGAGCTGCCTCTGCCAGATACCAAAGAATCATTAGACACCCCCAAGTGTGAACACAGGGAGGGTTCAGCCTTGGGGATGTCTGATGATTCTTGTTTTTTACCAAAACTACAGTGTACCTTGCAAAGAGGTCCATTGTCCATCTGTTCTGTTTGGCAAGAGTGCCTAGATCAAAAATTGGCTGAACAGAATGAGACGTCCTTCTGCTGATAAAACAAAAAAAATTATATACTGTACATTTATACAAGTTTTGAGCACTTTGTCTCAAATTCAGCTTTACAGTTAGTACAGTATTAGAATTTGTTCTTGTAAATGTAAACCTCATATTCATATCTGAGAACCATTCAATAAGCAACAATAACATATGACACAGAGACTACAAAGTAGCCTTATCAAGACTGTGAAATCCAATCATACACTTTGATGAATTCTGTGTAGCAATTTGGAAAATCTGTGTGACTGCAAGGAATGGCAGTGACCTTTCAGCTGATGCCTAAAGGCTTTTCCTGTCCTTCAGGAACACAAACATCCATCTTGTACCACAAATTCTACATTGACAATGGGTTTCCTAAAGACTTTTCAGAATGAGTAAACATGTAACTAGTCTAGATTGACCTTTCTAGCCAATGACCAACTGGTTTACAAAAGAAAGACATGTGCATTGAACTTTGGCTGGCATTATGATGAAATATCTTCATCAGGAAGGATAAGACTAGAAATCTCTAACATCCAGGCGGTCTTTTATGTAATCTTTATTTGAAAATGTTTGCATTATACAACATACAATAGACACAAAACAAAAAACACAAAGAAGAGTAAAAACATACAGAAAGAATCCTTGTTGGTGCCCTACACATTACTCAATGTAACTGGTTAGAGAAAAGAGTGGAGGGGTGAGAGAGGGGGCAAAGGAACATCATGCTTTAACTATGTCATATGAACACTAACATCAATGAATCGCCCCTGTCATTCCTCCTTGACATGATGCTAATGATGACTCAGACCCCCAAACATGGATAAGAAACTGGAAGTAACCAAAAATAAAAGAACAAAGTAAAATTGAAAAATACCAAACAGAACAAATTAAACTAAACATATTAAGGCGTCATTCCATGCTGGTTTGTTTCGTTTAGGGATCGGGAGCTCCTACAATTCAAGCCCAATCAACAGGAGGGGCTGCCGCATGTGGGGACCCCTGAGAGCCCGGTATGACTTTACTTGTATAGTGCATCCAAGTGGCCGATATAGTATAAAACTTTTCATAGCGGTCTTTACATTTTGCCATCCATTCCTCCGCAGCCATGATATTATTCACTAAGGTTATCTATTCATTATGTGTAGGGATTTGTGGTCTCTTCCAGTATATCGGAATTAACCTTCTGGCTGCGTTGAGTAAATGAGGCAGTAGAGACTTGCGATACTGGCTGAGAGGAATGGTAGGAACATGTAGCAAAGATTACAACTGGTAGTCAGGGAGTTTAAGGTCCAGAATGGCCTTAATCTGGGCTTGTATATCTAACCAATATTACAGCCGATCACTAAATGTAAACACAGAGCGGTAACGAGATGTTACCGGGTTCTCCTCCTCACGCACCGATCGCGTGTGAGAAGGAGATTGCGGCAACATCTCGTTACCGCTTACAGTTTACACTAATCACACTAATTGCCCCCCTCCAATAAAGAGGACCTGTCACCACCCATCAAAGTACCTGTCACCACCCATCAAAGTACCTGTCACAGTCCATATGAGTACCCGAGTACCTGTCACAGTTAACCTGAGTACCTGTCACAGTCCATCTGAGTACCTGTCACAGTCCACCTGAGTACCTGTCACAGTCCATCTGAGTACCTGAGTACCTGTCACTGTCCTTCTGAGTACCTGTCACAGTCCACCTGAGTACCTGTCACAGTCCTTCTGAGTATCTGTCAAAGTTCATCTGAGTACCCGAGTACCTGTCACAGTCCATCTGAGTACCTGTCACTGTCCTTCTGAGTACCTGAGTACCTGTCACAGTCCATCTGAGTATCTGTCACAGTTCATCTGAGTACCTGAGTACCTGTCACTGTCCTTCTGAGTACCTGAGTACCTGTCACAGTCCATCTGAGTATCTGTCACAGTTCATCTGAGTACCCGAGTACCTGTCACAGTTCTTCTGAGTACCCGAGTACCTGTCACAGTCCATCTCAGTACCCGAGTCCTGTCACCAGGCCATCAGAGTACCCGAGTACCTGTCACCAGCCCATCAGAGTAACCGAGTACCTGTCTCCAGCCCATCAGAGTACCCGAGTACCTATCTGTAACCCATCAGAGTACCCGAGTACCTGTCACCAGGCCATCAGACTACCCCAGTACCTGTCACCAGCCCATCAGAGTACCCGAGTACATGTCACCATCCCAACAGAGTACCCGAGTACCTGTCACCAGCCTATCAGAGTACCCGAGTACCTGTCACCAGCCCATCAGAGTACCCGAGTACCTGTCACCAGCCCATCAGAGTATAGAGTACCTGTCACCAGCCCATCAGATTACCTGAGTACCTGTCACCAGCCCATCAGAGTACCCGAGTACCTGTCTCCAGCCCATCAGAGTACCCGAGTACCTATCTGTAACCCATCAGAGTACCCGAGTACCTGTCACCAGGCCATCAGACTACCCCAGTACCTGTCACCAGCCCATCAGAGTACCCGAGTACATGTCACCATCCCAACAGAGTACCCGAGTACCTGTCACCAGCCTATCAGAGTACCCGAGTACCTGTCACCAGCCCATCAGAGTACCCGAGTACCTGTCACCAGCCCATCAGAGTATAGAGTACCTGTCACCAGCCCATCAGATTACCTGAGTACCTGTCACCAGCCCATCAGAGTACCCGAGTACCTGTCACCAGCCCATCAGAGTACCCAAGTACCTGTCACCAGCCCATCAGAGTACCTGAGTACCTGTCACCAGCCCATCAGAGTACCCGAGTACCTGTCACAAGCCCATCAGAGTACCCGAGTACCTATCTGCAGCTCATAAAGTTACCCGAGTACCTGTCTCCAGCCCATCAGAGTACCCAAGTACCTATCTGCAGCCCATCAGAAAACCCAAATACCTATCTGCAGCCCATGCCTCATAAAATATACGTTGGGGTGTTTGCTTTCCAAAATGGGGTCATTTTGTGGGTAATTTCACTATCCTGGTGCTCAAGGACCTTCAAAAGTGTGATAGGTAGGAATGAAATGAGATGAGTAATTTATGCTCCTAGAATGCCTGAAGGTACTACTTCAATGTTGGGCCTCTGTATGTGGCCAGGCTATGTAAAAGTCTCACACATGTGGTATCGCCATACTCAGGATGAGTAGCATAATGTGTTTTGGGGTGTAATTTTTGCTATATACATGCTATGTGTTAAAAATATCTTATAAATTGACAACTTTGTGTAAAAAAAAAATGCGTTTTCATTTTTTTTGCACATTTTCCAAAAACTTCTGGAAAAAAATGAACTGTTCAAAAGACTCATTATGCCTCATAGATTATATGTTGGGGTGTTTGCTTTCCAAAATGGGGTCATTTTGTGGGCAATTCCAATTCCTGGTGCTCCAGGGCCTTCAAAAGTGTAATAGGTGGTTGAGTAATGAGATGTGTCATTTATCGTAGAACGCCTGAAGGTGCTCCTTCAATGTTGGGCCTTTGTATGTGGCCAGGCTGTGTAAAAGTCTCACACATGTGGTATTGCCATACTCAGGACGAGTAGCAGAATGTATTTTGGGGTGTAATTTGTTGTATGCATATGCTCTATGAGAGACATAACCTGTTAATATGACAATTTTGTAAAAAAAAATCTTCATTTTGCAAAGAATTGTGGGAAAAAATTACAACTTAAAAAAACTCACCATGCTACTTACTTAATACCTTGGAATGTCTACTTTCTAAAAAGGGGTCATGGGGGGGGGGGGCTATTTGTACTTTCCTGACTTGTTAGTGTCTCAAGAAATGAGATAGGCCTTCAGTACATCAGGTATGATCAGATGTGATCAATTTTCAGTGATTGGCACCATAGTTTGTAGACTCTATAACTTACACAAAGACCGAATAATATACACTGATTTGGGTTAATTTTACCAAAGATATGTAGCAGTATAAATTTTGGACAAAATTTATGAAGAAAAATTACTAATTTGCTAAATTTTATGACAGAAAAAAGAAAAAGACATTTTTTTCCACAAAATTTACAAACTTTTTTTTTTATAGCACAAAAAATAAAAAACCCACTAGTAATTAAATACCACCAAAAGAAATCTCTGTTTGTATGAAAAAAAGGACCCACATTTCATATGGGTACAGTGTTGCATGACTGAGTAATTGTCTTTCAAAGTGTGAGAGCGCTGAAAGCTGAAAATTGGTCTGGGCAGGAAGGGGGTGTAAGTGTCTTGTATTGAGGTGGTTAATAACCGCCTCAATTTCTGACAAGGGGATGGGGGTATCCAGCTGGTCACTAATCGAGGTAGCTGTGGGGACTGGGCCTCCTTTAAATATTGCAGAATACGTTCCACCCTCTGAGGTTCCGTGGAACCAGGTAGAGTGGTAGGGAGGTGGTATAGCTGGGCATAGTAATTGCTAAAGGCGTTAGCTATTTTTGAAGAATGGACCACGGATGAGCCCGCCGCAGTGGTGAGCTTATGTACATGTTCCAAGTCGCGTTGACGTTTGAAAGCTCGTGCAAGTAGTCTCCCACATTTGTTGCCAAATTCGTAGAATTTGTGGGAAACGTGGCATAGCCCGAATCCTAACGTCGAGCAAAGTAGCTAGTTCCTGCCTAAAGAAGAAATGAGATAGGCCTTCAGTACATCAGGTATGATCAGATGTGATCAATTTTCAGTGATTGGCACCATAGTTTGTAGACTCTATAACTTACACAAAGACCGAATAATATACACTGATTTGGGTTAATTTTACCAAAGATATGTAGCAGTATAAATTTTGGACAAAATTTATGAAGAAAAATTACTAATTTGCTAAATTTTATGACAGAAAAAAGAAAAAGACATTTTTTTCCACAAAATTTACAAACTTTTTTTTTTATAGCACAAAAAATAAAAAACCCACTAGTAATTAAATACCACCAAAAGAAATCTCTGTTTGTATGAAAAAAAGGACCCACATTTCATATGGGTACAGTGTTGCATGACTGAGTAATTGTCTTTCAAAGTGTGAGAGCGCTGAAAGCTGAAAATTGGTCTGGGCAGGAAGGGGGTGTAAGTGTCTTGTATTGAGGTGGTTAATAACCGCCTCAATTTCTGACAAGGGGATGGGGGTATCCAGCTGGTCACTAATCGAGGTAGCTGTGGGGACTGGGCCTCCTTTAAATATTGCAGAATACGTTCCACCCTCTGAGGTTCCGTGGAACCAGGTAGAGTGGTAGGGAGGTGGTATAGCTGGGCATAGTAATTGCTAAAGGCGTTAGCTATTTTTGAAGAATGGACCACGGATGAGCCCGCCGCAGTGGTGAGCTTATGTACATGTTCCAAGTCGCGTTGACGTTTGAAAGCTCGTGCAAGTAGTCTCCCACATTTGTTGCCAAATTCGTAGAATTTGTGGGAAACGTGGCATAGCCCGAATCCTAACGTCGAGCAAAGTAGCTAGTTCCTGCCTAAAAGATTGTAGTTCCAGCGCAATCTCTGGGGTAACGCAGCATTTATGGGTGAGTTCGGCCCAGCGGATTTTTGACAACAAGGTTTGCAGTTCCCCCTCCCTTGCTTTTTTCAATCTAGAAACCTGGGAGATCAGTTCCCCCCGAACCACTGCTTTTTTGTCCTTCCCATATAGAAACCCATTCCCATTTCACCCGCCTTATTTTCAGCAAAGTATAAGGAGAGGGTGTCAGAAACCTGTTTCTGAGCCACTGCGTCATCCAGTATAACCTCGTTCAGGCGCCAGTTTGTCCGCGCATCTGAAGAAAGGGGAAACCGGAGCATAATCCGATATAGTTATGGAGCCAATGGATGCACCAGATAGGGAGTCAGGGGAAAACTGGTCCATCACCAAAAGGTTTATACGAGTATAGACATCGTGGGTGGCTGGGAAATAGCTATAGTCTCTACCAGTGGAATGGAGTAGCCTCCAACAGTCGACCAAATGGTGCGCCTGCAGGGACTCTCTAAAGTGCTTCAGGAAAGAAAACAAAGTAGCAGAATGCCCTGAGGATGTATCCAATTGTTGATCAGGGCTAACATTAAAATCACCCCCCCAATATTAGCTAGCCTTTCCTGAAGGTGGATAGAGATTTTAGGACAGAGTCCAGAAAAGTAAGCTGTTTACTGTTCGGGGTGTACACAGCTGCAAACATGAACTTATGGTAAAAAATAGTGCCTTTAAGAAACACAAACCTACCATTAGGGTCCGCCAGATGGTCTAGCGGAACAGAAGGGCATTGTTTGTGAATAGCTATAGCAACCACCCCAGATTTGGGTCGCGGAACAGAAGGGCATTGTTTGTGAATAGCTATAGCAACCACCCCAGATTTGGGTCGCTGGGAGTTTACATCTCTAAGTGAGTGCCTGTATAGCAGGAGTAGTTTCTTCCCACTGTGTTTCCAATGCCTCTACTTTGCCCCCTATATGAGCTGTGTCAGCCTGCAGGGCTTCAATGTCCTGGCGCAGAGCCTTCTCTACCCTGTAAGCAAACAGCTCCAGATCAGCCTTAGTGGGGAGGGATAAGATGTTTGAACAGAGATCTTTATCTCCTAAGGTGTTACCCACATCTGACGGTCTGTCCTGGATATTAGAGCAGGAGGGAGAGGAGGGGGGAAGAAGCGACAGCAGTGGCAGGTATGGAGAGCTGAAGGGGAGGCTGCACAGGCAGCGTGCTCACCTGGCGCCATCTTGGAAGTACCTGTTGTTCCCCGGCGGGTCTCATAAGTAGAATTGTCCAGACCATCTCCGGGAGGTCCGCTGTGACAGCGGGGACGGCTTGCACTTCAGAGGCATGTTTTTATGTAAATTTCCCCCCCTGGAAAGCTGCTGTATGGGCAGTATGTTGAGCGGGTCACACGGAGCTCAGGGAGAGCACATCCTCACTCATGCATGCCACAGCCATGTCCCCCCAGGCGGTCTTTTAAAGCGTCAGTTAACCCAAAATGAATGTTTCCATTATAGATGGATGCTGGTATGCCTTATGCATAAAGCCTGTTAACATGTCTCATAGGCTCAACAGAAAGCTTTCCCTATTAAAGATAATAGGGATAATAAATTTCTGCATCATGGTGTCAGACCTCATAGAAATGTAATCAATCAATAATTGTAGGAAGAAGTTTTCGGTCATGTCTGAAAAACTTTGTAACAATAATGCTTTTGAAGCTTAGACATTTTCCCGGCTGACAGCATAATGTAAACAAAGTGGCAAAACAAAACAAAAAAAGCAATGTATGAAGAAAAGATATATGTGCATTGTGATTTTACAGGCATCCAGACTATTAATTCATAGAAACACAATTTTTATTGTCACATGTTTATAACACATCGATTAAAAATGGCATAGACAAGTGTTAAAATGATAAGTGATCATAGCAACGGCTTGGGTAAAGTATTTTTATATTCTGACGTGTTTTTGAGACACTCCTCTACTTTAAGGGAATAGAGAAGGTACAGAAGTACCCGAGGGATCACTAAGCCCCGGTTCACACAGGCGACCTGCACACGACTTCCACGGCGATTTGCAAAATGACTTCTGTATAGAAGTCTATGCAAGTCGCCTCAAGTCGCCCCCAAAGTAGTACAGGAACCTTTTTCTAAGTCGGAGCGACTTCTCTCCTATTAGAACGGTTCCATAGTACAGAACGGGAGGCGACTTGTCAGGCGGCTAGGTCGCCTGACAAGTCGCCCCTGTGTGAACCGGCAGTAAGCATTGATGATAATGTAGCGCTACCCCTGAAGGAGTATCTGAGGAGATGTCAGGATCCTTTTCCCAGTAATTTCCTCAGTCGGGCACACAATTCCAATCTCTCCTCAGACTCATTACCCAGTCTAGGGGTATGCTTTTTGATGCTTTAATGATAACATGGTTAGGTAGCGAGTAATGGTAAGATACTCCAACGTAGGCCTCCAGCTATCTCCACTGAGGCCTCGATAACCCGCAGGCACATGGCAGAATTTCCTAGGGGGATAACAGCCCCTCTAGGCTGTGATCTTTGCCTAAGGGAAAAATACACTTCTGCTCCCAGTCTCAAAGTATTTATACAGACTCCCAGCCACCATCTGGGTACCTCTCCCCGGGATTGGCTAGGGCTGCACAAATATTCAGTTGCTGATTATAATCTTTCCACCCACTAACTTCCAGAACATTCCAGAACAGGGGGAAGCAGTCATTTCTACAGCCACTGAAACACAGAACAGACCAGAACAATCAAACACAGCTACACTGATTACATTAAGCCAGAACTAAATTTGCCTGACAATTAAATGCAGCTCCACTGAATACAGTGAACTTAATCTAAAATTACCTAACCTAGCACCTTTCTAAGATGGTGCTACCAAAAAAAACACAACCTCCAGTTGCAGCACAAAGTGAAACTTTTAGCAGTGCCATTCCTATCACTGCTAAATGTGACAGTTTCAGCTCAGAGATGTTGGTTGCCGGGGAGCTGGCACCCGCCAGTGTCCTAACAACCAGTGAGTCATCCCAGCTCTGCTCATTCAGCTGTAACCCAGGACACTGTTTAAAATAAAAACAAGGCCCTTCAGTCTGGTATGAATTCTAAAGGGAACCCAACACCAAGAAAACAAAAAAATGGCATGAGGTCCCCCCAAATTCCATACCAGAATTTTATCTGATGTCACTGTGTAAATATGCACACAGTGACACAGACAGAGCATGATTCAGCTTTCCAAGGGGTCTCTGAACAGGTGTGAGCCTAACTGTCAGTTGGGTGTTGCCCCACAAAAGGAATCAGGCTAGCCAGCCAGTAAGGGTAAGCTCTGGCTTGTTCGCAAGCCGCATGTGTAGAGCCCACCAGGAAGTCGGCACTGCACAGCGCTAATCACAAGCAGTTAGACCTTATCCCAATGTGCGGCTGCAGAGATCGGGAAATGTCTCACTGCTTGTGATTAGCGCCGCGCAGTACCAACTTCCTAGCAGGCTCTGCACGTGCGGCTTACAAACACACCTGAGCTCATTCTAGGACAAAAAGGGCTGCTGGAGCACTGTGTGTTTGAATGGACACACAAGGAGTGCATGAACTGGCCTATCTGGCAGTATAGGCAGGCACTCTTACCAGACTGACATTGAGGGAAAATTTTCAGTTTGTGCTGAAGCCGAATCTTCAAAGACCAAGTAGCCAGGAGGCTGAAGTTCTTTCAATTTAAAGGTGTTTTGTTGATAAATATGGACCCGTTCATACCAGGTGAATTGGGACTGGGTTGAGTAGCCTTGCCAAGTGCAAAGATGCCTTGTCTCCTATCAGGCCAGTTTACACTATCCCATTGACTTAGTGTATGCTAAAATAAAATGTATGGCATGCAGTACTTTTTTTATAGAGCACAGCATTATGTAACACAATCCACTGCCTTGCACTGCGCTATGGCCATTAGAACTTGATGAAATGTCATTCATTAAGTAGACCGATTTTCTTGAAAAATTTGTATTTATACAGATTTCTTAGATAACTGCTAACTCAAATATGTATATAAATTCATTTGATATACACTGCCCATAAGAAGATTAAACTATAGTTCATCAAATCTAATCACAGCACAATTCTCATACACGTATTTATGCTGTTCGTACAGCTCTGCACTTTGCATGAACTCAGTAATCATGTAAATCCCTTTAGTCTAGTTAGGCACAATGATAAAGATTGTGTGAGTATGAAATCACATCTTAGCAAAGGGGACTGACACTGATTTAAAAAAATAGAAGGCCTCTATAAAAAGAGGGGCAATAAATTGTACAATTCTCATTAAAGTATATCTAAACCTTGTTTAGGAATGATGTGCATGTTAAGACCAGTATTTAAGCAATCGTAATTGATATTTTTTGTATAATAAAATGTTAAACTTACTTTTTTTCCTCTTCTGTGGTGGTGCTAAAACAGAAGGTCCATCTCATAGGCACTCGTCTCTGAGAGCTGGCAAGCTCAAAATCAGAGTGTCAGCTTGTAGTAACCACATTGCTTGAGTGACAATGCTGCTCCACCTTAGGGAGCCACTTGGGATACTTTGTCACCCTGGCATAGGAAGTGGAAATACAAGCAGTAGCTAGTAAGATTACAACAAATTGTATACAAAGGAAAATGGAGACGCTCAACTCCACAATGGGGATAATATTGACACAGCCCCAAATGATCCACAATGCCTCAGAACTGATATGGTCAAGAAACATTTAGACAAAATAAAGGTGAATAAAGGTCAATGTGCTGCCTATATTGAAAAAATGATCAAAGTCTTTACTATGTAACTACAGACCATTTAGTTTAACTTCTATAGTTTGGAAGATACTTTAGAGTTTAATAAAAGACCACATAGAAGAGTTTTTGCTATTATTTAGGTAATTACATCACCTGTTTTCCTGTTTGCATTCAGTTTTCGGTTAAGGAATCTCCTGACCAACAGCTGAATGGGACTATGGATACAGCACTGTGAAGTAAGCTGCTACATGTGTAGCCAGTGGGGCTGGCATCAAGCTCCCTTACAGGGTGAAGACAAAATAAAGACAAAAACTTTTCAATGTGGGATAACAAGTCCCAGCATGTTCATAAGCTATGCTCCATTGACTTTTAATGCCCACTCCAGATTGGCCGGTCTTGGACTAGAGAAAGGAGGAGTTGTTGAGATAGAGAATGTGGGAGATATACGTAGTTTCATTGAGGACAAGCGGCATTGCATCTGAGGAGACTACAGTCCTCAGGGAGCTATGCGGTCCAAGTGAAGAGTGTCCTGGATTACCCTACTAACTCAGATCCACCCAACTCCTTTTTGCACTTGTTACTGATCCTTTTGTTACCGTTAAACTTTGTTAAAGTTCCTTCTATCAGAACTCTTTATTAAACCACCACCTCCTTTAACTGGGGGTATCAGGAAGCCACTTAGCATCATAACTAGTGCACCACCATATGGGCCCCAACCAAGCTGGCAGAAACCGTTATTTTTTTTTTCCTTTTTCTCAGTTGGAGGTTATTTCTCCCTGCTTTATAGCATTTCCATTGACTTTAACCATTTTTACACTTAAGTGCTGCAGGTAGACTTTGGCCTAAACGGGTCACAGCTAATCAGCCAGTTGGTATATAGCCTTGCACAGGACGCAGCTGCATCTAGAGGTGGCATTTAGTCCCCTCTAAACGCAACAAACTATCCATTCCTGGTGGCCCATGTGTTTGCAGCCATAGAGCACTGGGGTGATTGAAGGGTAAGCTACTATTTTTTACATTTTTTTTTAAGATTACATACACTTTAAGTGCATGTTTAGTCCACATTGCTGACTCAACAAGTATTGAAGCCATTGTAACAACACATGAGGGTTTTTCACAGCCTAGCCACATAGAGAAGCCCAAAATCCAAGGACGTTCTAGGGGCATAATATACACAGTTAATTCCACGGCTACCTATCTCATTTTTGAAGGTCCTGGAGCACCAGAACAGTGAAGACAACCACAAAATGACTTCATTTTAGAAAGCAAATACCCCACAGTATTTTTTAAGGATACGTTTACATCCATGCATGTGTGGTTGATGCATTTTTAAGACCCGTTTTTAGGTGCATTGAAATCAATGGGCAGTGCCGCCAAACCGCCAGCAAAGCAACGCTGCAGCGGCGGTTTTAACCCTTTTTTGTCCTGCACTGATAAAACGATGGTAAACCGCCGACGCCCCCAACGCCCCAGTGTGAAAGTAGCCTTAAAATCATGAAAAAATCTGACAAAATACATGAAACAACAAGGCACAAGTTGGTACATCTAGACAATGACACTGAAAACATTTATAGAACGTTGCAGGTGTGAGAGATCATAAAAATGGCAAAACTGTCCTGCAAAAGGAGTTAATAACTGATTGTTCCTCTTTTTTGAATCTGCAAGAATGTAAGTATATCTTTACACATGAATTTGAAAATCCATAGAAACATTTGATAAATTATCTCTGAATTAACTGGATTCATCGCCTTTAAAAAATGACTTGACTTTTTAGACTAAATATCAAACTACGGCAGGAGCACAAAGGCAAACTAGTCGTTTGAAAAATAGCTAATGATCACAGCAGCTGTAATTAAAAGATTTAATCATTGAGCTTCTTTATTTTATTCATGACTATTTGTCTTGTAACTAATTCTACTGTTACTGCCTTTCTTCAGGATGGATGAAATTCTGAAATACAAACTCATTAGATCAATCTACAGCACTGTAAATACATATCTGCTGAGAACCATTACCGATGATACTGTTACAAGATCTCACTTTCAGGTCCTATGACTTCATGCCAAAGAAATGTCATTTTCTGTGAAGTGATATTAGTGCCAGTGAAAGTATTTTTAGAAACCCAAGTTAATTTTAGACAGTGACACTACATAGACTTTGTATAGGACTAAGCTTTTTTTTTTTTTTTTTTTTTTTTTAATTGGACATGGTCAAGGCAAAGGCATAGTGTTGGTAAATGTGAACATGCTTTATTTACCTATCAGATTATTTTTATTGTAAATTCATGATACTGAAATAATATATTTTGTCAATAACATTCAGGTTTATTATATGTCTGCATGTGACTGTGTTCTTCATCTAATGTGGTTGTTTGGTCCTACAGTATATTTCAAGACTGCAATTACTTTAGCCTACAATTATTTAGGGTGCTTTATCTCCTCCTCCTAGCAGTATCCCAATTTGTTTAAACATCCCTCAAGCTCTGGTAGCATTCACCCTACTCTACACCTTTCAGGGGGAGGGAGGTACCCGCTCCTCCCTTCCCCTGAAAGGTGCCAAATGTGGCACTGGAAGGGGGGAGGCAAATAAGCAGAGCTTCCACTTTTGGGTGGCATATGGGCATACAGAATATTATACGCCTGTATTTATAGTATTTTGGAGACCCAGTTGCTACTTAATTCTGCTCATAGGATTGAATAACAAAATATGCGGTTATATACAGTATCTTACAAAAAGGAGTACACCCCTCTGGGGTGGAGCCATGTCCTGTGGTCTGATGAGACCAAGATAAACTTATTTGGTTTAGATGGTGTCAAGCGTGTGGTGGCAACCAGGTGAGGAGTACAAAGACAAGTGTGTCTTGCCTACAGTCAAGCATGGTGGTGGGAGTGCCATGGTCTGGGGCTGCATGAGTGCTGCCAGCACTGGGGAGCTACAGTTCATTGAGGGAACCATGAATGCCAACATGTACTGTGACATACTGAAGCAGAGCATGACCCCCTCCCTTCAGAGACTGGGCCGCAGGGCAGTATTCCAATATGATAACGACCCCAAACACACCTCCAAGATGACCACTGCCTCGCTAAAGAAGCTGAGGGTAAAGGTGATGGACTGGCCAACAGTGTTAATTTTGGCAGCAAATTTCAATCCAGTTTTAGTCTTATGCCCCGTACACACGATCGGACATTGATCGGACATTCCGACCACAAAATCCGTCTGATTTTTTCAGACGGATTTTGTGCCAAACTTGTCTTGCATACACACGGTCGCACAAAGTTGTCGGAAAATCCGATCGTTCCGAACGCGGTGACGTAAAACAGGTACGTCGGGACTTAAACGGGGCAGTAGCCAATAGCTTTCGCCTCTTAATTTATTCTGAGCATGTGTGGCACTTTGTGCGTCGGATTTGTGTACACATGATCGGAATTTAAACAATCAGATTTTTTTGCCGGAAAATTTTATATCCTGCTCTCACACTTTGTGTGGCGGAAATTCCGACGGAAAAAGTCCGATGGAGCCCACACACGATCGGAATTTCCGACAACACAATCCGATTGCACTTTTTCCGTCGGAAAATCCGACCGTGTGTACCAAAAAGTACAAAATATTGTGTTTTTTTCAAAATTGTCGCTCTTTTTTTGTTTATAGCGCAAAAAATAAAAACGGCAGAGATGATCAAATACCAGCAAAAGAAAGCTCTATTTGTAGGAAAAAAAGGCCATCAACTTTGTTTGGGTACAGCGTCACACTACTGCGTAATTGTCAGTTAAAGAGACGCAGTGCCGTATCGCAAAAAATGGCTTGGTCATTGAGCAGCCAAATATCCCCAAATTTTTTTAAAAAAAGAAAATTTTTCCCTCAGTTTAGGCCAATATGTATTCTTCTACATATTTTTGGTAATAAAAATTGCGAAAAGCGTATATTGATTGGTTTGCACAAAAGTTATAGCGTCTACAAAATGGTAATGGTGGCGATAAGCAAATTTTATCAGGACTGCGATATTATGATGAACAGATTGGACACTTTTGACACATTTTTTGGACCATTGACAATTATACAGCGATCAGTGCTAGAAAAATGCACTGATTACAGTGTAAATGTCACTGGCAGGGAAAGGGTTAACACTAGGGGGCGATCAAGGGGTTAACTGTGTTCCATAGTGTGTATTCTAACTGTAGGGGGATGGGAGTGACTGGAGGAAATTATAGATCGTGGTTCCTAGCTAGTAGGCACTAACGATCTGCCTCTCCTCACAGAACAGGGATTTGTGTGTTAACATACACATGTCCCTGTTCTGCCTCTCGTGCCAATGATTGCATCGACAACCCCGCAGTGCGGCGGCGCGCTCCTGCTATCCCACTTAAAAGGGGCCGACGTACAGCTACGATGGTTTGCGGGATCACACGGACCTGCCGCAGTATAATGATGGAGGCTGGTCGGAAAGCGGTTAAGTGGTTGTAAACCCTTAAATATATCCAGTGCAGTGACTTCCTCAGGTGATATACAGAGATGAAACAAATCCTCTTACTTACGTTGCACCTGTTTGTACCAGGTCTTTTCTTTCCACTCAAAGTCCAAAATTTATAAAACTTGTCAGATGTGTCAGAAAAAAGGGGGCAAGAAGCTGAAATTACGCTCTGCAGAGCTCAGTGAGGAGAGCTCTGAGAGCTGATTGGAGGGAAGAGACACACCCCCTTCACACAGCACACAGGAACAGAGCTGAGGCTGTCAATCAGCTGGAGCTCCCTCCCCTGTCACCATTTTTCTTTTGGTGTCAGGAAAACTTATGAGAAATGATTCATGCTGATAGCAGAGGAACAGGGCAGCAGACAGAAATGACATTTAGGGGTTGATTTACTAAAGGCAATTAGTCTGCACTTTGCAAAGTGCAGTTTCACTCTGCAAGTGCAGTCGCTCCAGAGCTTAGTAAATGAGGTAAGGCTTCACTTTGCAAAGAATACCCAATCACGTGGAATGAAAATTTTAAAAAATTGTATTTTTGCTTGCACATGATTGGATTGTGAAAGTCAGCAGAGCTTTTGCTCATTTACTAAAGTGATTGTAAAGCTTTGTTTAAAAAAAAAAAATAACCCTCATGTTTTTTCACCTTAATGCATACATTAAGGTGAAAAAATACGAGGGTTTACAAACCCTTAGCTCTGGAGCAACTGCATTTTGCAAAGTTCCCGGTCTTTTTCCTTTTAGTAAATCAACCCCATAGTGCTCTTAAATGAGACAAGTACATACTTTAGAAGAATATCATACCTTATGTCTCAGGTTTACAACCACTTTATTTAACTGTATCAAAAAAATCTAATTTTGTCTATGGAAAAATAATACACAATATAACTTTTCAGTTAAAGTGTTACAAAACCTAAAACCGTTTTTTCCTTAATGTATTGTTTACATTAGGGTAAAAAAACATTTTCAGTTTCCCTGTGCCCCCTTTCCTCTGTGTGAAGAGGAAGAGAGAGGAGAAGAAATCAGCGCTGTGCAGGGCTGCATCTATTCTCCCCTTGCCATTGGCTGTTGCTGCTGTCAATAAAATGCGGTGAAGAGGAAGAAGGGGGTGAGCCTAAGTCCCGCTGTGTAAGCTATGCTCCATAGACACACAGGTCGGAAGCGAGCATGCACAGCATGTCCCCATAGCAAACGGCTTGCTATGGGGACAGAAAAAGAAGAGAAGGATTGGGGACACTCAGCAGGTGAGTATACACATGTTTGTTATTTTAATATAAAAAAAATTCTGACTTTAATAACACTTTAATATAAAATATTAAACTGATGAAAATACTCTGTTTCCCAACACAAATCCACCATAGAGTTGTCATGAAATACTCCAAGCAATCCACTCAAACACAAATGGACAATATCTGAGTGGACTGTTTGGGGTGCTTGATGATCACTCTATGGTGGATTTGTGTTGGGGAATAGAGTATTTTCACAGTATAAGTTGTGTGGATACATGATGGGTTTATTGATTTATATTAACTTTCTTTTTATATTTTGTAATATTATTTTTGCCTAGCCAAAGTCTGATTTTTGGATACATTAGGTCAAATAAGGTAAGCGCAGCTCCATATTTATTCATTGTATAAGTCAATGGAAATGCAAAAGCAGCTTGAAGTTGGCTGATGATTGATGCATCTTAGAAAGAGTACATATGCAAGTCAGAAGGAGGTCAACTGCAGATGAAATTATCTTAGAAGCGTCTAAAACTGATTTCAAATGCAAGCAGAAGGCACCTGAAAGCAAGCTACATTTTTCCATCAACATGAAGCTGATGCCTGTTGACACAGGCCCTATAACCAGTCTTACCTATGTGTTTCAACTGTTTAGCTGATTGGCTGAAGATGTTAAAGGACATCTTCAGCCAATCAGCTAAACAGCTGAAACACATACATGGTCCGGACAAAAATATGGAAAGATTGAATGGGGAAAAAAAGGGGGAAGGGAGCAAGAATCATGTATAAAGTGGTCAGATTAGAGTGACCAAAAAGTTCGTAATGAACTGATGCTGTAACCATAATAATACAAATAGAGAAAGGGGGGCACCCGGTACTAGTGTCCGGGTAAGGGGTTACCTTAGCAACACTTATATATTGTCAATCACAAAATGGGTGGGTTGCCAGAATTATTTAAAAATATTTCACTTTATTAAATTGTTTAAAACACATTGAACAATGAGCAACACACTAAATTAGTGGTCCTTGTGGCTGCGACTTGGTGGTTAATAGGCCTGACAAAACAGACAAAAATTGCACAAGGAATACAAAATACACAAAACAAAAAACGATAAACATACAACAGATGGCAGCGCCCGGACGCTGTAAGGATCCTGCCAGTGACTGACAGGTAAAGAAATAATCAAATTGATGTGGCTATTGGGGTCAGTGGATATTACATTAACCGCTTGCTGACCGCCGGCTGTCTATTGACGGCCAGGCGGCGCAGCTCTCGTTGCGGGCGGGCGTCATATGACGGCCTCGCATTCCTAGGCCAACAGGGGGCGCGCGCGCGCCGCCGGCGGCGATCGCGCGCGCCCGCCGTGTCACTAGGCACCCGGTGCGCGTGCCCGGCGGCCGCGATGTCCGCCGGGCACCCGCGATTACCGGTAACACAGCAGGACCGTGGATCTGTGTGTGTAAACACACAGATCCACGGTCCTG
This sequence comes from Lithobates septentrionalis, assembly GCA_037952835.1. Lineage (NCBI taxonomy): Eukaryota > Metazoa > Chordata > Amphibia > Anura > Ranidae > Lithobates > Lithobates septentrionalis. Next base: position 2,132,102 of record JBBDGP010000140.1, on the reverse strand, counting down.
TCAGAGGAGAGGAGGCCGATGGTGTGTTCCCAGCACAGCGGAACACCGATCGGTCTCCTCCTCTAGTGAGTCCCCGCCCCCTACAGTTAGAATCACTCCCTAGCAACACAGTTAACCCCTCGATCACCACCTAGTGTTAACCCCTTCCCTGCCTGTCACATTTATACAGTAATCAATGCATTTTTATAGCACGGTTCGCTGTATAAATGTGAATGGTCCCAAATATGTGTCAAAAGTGTCCGATGTGTCCACCGCAATATCGCAGTCACAATAAAAATCGCAGATCGCCGCCATTACTAGTAAAAAAATAAAAAAAATAAAAATGTTATAAATCTATCCCCTATTTTGTAGACGCTATAACTTTTGCGCAAACCAATCTATATACGCTTATTGCGATTTTTTTTACCAAAAATATGTACAAGAATACATATCGGCCTAAACTGAGAAAAAATTTGTTTTAAAGAAAAAAAAATTGGATATTTATTATCGCAAAAGATAAAAATTATTGTGTTTTTTTTTAAACTTCTCACTCTTCTTTTGTTTATAGCGCAAAAAATAAAAACCGCAGAGGTGATCAAATACCACCAAAAGAAAGCTCTATTTGTGGGGAAAAAATTATAACAATTGGCCGAAAGATACCTGTCAGCAGCAGGAAGGATCCTTTGAGGATAGGTGGGATTGGTGGTGGGAGAGGGGGTTTGGGTGGTGCTAACTACTGCCGACTTGGTTATTGGTACTAAGCAATGAACTTCAGGGCTATTATTGGTTGGAAAGCAGTAGAAAGCCACATTAATGATGACCAAATCCTGGATAAGTTCATGGATGGATCAAGGATGTTAATAGAGAGGATGCAAATAAGGAAATGATGGTAAAAGTCACTGATTATAACATGATAATTATAGAAAGATTCTCAGATAAATGGGGATATAAAGCTTAGTCAGACTTTACTCCGATAACTATTGATATAGGACTTTACCATTGATGGCATCAATCATCCTCAAAAGTCCGCTCCGGGTTGATCGTTCATGATGTTGCCCTCTTTATGGGAAGGAGAGTTGGTGAGAGGATACGGCTCCAAAGAAAGTGGCAGCAGCTGGAGGGACAGCGGGATGTGTGCACCGCGATCTCTACCTCCTGATTGAATCACTGCTGTTTATGACCGTCTGCTGATAGAAGTCCTCCGGCTCCTGGTATTCCCCCTTGGGGCTTGGATCCACTGCGTGTTAGGGGGGGGGGAAAGTCACGTTCGTGCGGGTGCTGGGTTGGTATTGATAAGATAGGCCGGTCGGAGCCGTCAGCTGTCAGCCGCTACCTGTCACAACATCTCATCGCATAGTCCCACACACACACAGTGCCCAGCGCCCGCGGCGTGTCAGCGTTGATGACGTCAACGCGTTTCGCTATTGCCGATAGTGTAGCTTCATCTCGGACGACTGCAGGGCCGGTGAGAGCGCTCCTCTTGTATCGTCGGCTGCGATCAGTTACCGCCCTGAAATGTTTGAGTTTTGACAAATGTAGATCTCAGTGGATTAATCACATTTGTGTGTTTCTGTCAGAAAGCTTGCGTTTGTTGTTTGTAAAGAGTAGTTAGGGGATAAAGAGTACAATAAATCATAGAAGTGAGAGTTTTTTTTGTTTGTTTTAATGGTCCTTAATTGCCGCTCTCTTTTTCTCGCATTGAATAACAAATCCCTCACCTAGTATGATGAATAATAAGGGAGAATAACAAGAGGAAGGGTGGAACAACAAATTAAACATACAAATAAAACAAGTAAAATGAAATGAAAAATTAAGGATACTACATGTTAAGTATAAATGAAGTTAAACACTGAAAATGAAGAAATAGAGAACTTCCTGAGAAATGGATGTATTGTAATATTACCAACCATGTCGGTATTTTATATATTTATACATGGTGTTGACTCGCTGGTGTAATTGGAGTGAAGCACCAAATATAGTCAAAAATCGTATGTTTAAGTGGGTAGAAAGGGCTGGAAATTTAATTCGGTATTCAACCCTACCGGAACCAGCGATTTAAGACGGTAGACCCACCATTTTTCTTTTTGAAGTAGTATGCGATCGAAGTCGCCACGTCTAGGGGGCAGTTTTAGAGCATAAATACCTTTGACCAACATCCCGCGCGAGCTACTTCCATGAAATTTAGCAAAGTGCTTTGCAAGAGGTTTCTCGGGAATTTTTGTTTTGTCATTAATTTCTCGCAGATGTTCTCCAATGCGGATTTTTAACTGTCTTTTTGTTTTGCCGATATAGATTTTGGGACATGGGCATGTGATCATGTAAATTAATCGGGATGTGGAGCAATTAATTAGATCATGAATTTTAAATGATCCCTTTCCATGCGCATCGGTGAATGTGGAAGTTCTGTGTACATAGGGGCAAATTTGACACCTATTACACGAGTACATACCAAGAGTTCGCGGATAATCAGACAGCCATGAACTTTCAGGTTTTCGGGTGAACTCTGACTGTATCAGAATATCCCCCAGATTTTTGGCCCGTCGGGCAACCAACTGTGGAGAGGTACCTACTATCGTACCCAAACCTGGTGAATTGGTGAGTAGACCCCAATGCTTCTCTAAAATGGATCGAATATCATTCCATTGAGATCCAAAAGTGGTAATTAGTCTAACTGGACCATCAGTTTTTGGTTTGAGTGGGTCCAGATTATGAGTTGGCTCGGTTGAGAGTAAGCTCTGGCGGTTCCGGTTTGCTGCCTTCCACCTTGCTCGTTTAATTTGACGATGTGAGTAACCGCGCTCTCTAAAGCGTGTATAGAGATCCTGGCTTTCCTTTCGGTAATCGCTAGCTTTTGAGCAGTTTCTTTTGAGACGTAGGAATTGGCCCACCGGAATGCCATTTTTTACCCAGTGAGGATGGTGGCTGGTGGCACTCAAAAAGGTGTTTGCCGCCGTTTCCTTACGGAAAGTCGTGGTATGTAATTGTCCATTCTCAAAATGGATTTGCAGATCAAGAAAGGACAATTTTGATTGGCTGAAAGAGTATGTCAAGTGTATATTGAGTGTATTATCATTCAGCTCATTAATGAACTCCAACATTTTGGTCTGAGTACCCCGCCAAATCATGAAAATATCATCGATGTACCATAACCAGGCATGAACGTGGTCACGGTACACCGATGAAGAGAATACCGTCATCTCCTCCCAAAAACTCAAATGAAGGCACGCGTATGAGGGTGCCCATGCAGCCCCCATAGACGTGCCGCGAATTTGCCGGTAATAAACCGCCAAAAATTGGAAGTAGTTGTTGCCCAACATGAATCTTAGGAGGTCCACCAAAAACTCATTTTGTGGTCCTGACTCGGGGTAAAAGGTACTCAGAAAGGTCTCAACTGCTCTGATCCCTTGTTCATGGGGTATTGAGGTATACAGTGACTCGACGTCAATGCCGACGAGCCATATTTCGCCCAGTTGGTCAAGATTTTGGAATTCCGTTAATTTGGCTAGGACATGGCGTGTGTCTTGTACGAAAGATTTTTGGCCCCTGACCATGTCCTTCAGTAGGAGATCAAGATACCCACCGATGCGTTCAAAGGGGCCTTGACAGGCTGATACTATCGGTCTTCCCGGAGGATCTTTCAAGTTTTTATACAGTTTGGGAATTACATAAAAGGTGGGTATGTTGAACTCCTGAACTGAGAGATATTGATGTTCACGCGTGGTCAGTAGTCCCTCATCTTTAGCAAAGGTGAGTATCCGATTTAATTCCTGGACTAGAGTGGGAAAAGGATTGTGATCTAATCTACGGTAAGTGGTATCATCATTTAGTAGTTTTTTGGCCATTTTTTCATAATGTGTGTCGTCCAAGATGACCACATTACCTCCTTTGTCACTGTTTTTTATCACTATATTTTTCCTCCTTTTGAGGTCATCGAGGGCGTTTCTTTCGCCTTCGGTTAGGTTATCTGTGTCTCTTTTGTTCCAATTCACTTTCTCGAGGTCGGTCTGAACCATCTCAAGAAAGAGGCTTAACCACCTATGTTTGGACAGAGGGGGCATTTTTTGTGATTTAATTTTTAAATCAACTGTTCGTTTAATTGATGTATTAATCTCATCGCCATATCCTAAATTTTCGTCTAATAGGGAGTTCAGAATATCCAAAACTTGTTGGTCATCTATATCAATGGAAGTATTGGATGTCACACCTTTACCGTCGTATAGGGACCGTAAGAAGACTTTTCTCAGAAATAAGGAAATGTCCTTATATACAGTGAACTCATCCATAGTGGATGTTGGTGAGAAGGACATACCTTTAGTAAGAAGACTAAGATGATCCGGACTAAAGTTATGGCTAGATAAGTTGACCACCTTCAGGTCATTGGGCTCGTGTTGTGCACTCTGAGGGGGTTGCATAATTAGTGTCTTTTTTGGCTTCTCGTATAGGTGCGATCGCCTGATGTCTTGGTCTGTTTCTGTTTCTGAGAGCTTTTTATGTTTTTTTGCGTCGGGGGCGTGGTTTGTTTGCTCCGCCCCCCTTTGTTCTAAAAAAGTGACTGACCTTGTTGTTTCGTCGTCAGAATCGCTGTGTGATTTGTCTCTACGTTGTTTGGATTGTTGGCGTTGACCTCTCACTCTAGATCGACTTCGGCCACACCGTATAGTCAGATCAAATATCTCATCTTTTTCGAAATCTGCAATGTCCCGTTTAAATTTACTTTGTTTTGTTATTTTGAGATTTAATTGGGTCTTTTCTATATCTTTTCTGAGGGTGTCATTTTGTTTAGTGAATTCATCTAGATGTTTATATGCCTCCAGACCTCGAGCACTTTCCTCAATTTGGGCCTGAATTTCTATCAGCTGTGCTTTTTCCTCTTCAACTATAAGTCCCACCACGGCCAAGCCATGATTAATACATAGCTCTTCCAAATATGGAAACCCTACACGATTTGCAGGTGTGAAAGTGACCACATATTTTGCACTGAAAGTGATGTAACATTCTTTTGCTTCCGCTAGCTAACAGGTGGCAAGCTTCACTTTTGTCATTCACTGCATGAGCTGCTAGTAATACGTAGTCATGTCAAAGCTTACTGAGCTTCAAAGAGGACAAATTGTTGGTGCCCGCTTAGCTGGTGCCTCTGTCACTGAAGTTCCCAATTTATTTGCAGTGTCACGCGGTACAGTATCAAAGGTTATGATGGCATGTACAGTTTTTGGGAAAACATTGTCTGATAAGCATAAGCTCAGTAGACATGGTCAACTGACCGAAAGAGTCAAAAGGACAATGCGCAGGATTGTGACCTGGATTTTTAGATGAAGAGTAGTATCAGATTCCATTATCCACCATCCAAGACTTATATTTGTCAATTCCCAGGAGAGCTCAGACTGTCTTGGATGCCTTGAAAGGCGGTCCAACACTATATTAGGTAACAATTTTGTTCTTTTATCATACTTGTTTTCATAATTTTGTCCAACCCCTGTAGATAAGAATGGTTAAGGGGGCTATGCCAGCGTTAAGGCCCTTGTCCTGTACCACATGTACATACACTATAAGCGATCTAGTGGTTAGAGCACCATTCTCAGGCTAAATCATCCAGGGAACCGATTGTAACAATGACTGTATCTAAGATTCAGCTCTGCATTGTGAGAAGCGACAAGATCTGACATCTGAGCTCCTGCCGGAAACATTCAGGGGAAATAAAGTATCAGCGAATCTCAGACAGGAAATTGAAATTGGTGTACGTGGTCAAATCAGAGTTAAAGATCTGCACAGACATAACAAGCTGAGAGTCCCCTTCCTGACACTTTATTTCTATTGAAATAGCTACAGAATGTTATCACAAAGGAAAAACACAGGACAAACGGCTGGGAAAAGAGACAAACTCACTAGCATTGCTTGTAGCATATTTGATGACAGGAAAGCAAGTAATCAAAACTGTCACATGCATCGAGTAATATAGTATTTTATACCACGTTTGTAGATAAAGACCCTTCGTCAACATGACCAGTGTGGTCATTAAAAAAAAAACCTGTACTGTTAAAAAACAGAACCTGTCATTTCTGATCTCCTTCAAAAGTTGCTGGGTGTCTGACTGCCTGCAACTGCAAGCACCCCCTAGCTGGGAGTCATGGCCATGCTGTGCCTTAAAAAAAACCCGGTACCCCCTAAAATGAAATGAAAGATCTATTCCATTCCAGGTGCCTACTACAGTCTATAAAAAATGTTTTCTCCCTCTCTCTGTGTACGATAGCAGGTCATAGACCATAAACTCTCCGTTCCATAATCATTGCAACTCCCCGGGTGCCGGGTGCTCACTCATGCACAAGGCCTTACAAATTAATGTGGTTGCAGCTTAGGACTCTATGATCAAACTGAGCACCTGCTGACCCTGATACATGGGGCCCAGGCCACCTGGTACATGACTAAAGTCCAAAGTGTAAAATGCATAGGATTCACTTCCGGGCTAACAACTGTATAAATGTCCCACAAAGCTACACAGAAGGGTTGCTGTGGTGCTCACTTATTAGCAGCAGATAGTGCCAGATGTTCCTCTTCAGGCCCAAGGCCTGGTGGGTCCCTTTCCCCAGAGTGGGGCAAACTCCCACCCTATACTTTACGTATGACTTCATGTAATGCACCCAGAGCCTGAACTCCTTCTTCTCCCAACTAATAGAATGAGAGGGCTGGCCTATTGAGCACCACATATGCACAGAGTGCATGAATCCTAAAGGGAAACCCCCCCTTACATACCCCTCCAAAACCTGGTACTTAAACATAAGCACCAGTTTACATTACCAATGGCCAGCACTCACAGCGGTGACTACAGGATTAGTGTTCCTGCATAGCCTAAGCGGCTCACATTCATATCTTTTGGTTCACACCAGTTTACATTACCATAACAAATATGTTAACAAATAACAATAAGACCTCTCAATAATGTACAACATACAAGAAAATCATAACAGTGCAAACGCGAACACATGTCCTAGCAACTAACATACAAAAGAGAACCTTGGGTTCTGTGGGGAAAAGTCACTTGTGTGACATCCGTGTCTGTTCATTGTTTAGCTCTATTTAAAAAGCTGAGTTTTCTGGAGCCATATTAGATTTATGGGAAGCTGGATATAAACGTCCTTTTACATCCCCCTGTCTATAATTTCCAATCAGGTCCAACTGAAAAACTGGCAAGCAGATCCGACCACCTATGTGAAAGGAGAGGGTGAAGATTAGCATTTTAGAGCACCCCAGGTTTCGGGTTCCAAGGTGGTCCCTAATCTATCCAAAATTAAAAATCCAAGAAACAAAAGTTTTGGTTTTAGATGTATGTTACCTAAATTTTCAGTATGTCCCAATCTCCCTTTTGTTTGTAGAATGCATAGGTTGCAATGGCTTCAGATACAGTCTATACATTGCATGACAACCAACAAACTACCCAGTCCAGTGCCAAGTTTCTCACCTCATGCATTGCTTGTTAAAGGAGAAGTACAGTCAAAGCTTGTTTGACTGTACTTCTCCTGTGAATCACAGGAGTGCAGTTTGTTCTTCATTTCGAAGCCCGCTGTCAGCTGACGTCAAGAAGCCGATCCAGGCTGGGAAAAGATTGCGACAATGAAGTCGGGATCTGCCCACAACCCTGGAGCGAGTGGCTGAGAGCCTGAGCCAGCCGCTCCCGCCCCCTCCACAGCCCAGCGATCCGTGGTGTTTGATCGCTCGGTTCTCAGTCTTAGAGCTAGCGGGGGATTTTTTTTTAAGAATCATACTTTCCTAGGTGGATGCAGCATCGGTTCAATGCTGCATGCACTTAGGTAAGTATGATTCTTAAAAAAAAAAAAATCCCATACTTCTCTTTTAAGCAGAAGCACAATGCACAGTCATACAGTAGGTTGCTACGGTATTCTCTGTGGCCATGCACAGGATGTACTTATTCTCAGAACCAGAAAGTTCTTTGAGAAAGAACTGACGACAGTATGCAACATGTAGGAGTCCCAATTCCTGTTTTTTTTTATAACCATGTGATTAATTAAGATTTTTTTTATGTTTACATGAAATTAATACAGTATGCCAATACTTAAACCAGAGCGTTTCCCAGAGGGGTGAAACACAGCACAGAAACAAGCACGTAGCTAGGCAATGTGAAGTCTATACAGTATAATATATGCTTTATGCTATTATAAGGGTGGTTGGGGGATAGACATTAATAGCTAGGTTTATGCTGTTATATTTAAAATCAGTGGTCTTGAAAAATTTTCCGCTTCAGCCTCGCATGCTAAATCCTGACAGTTCCCAAGCGTATTCTTTTACTCACTTCTCCTTAGAAATATTGCAACCTGTAAATATATATATTGCCTATAAATTTAATTCTATACATGCAGTACTTAACGCTGATGATTACAAAAAAAATATTTTCTTGTAAATCAAAATGTATAATGCACATAAACAACATAAACTACCACAATGTAGTACACATAAAAAATGCTGTTAAAAGTCACAGTGTATAATGCATATTCAATTTTCAGCACCAGTGCACATAGCAACAGAGAAAACTGCAGGTTAAAATTCATGTAAGTAATAACTTAGGCTGCATATCTAACTTTAGGAATACCAAAAAGCATATTACAATCCCAATTTCAAAAAAGTTGGTACGCCTTGTAAAATCTACATAAAAACAGAATGCAATGATTTACAGATCCCATAAACCGATATGTTATTCACAATAGAAAATATATGAAATTTTTATATACATAGATATCTTGCGAGCTACCAATGAAGAGTGTCCAAAGAATGTTTTAAACGTAAGAGAACCAATCCACAGCCGCTAAGCATATTCACACTACCATAATCTGTGTATAAAACCTTTGGATTACACCTGGGGGAGCCTGTAAATCCTGCTACTTAGAGACCAGTGGTGGTTCAGCTAAAAATTTGTTCGAAATATATAGGGGAAAAAGTTGCGCTACTAATAACAAGGAAAACAGCAGCCAGCATGAACAATATGACAGATTGTGTACGTAATAAAAATAAAAAATGCAGAGCTAAGAGAATATAACCACCCCAGAGATCCCTCTGAGGTAGATATTCAAGGGTGAAATGGTGAATAGGTTGTATAAATATATAATCAATGAAATACCATAGAAGTTCTCAGTGCAAAAGTGAGAACGATGGGTTAACCCATATGGACACAGCACAATCTCATGAACCAAAGGAGAACATATAGTCCATAAAGTGGTTACACATGAAGAGTTTTCTGACCAAGGCTGATCAGCATTACAGTATGCCTATAGTGAACATTCATAAGTTCATAAAGATATTCAATATATGATATTCAGTCTCTTAAAGATAATATTGAGATGTGATCATTCTTATGAGAAAAGATGACAAAACTGCAATGTAAGGAGTGATTTTCACACACAACAATCTGGGATATGCATCCAACACCAGGGAGGGGGGATGGGTACTCTTACCCCAAATCTTGGAGACACACGTCAGCGGTGGTGGGTCAATCAAGCATGAAACGATCCTCCAAACCAAACTCTCAAACCAAAACTTCTGTGGAAAGGATGACGTATGCCAACATCAACATCCAGGGGGGCCGGTGATGAGTTGTCATATTGAGGGCCCCAGCAGGAAGGTGTTTGTTGTCATCCAAACAGCAGCATAAATCATGGGAAAAAACAAAACAAAAAAGGCCTCCACAAAGTGCAGATAAATCCGGGATAAAAAAAATGATTCAAATAAAACAGATAAAAAACGTACAGAACATCTCATCAGATGCGTACATAGCGCGATCACGAAAGTCTTTTAAAAAAGCGCGGTATGTAGAGCCAAGCAGGCTATGTTGGCTCTACATACTCAGGCACCATTCTGTCCACCATCTTCACTTCTTATCCCCTACCACTTCTTGCCCTATTCTGTCCCTACCACCTTATGATCCACTCTGTCCAAGCAACTTTCTGTCCACCTTTTCTGTCTTCTTCACTACTCTTTCCTAATCACCTTCCACCCCACTCTGTCTAAAGCACTTTCAGCCTACTTTGTCTCGACATCCTTCTCTCCACTTTGCCTATCCTTTTCATAACTCAATCCTCACCCACCTTCTGTCCATTCTGCTCATTCCCTCTATATTCTGGCATAAGTGTCCCACCTAAAGAACAATCATAATATGCCCAATTGAATGGATTATACCAAAGATAGGGAAAATTCCCCTTATGCAAAATGGTTGCCCTGGCAATGTAGCCTAGAAAGCAGGGCACCAAGCCTCTGGCCTCTCTCTTGCTTCAGCATTGCAAAGTACCTAATGAGGGGAAGCAGTGGGCCCAAACACCTCCCAACATAAAAAATAAAGGAGCACAAAACTGCACATAATGGCTGTAGGAGGATGAGCCCACAGTCACACAAAAGCAGAAGTGCCCCCTGCACAAATATATGGTTATCCAACTGGTAATGATCTATGGATCTCACTGTTCTTAAATGAACAAAAGGGAAACGGTAATTTAAAGTGATTGTAAATTCTCATTTTTTTCCCTATTAAAATAACAAACATGTTATACATACCTCCTCTGTGCAGTGAATTTGCACAGAGCAGCCTGGATCCTCCTCTTCTCGGGTCTTTCTTCTGTGCTCCTGGCCCCTCTCTCCTGTTCAGTTGCCCCACAGCAAGCAGCTTGCTATGGGGGCACCCGAGCTGAGTCACATTCAGACTCCAAGCCCCCGCCCTGGCTCCATCCCCTCTCTCCCCTGAATGGTTAGCTGACTTTGATTGACACCAGCGGGAGCCAAAGGCACCGCTGCTGTGTCTCAGCCAATCAGGAAGGAGAATCTTGGATGCCTGAGACACTCGTGGACATCGCTGGACAGAGAGGGACCTGTTAGGGAGTGTTAGGGGGGCTGAGAGGGGCTACTGCACACAGAAGGCTTTTTATTTTATTGCATAGAATGCATACAAAAAAACCTTCTGACTTTATGGCCCCTTTAATACAGTCAGTCTGTGTGTTGTAAAAAAACATGCAGATTTCCTCTGAGGAGTGTCTTGTCCCATGTCACCACACACTGTAACTTGATGTAGGTTGCATAAGGAGGGATGTGCTGAGCCTGCGCCCACTCCACTAGTCCGGCATACCTCTGTTACCTCACTCCCAGTAACAGAATAGGGTCGCACCATGCACCTATCGCAGACCTCATGCGTGCACATATTAACTCCTTTCTTTCCATACTTCGTGACCATGCCATAGATCTCCATAGCACTGGTTTGGATCTGGTTGCTATTGGATATGACCACTAGGAAGGGAGACAGACAACGACCCCCTCGCTACTGGAGGACCTGTCACCTTATCAGGTACCACACCTAACAACTGTTTGCTTTGTGTCTTGAACTTGTACTTGGTTAGCAACAACACTCCTCGTCCAAGTCTTGGAGAGTTAACCCCTCTGTAGTGATTACTAGAAGGGGAAAAGGTTTTTTTTTTATGAATTAATAAACATTTCTAATATTTTTCAAGTCATTCTTTTGCAACCACGTGCTTGGTGCAAAGTCCCAATCCTCTTGTTCTGTTTTTCTTACATTGACAGGGATGGAGGCATATGGCCTTACCAGGCCATGGCCTCATATAAAGACCCCCCAAAAAACAACTTTTCCCCTTCTAGTATTCAATTCAGGGAAGGAAGCACATGACGGCATTTAACCTAATATTATTGCCAATACTATTATCGCCTACAGCTGGCCTATGTTAGTCTCCCCTAGTTTTTTTTTTTGGTATTATTCCTAATAGTTATACTATGACACCCGATCTATCCTTGGCGATCTATTTCATTATTGCTTTACAAGGCAAATAATCTTGCTTTTTCTGTGCTGGTGGTGGTGTTTTGACTGGTATCATTGGGCCTTCCCCCTTATCTAGCCTGGGAACTGCGATGTGTACTGGTGGCCTCCTCCCCCTCCCCACCCCTCGATGGTACCCTGGGGGGACAGGTGTGCCGTCACTGCGCATCAACGTCACACTATACACGCTGGGCGTGCGGCGTCCTCGTGGCGCTGTCATGCCGGCGGGAGTATTGTCCATCTCCACGAGCGCAGTGGAGGGTTATGGCGCCACTTGCTGGGCGGCGAGTCGCCTAGGGGATGGCACCTCCCTCCCACCATGCACGCATGTGCGCATGACGTTGGTGGTTAACCCGTGGCTGTACCTATATAGGCTTCTTCTTGTTGGGGAGCTGTGCACTCAGGGTTCTCCTGCACACATGGCACCACTTTTATCTCAGTCCTCTTCCTCTTCCTACACCAGGTATTCATCTGCACTCAATCTGATACAATTTCCCTGGTTGCTTCTTCACCCGCGCTTCTTTTGGCGTTTTGGTGGTTTACTTCTCACTATTTTTACTTTTTATCTATTTTTACTTATTCTCACTTATTGTGTTGTGGTCTTTTCATCACTATCCTCACCCTGCACTCACTCATACTCAATCCATCACTGCATTCCCAACCATGTTAATTTTTTCACACAAACCTCACACAGGTCTCACTTGGTTGGCTCATTCATCCCCCTCATCCCACACCCCCAGTGCCCTGTGGGCGCATATCCTCCTTGGATGTGCTCTGTGTTGATTGCTGCTGCTGGGCTTGCCACCACAGCTCCCAGTCATGATGCCTTTGAATGGCTCACGATTATCGCCACTATGCCGCCAATGCACAGATTTATGTAAGCTACCAACTTAGGGGGGGTGTCTTCACCCCCCCACTTGTTGATATATGTTGAGCCAAAATATGCCGTGTTTTATATATTTTTAATTATCTTAAGGGCTTATTATTATTAATTATGTGCTTTTACCAACCACGATAGGGATCCATGAGGCCATAGGCCAGGCAGGCAATATTCTATAAACTTATGTTTGTACACTCATGTATATAAATTAATAAACATTTCTTATATTCATCAAGTCATTCTTTTGCATCCACGTGCTTCGTGCAAAGTCCCAATCCTCTTCTTCTGTTTTTCCCTTTGTACTGATGTTACTTCATAACCCGCTGTGCTTTACAGACGCCTTGTTCTTTATATATGCCAGAAGCAACATGCACCCCTTTGAATAACTTCAGACCAAGCTCGGAACAGTTAATGTAACTTTACTGAACAAGTTGCAGCATAACAGTTCAATGTGAACAACTTCCTTCTCCCTAAACTATCTACTGTAGTGTGGCTGCCCAGGCATATCCCCATGAGGTGAGAGCCCATATTGGCATTCTCTATGGCTTGGATGTCTCCGCAAATTCCAGTGCCTTTAGCGGACTGCAAGGCACAGCAGTCCCCATACCTCCAACCGCAAGTAGGAACAGAACATACCAAAAAGGGCTCCTGGACCTCAGCCTTCCCCCTTTTCATAGCACATGTGGGCTGGCTAGGACCAAAAAAACCTGGGAACTGAGCTTTCAATAGTTAACCCTTTCCCCGGCCTAACTTGCAAAAACCAACCTGCCTATACATATGCATTATGCATGAATCATCATTGTCAAATCACGCACAATGATTGCCAGACATTGCAGAGGCAGCCCAAGGAGGGTGACACAAGCCGCAAGCCTTTTTCCAACTGAAGATTACTGTATGTCTTGCATTCAAGTCTATGCTTTTTGTGTTTTATTGAGTCTATGCTTCTTTTAATATGAGAATATCATAAGCTAGCAGCTGCTAATTACCATTGTATGTTGTTATTACATGCAATAACTTCAGAAACATTCTATTAGCATGTGGCTACTGCTCAGCTTTAAGGTTAGGGACATATGGGCGCACACTTTAATTTGTTTTTGGCCATGAAAGCCTTTCTCAAAATAATTCAGAGCCGGGCTCTCGGTGCTAAGAAAACAAGTGCTGGACTTTCAATGCCAGAAACCAAACTTCTGTTCTGTGTTCAAGAGAGGGATGACCGCCTCTTTAAATATATCATGAATAGTGGCCACTCTAGGTGTTTCACTTCAGTAAGTTGCAATGAGCTAAGGAAAATAGAACATTCAAGCTAAATCATGTTTCCAGCTCTATATATAGAACAGAGCAAAGCAGGAAAATGTCATTGCCTGGATATATTGCTGCTTTCTCCTGGCTGAGCCTGTAATGCATGGGTCCCCCAATGCCTTGCTGTACAAGTGTTATTTTTACCCTGCAGCATCAATACATAACATATCGCCACACAGAATTTTCCAGTGAAGCCTTTCCTTTCATTTAGATGATTGCAGGCTTCCTTTACACACTCCATGGCAAAGGTGTTTATTTTCTCTTGTAGAATGATTGCATTTCTACCAGCAATACAAGAGATGTATTTTTCCCCTAGCAAATCGTGACGGCAGCTAGGACTCGTATATCCTGATATTTTTGTCATAGCTTCAGATTTTATTACTGGAAATCCTCATAAAAATACATTTTTTTTGTTCCTCTGGGCCAGGTATGAATATTAAAGTGTCTGGTTTTGGGTTAATGCTTGGCAAGTTAAATTACAAATTTGTTGCTTATATGCCTCAGGGCCACTGGGGTGAGATGTCAGCGCCAGAGCGCTTTGCTCCACCTACCTCCCCGCAGCCTTCAGACGTACAGTAGGTTTCATTTATTCTTGATTTTTCATCAAATTTTATATTAGCAATAGAACTAGCAGAAGAGACAGGGTGAACTGAGCCTGGAAACCTAGCAGGGAGACATTGCCACTCGAGTCCCAAAACAATATAGGATATCAGTGGTTGATTTTGTGCAGCGTGAGAACTCATAACTGAGGCATGCGTTTTAAGTGGACAGACCCTTTAACCCTTTAAAGGCAACATAATGAGAAAAAACATTGGGAGTTTTTTTTTTTTGTTTGAAATTGCGTGTTCTCTCTCGCTCTCTTATATTAGCTCTGGGCAATTTTTGTAGCCCATGTTCTGCCAAGTGATATGTAATAATGGTCAGTATCGGTCAGCAGACCTTATTTACCAATTTTGGCACCAACAACAAAGTCAAGTAAGTGTGCGCTACCTTGATTGATTCTCCATAATTAACAATAGGCAAACTATTGTGAAATTCATTTCCACGAAAAGTGATTAATTTGTAAAGACATTTTTGGAGGCCTTGGAGCCTATAGGTTATTCTACACATCGGAGTCTATCCAGAACTGAAAAACTGGTTTCAACTGGATTTGACCTGTAAAACTTTCAGCCTATTCACAAACAATATCGTCTCCCATCTATTTTATTAAATTGAGACCGTGCTGAAGAAATATGTGCATTCCTATTGTAGACCTTCCTTTGAAGATGGTAGTTGCTGGCTGTCATACTGTCTCAGTGGTTTCTGGGTCACTGAAATAGAACAATTATGCATCCAGTGAAGTCAGAACCCCTGATTTGCAGACATTCTTAACAACCAACTGCAAATGATTTTATCCCTTTCATGACCAGGCCATTTTTTGCTATTCAGGACTGCGCTACTTTAACTGGCAATTGCGCGGTCATGCAATGCAGTACCCAAATTAAAGGAATAATTAATAATTATATAATAATAATAAATAATTTATAATATAATTTTTTTCACACAAATAGAGCTTTCTTTTGGTGGTATTTGATCACCACCGAGGTTTTTTATTATATAAACGAAAAAGACCGAAAAGTTTGAAAAAAAAACAATATTGTTTACTTTCTGCTTTACAACATATAAAATAAAAAAAAATTTAAATCTAAATTCTTTATAAATGTAGGCCAAAATGTATTTTGCTACATGTCTTTGATAAAAAAAAATTCCAATGTGTATAATAATTGGTTTGCTTGAACATTATAGAGTCTACAAACAATGGTATATACAGTATCCTGAAATTTTTATTGATTTATTGTTTTTATACTAGTAATGGCAGCTATCAGCGACTTATAGTGGGATTGTGATTGTGCGGCAGGCAATCTGACACTAATGCCGTGTACACACGACCGGACTTTTCCACAGCAAAGATCCGACGGAACAAATCCGTCGGACAATTCGATCGTGTGCGGGCTTCATCGGACCTTTTCTGTCGAAAAATCTGACGGACTTTAGAAATAGAACATGTTTCAGCTCTTTACGACGGACTCGAGTCCTATCGAAAAATACGTTCGTCTGTATGCTAGTCCGACGGACCAAAAACGACGCTAGGGCAGCTATTGGCTACTGGCTATGAACTTCCTTATTCTAGTCTGGTCGTCCGTCATCATGTTCGAATCAGTAGGACTTTGGTGTGATCGTGTGTAGGCAAGTCCGTTTTATTGGAACTCCGTCGGAACTCCGTCGAAAAGTTCTTCGGAGTTCAGTCCGTCAAAAAGTCTGCTCGTGTGTACGCGGCATTACTGACACTTTGTGGGAACTGGCTAACTGACACTGACATCACCGGTGACACTAATACAGCGATCAGTGCTAATACCGTAAACTGTCACTGTACTAATGACACTGGCTCGGAAGGGGTTAACATCTCAGGGTAATCAAGAGGTGTGTGCTTAGCAATGTGTAATGTGTGTAATGAGTGCTGGTTTTTACTAAAGATCACTTTGTTTCTTCTTTGCAGGCAGAAGAAACACAGAGATTGTCTCCTCTGTACAGAGCCCTATGTCGTTTGTCAACATAGGGCTCTGAGCTGTGATTGGACACAGCCGATCAGCAGGTCTCAGCCATAAATCATTGCCCGGGACCTGCTGACTAAGTCCCGCTGTGTTCAATCACAGCAGGGCCGGCGGGCAGGGGTGCACGCATGCCCTGAACCTGGAAGAAAGCCACAATGTACAGGTATGTTATGGTGCCTGTACGAGCTACCCTTCCGCAGTATATGTACTGTGGTGGGTCAGTGAGTGGTTAATGATGCCATCTGGAGATGGATTTCTTCTAAACTAATATGGGCTGACAGTCATGAGTAAGCATGGAGAAAGCGTGAAACGCGTTGCCCTCTTTTCCTGGCTTCTACAGTGTCTAGGGGCTGTATTCAGGTGATTTTACTGTCTCAATAAAGCTGGATGTTTTATCTGAGTGCAGCCATCTGATTTTTTTGAGTTTTTTCATGCATACGAATTGGGTTGGCACCCAAACATGTGGGGGGTTAACAGTGGTGGACTTCCCTTGAGCAACAGCTTATTGCTAACATAGACTATTAGCTACCAACTATATCTGATTTGACTGTCCCTCTTTTGGAACCAAATCCAAATGTCCCTCCTCCTTCCATCGATTTTCCCCCTTTTTGCTCTGATGTATGGAATCCCTATAAAAATGTATTATTTAACTACCAATTGCATTACCACATAAAACATTCCACCCAACATCTAAATTATAGTATCTGTTATTTTTAATAGCTAGTGTAATGGAAAAGTGGCTGTGAAAAAAACATCTTTAAGTTTAACGATTAATTTGTATGGCCTCTGTTACTGGGGGTATGGCAGGGGTGTGTCCCTTGCTTACATACTTTGTCTCTCTTTCCCATCTTAGAAAGTTAAGAGTTGTGTACAACCGCCCGCACATCATGTATACATGAAATTCCAGGCTTCCTCATTGCCAATTTTATTTGGTTGTGTTTCTAGTTGTTGCAGTTCCAGCACACTTTTTTGGCCCTTTGTTGGTTAAGGTGACTGGCTGTCCCTGGTTTCCTCTTTTTGAATTTCCCTGGCTTTGTCACTGTTTAGGAAATACATTTCCAAGCCTGGGTTGCATTGTAATATGTAGTCAGGCTTGCTGCCTGAAGGTCTATCCTCACTTCTTTCTTCAGCCTGACACTGCCCATATGGGATGCCAAATTCAACAGGTGGTGCCTGCTGTGGAGACTTTGAAGCTGTGAGTTGGGAGCTGGGGGGCAAAGAAATAAGAGAGTCCATTAGCTGTTGCGCCAGGCTGTCTGACTTAGCCTGTTAGCATCTTAGCCTCTTAGATGTCTTAGCATTTTACTCATAGGATGGACTTGGCTTTGCGAAGATGTGACTTCACTGTGCTGTACATAGACCTGCTTGCATAATGTACTAATGGCCACTTGTATTAATAACTAATTAGTGGACCCTAGTTATGTACACAGAAGCTCCACAAGTCAAACGGATACAAATATGACCTTGGTTGCTTTTTCATTTGTATTCTACATATGGCTTTGACTCCTCAATGACATTGATATGAAATGCTTACCGGAATTATTTATGATTGGCATTTTTGATTGTGCTGAAGTGGCACTCAATATAAGAATTCAATCTATAATGAGGAGTGCATATTTCCTTTTGAAGGACACTACACACATGATGGATTTCCATGTACCAATAAGGGAACCTTATTTACTAGGCGGCATCTATTCTGAAAACTGCTCTCCAGGAATCTCTGTAATAAATTTGGATTCTAAGTGTCCCAACCAATACTGTGTACGTTTATGGAGATTGACATACCGAAGCATCAGGATAGCATGACTAGAACAGTGTGGGACTTGTTACGTCGAGATAGTATGGGCTGCAAAATGCACTGGAACACAGAAAAAGTAGTGCAAGAATAACTTCAGGACACACTGCACCAGCCCGCATGGTACTGTGGTGCCATGCAATTTGATGCCCATAAATATGCTGTGTTTACAAGATAGCTTTGGGGGTGCCATTAACAACTCATTGGCACCTTCATGCAGATCGCAAAGGCAGCACATGCACCTATAGTGCGGGAAGTGCGCATGGAATGCACCTTTCCTGCCCTGTGTTTTGATGTGAACTGGCTGTCAGTGGTATCAAACCAGACTACTAACCAATGACCCTCCAACTGAAAACCCACTTTTAACCTGAACTATACCCTGCAATTCATTGAAGGAGGACTCCCTCCTTCCTTCATAAACTACCAGATATAAAGCCAACCGGTAACCACATAATGCTCAGTGTTTACCATTCAGTACTGGACTCTGCTGCACCAATTTGATCCAACACTGTACTGGTAAAGTGACTATTAATCTGTTTAATTGCCCAAATGTTGTGACCACCCTTAACCCTTTTACCGCCACAGCCCAAAGGTATCAAGGGGTTTTACATACAGTCTCGGTAGCTGCTGTCGGCTTTCTAATGAAAGTAATTCCACATCTGTATGTAATCGCTTTCCATGCCCCCGAAGTGTGCCCCGTCACGATTCCCCCATCATGCTTCCTGAGCTCTGCTGTCTCACCTGTGGGCGCCGCCAGGTGGAGTGGAGGTATACCAACGAACATCTGTGTGCTGACTTCCCCTAACTAGAATGAACCTGAAACCAACATGTAAAAATAATTTCCAGCTTTTAGTGACACTTTCCCTGGCCCTTGCATCCAGGGAAAAAGCTACTGGACTTTTTGTTCCCTATTTGATATAAATAAACTTTTAGTGAAAGTAAAAAAATAAAGTTACACCCGAACACTTAAAACCCACCCCCCCCCCCCTCAAAAATTTTAAGCCATCCCCGCTTCCACTTGCATGCACACATGAATGTATACTCACCCATCCGGGAAGTCAACATGCTAAAGCGTTGCTTTCGATACAAGTTACAGATCGCCGCACACGCCAGAATGAGAGCAATAGTTCTAAGGCCATTAATCATGGTAACTCTAAATTGATGACCCACGTTGCCTATGGAAAATATATGGTAGCTAAGTTTGTCATCGTTCTGTAGGCATACACAAATTTAAACTTGACATGTTGGGTATCTATTTACTCAATGCAATCTCATCTGTTATATTTTTTTTTAAAGGGTAATATATTGTGTTTTTCTGCCTTAAAATGTTCTTAAATGTATTTTTACTTACATTTTTTGCTTGATAAACCATTTTGTAAATATCAAGTGACATAAAAATTGCAACAAACACAATTTTATTCTTCAGGGTCTCTGCTATTAGAAAATATATAATGTTTGGGAGTTTTAACTAGTCTTCATGTACTAAAATTATATTGTTATATGTGCAAAAAAACCCACCAAAAAACAGCTCTTGTAGCGCAAGGGTTAATAACAAACTGCATTCTAGTTTAAAAATAAAAACAAAAAAAAAATAATAATAATTCGGAAGAAATGTCACTTTAACCGTAGAGTACCCGGGGCAATAATTTGTTAGAACTGTACAGGCTAACATGAAAATGTAACTTTGATGTCATTGCATGTAAGAAGAGGTCACTGGTAGTGACGGCCAAACAAGGCAGTAGAGACAACTACAGAAGCGGAGAATACGACGGCCTAGAGATATAAAACTTCCTCAGCAGGTTCTGAAACATGTTCCAGCCTTAAATCGGCTCTCTTCATAAGCATTGATGTCTATTGCTAGCTGCAGGGAGGATAGATGTGTGTCTTTCAAGATGGAGCATTACAGCTGTCTCAAACACACTGATCTCCAAAATACAAATAGGTGCTTGTCAAGGCAGACAAATATTAGAGGATTTGTTTTCGGTTGCTTGTTTTTCTCTCTTTAACTTTCACAATGAAGATCCCTTTTCTGAAGGCTTGAAACGTTTTACCATTCTGCCTGCACAGCTAATGTTGTTTCCCATAAAGGATACAGTCACAATGTATTTATATTTCCAAATAAATGTGATATGTGTGTAACCATGTGCAAAATAGCATTGAGTATTCTGCACAACTATGGGATTTGATGGCACAGAGGTGTTGATTGGCTAGCTTTCAACGATTAGCCTAACATTATAATCACCCACCATAACATGACCACCCACCTAATGTGGAGTAGGTCCCCCTTTTTCTGCCAAAACAGCCCTGACCCATCAAGGCATAGACTAAATTAGACCTCTGAAAGTATGCTGTGGTATCTGGCACCAAGCCACCGGCAGCAGATCCTGTAGCCTCCCTGGTGGTTTTCCCGAGTGTGGCTCAGGGGGTTAAAATTCAGGACCATTAGCGGTAACCCCGAGCCACACTCGGGATTACATCGCAGGATCCTGGTGTGGCTTTACTTACCTTGTCCCCTGGATCCTGTGATGTCCCCCGCAGTGTCCGTGGGCTCTGTCCTCCTCCGAAGCCTCTCCTTGCCAGGCTCCGTTCCCTGCGGCAAATTTAAAAAAAAAGTAAAAATCATAACACATACAGTACTGTAATCTTACAGATTACAGTACTGTATGAAATGATTTCACATCCCTTTTGTCCCCAGTGCTTTGGCCCATGCCCTGCATGCAGTTTTATGTGATATATACTGTTCTTTCTGCCTGGAAACTGGAGATTGTCCATAGCAACCAAAAAGTGTCCCTTTACGTCAAAAGTGGCTTTAGACCAGCTAGAAAACAGCAATAATAAATTAGAACACTTGCAGAATTGAGCGATAGTGAATCGTGAGGAAATTTATTTTATTACTATTTATTTTTATTTTTTTTTAATTATTTATTTTTATTTATTATATTATAATTTATGTTTTTGTGTTTCAAACTTTATCATACCCAGGATATCTACTAGACACTTCTTTGGACAGATTTAAGTGTGTTATTGTTAAGAATTACAGACCTACAATATAAAACGCCAAATTTCCATGCAAAATAATTGTACCGCTTTCAGCACCTAAAATCCGAAATAATATTACCGCCAGGGAGGTTAAGTGCTGTAACGTGCAAGGTGGGGACTCCATGGATTGGACTTGTTTTTCTAGCATGTCCCACAGACACTCGATCGGATTGAGATCTGGAGAAATTGGAGGTCTAGTCAACACTTTAAAGACACCTTCTTCCATTTCTTTGGGGTCCAGTTCTGATGCTCATATGCCCACTGTAGGTGATTTTGCTAGCCCACTGTAGGTGTTCCTGCTAGTCCCTCTTCTTTCCTCTTCTTTCCTAAGCAGGAGAACACACTGTGGTCAGTTTCCCAGTGCCTGGAAACTGCGCCTACTCTTCTCCACTGATCATACTTGTTCTGAAACACTAACCGCCCCACCTTCCCCCCGCACAACCATTCACTTGGTTGATCAGAGTGCTGCTGTTTCTCCTCCCCCAGCTCTCTGAGCTCCTTATGCAGCTGAGAACAGAGGGTATTGGATCGCGTATAAAGATATATACAACCCCCCCCCCCGCACAGCCATTCACTGGGGAAAGATCAGTGTTCTGTTGTTTCTCCTCTGCCAGCTCTTATGCAGCTGAGAACAGAGGGAATATGATCACTTTTAAAGAAGGGGGAAAAGTATCTATAATGTTTTTTTATATTTATACACAAATGTTTTTACTCTCTTTTTTTTTTTAACTGAATGGGCTGTTTTACAAGATGAAGGTTTATGATCACTTTAATTCTATTTTTTTTTAAAAGACACTCTTCTCAATTTATATAGCAGCATTTATCATGCTGGTATACTTTATATGCTATGCATAAAATCCCATATAGGTGGATTAACAGAGCCTGTCCAGTTACCCTACCGTTAGCCCTTCTCTCTCTTCCTATATCTGATCGCCCCATAGAGTACAAATATGTTAAAACACTCTATAGGAGTGGTAAAAGCAGTCATTAAAGAGGTGTTGAGGACACCTGCCGTTCTCTTCTGTAACCAGGGTGCTGGATACAATTTCTCCAGCTCATCACATGGCAAAATTGAGGCGTAAGCTAACAAAAGACAGCCATACTGTGATATTGCTAGGAGGACAACATTACATTTCAGCAGAGCTCGCAGCAACAAAACATCAAAGGACACAAGAATTCCCCATGCCTAATAGCAAGAAGTCATCTACTACGCTTTTTTTCTACTACGCTTTTATCACAAAACAAACCCTTCTCATTGTGTAGCTTTTGGAAGCACATAAGCCAACTTTTGGCTATGCTTAGAGCTGACAGTTCATTTCTAAGCTGGATGGTTGCCCTTTTATTAAGGCACAGCTGAAACTCCAGGTCAAAGGCATTTTGCTGCATTTAGCACAAGATGAGTCATATATAATGGTGGCTGATCGTTCTATGCTTTGAATGTGACTTTTCTTTTTCACTGTGCCCTAGTTACTACAGTATGATGTGGCTTGTCAGATTTCATGGTATAATATATATATATAATATATGATAAATTTACCTGCATCTAATTCCAAAACAAACGTTTTGTATAGAGTGGTGTAGGGTTGGAACCCCAGTTAGGTATTTTTTACTGTCCGTGACTCCAGTAGAGAGATTCACCCTCTGTTTGTCCTGGTGACCATTGCTGTTAGATCTATTAGTGAGGGAAAATCCAAAGATGTCACCAGAACAGGAACAGAATGGTTTGAAGAAGGAGCTTCTGAGCATGCTCAGAGACACGCCACGCCCCCTTTCTGACATCACTTTCGGTGTATGCATTCCGGTGACCATCTTGACCATGTGTCCCACCCCTCCCGCAGCTACTGATCAGCCTAGCAGACACGGAGCGCACAGTGACTGGAGTCCTGGTCCTTCCGGAATGTTGATTGCTACAAGCCTGCTTTACACCGATTGTCTAAGCTTTTTTAATCTTGTGTCATAATAAATGTAGTGCCCTGGGGTTTAGTCAGGGAGCTCCTCACCAAATTCCTTGTCAGGGGTAGCTACCATAGTTAAATTGTTAGAGATCCATTGATTTCTCCCTAAGTTTGGCTTTGTTGTACTTTTCTCTTCTGCCACTAGGTGGCCAGGCACTTGCTGGTACTAGATATGAGAAGAGGAACCCAAGGTCAGGTTATGGGTATGTGGGTGTCCCAGCCAATGGGCAGGGGTTTTCTTTAATCCCTTGGCCTGCTGGGAGAGCCTATATATTCGGGTGAGGTCAGGTGATCTGTGTTCTGTGCCAACCAGACTGCCGTCTGGGTGGACTTGTGTCTTCTGCCCTGGGCTGCTAGGCCGGAGATTGGGCCTATCCCGGGGGCATCTGGCTGCCTGGCTATGTAAGAGCCTATCCAGAAGTAATGCCTCGTACACACGATCGGACTTTCCAACAACAAAACCGTGGAATTTTTTTTGAAGGTTGTTGGCTCCAACTTGTCTTGCATACACACGGTCACACAAATGTTGGCCAACAATTACGAATGTGGGAACGTGGTGACGTACAAGACGTACGATGAGCTGATAAAAAGGAAGTTCAATAGTCCTGTGATATCTCCATTATGAACGGTAGCTTTACAAGACCAAGCGCTTCCGGCTCGTACTTGATTCTGAGCATGCGTGAACTTTTGTGCGACAGACTTGTGTACACACGATCGGAAAGTCCGACAACAACGTTTTTTTGGTAGAAAATTTGAGAGCTTGCTAGCAAACATTTGTTGGCGGAATGTTCAATGGAGCATACACACAAGCTTGGGACTTTCTGCCAACAAGCTCGCATCCAACATTTCCTGTCGGAAAGTTCAACCGCGTGTACGCGGCATAAGAGGGCAGCGCAGGGTTGGGACTGCGGCTTGCAGTCCAACCAAAAGTGATGGTTCTCTCGGCCAGAGAACCCGTCAGTCGTCAGAGGTAGAAGGGAAGCTGTTGCCACAAAGGGATCAATCGCCTTTACTAGGGACCACAGTGAGTAACTGAAGCAAGTACCAAAACCATATTTTCACCGAAGGGCACCGTGGAGAATCAGGAAACTTCAGGCGGTGATCAAGTCATGGACCCAACCAGCGGAGGAGATGCTTGCAGAGCAGCCTTGTGTGTCAAGCCAGGGACTGAGCCGGATTTGCAGGGGTGAAGCTTGAGGAGTATCTGAAGTACCAAGCTAGGAACCCAGCAGAGAAGCCGGGGTGACGCTGGAGGGGATACCACCGCCAACCTTGGAGGAGCTCAAGGGATTCATAGTCAGTGAATCAGTGGGTCTAGTGAGAGACCAGGAGCTCATTATTGAAGAACTACAAGGAGCAGTTGTAGTGGAGCTGAAGAACTGATACGTTGAGTTAGGAACTGTTGCTGGGGCCTTTCCCTGTACGGCTGTTCTCCAATTGAAGTCTTGGAGTCTGCCAATTGAGTTTGCAACTATATAAGGGAGTCCTGGCCCTAACCCTCTTTCCCCCCAAAATATATAAAAAGGACTATCAAAAGAAATAAAACCTCTTTTACATCCAAGAAGTGTCTGGCGCCCAATGACTTTCACCATCTTTGCACCCACTATGCCTCATAACCCACCACCTATTGAAGGATGTCAGCTATCTTTGGCCTTGGAGGTTCTCATGAGACCAAAAGAGGTAAAAGACCTTGCTACATAAACTACTGGTGTGCTGCACTTGGAAGCACATTCTTTGTTTCTTACTTTTCTGCTTCTACTCCTTGAAGTGCTGCTCTAGTGACCACTTGGCTCCAGCATATTCCTTCCTTGGATGGTGGCTGAAGAGTACCAGTACACCGAAGGTCTCTCTTACACAGAAGTGCCCTATGAACTTTTTTCCTTCTGAGTGGAAATATTGGATTGGGGACATTGGTTCTGAAGACAACTGCCCAAGACAAGATTTCTACTTCGTTGAAGAGAAAGAACTGACATGGGTTTAGAATGTGCACTTTGCAAGTGCAGTTGCACTCTACAAAGTGCAGTTACTCCAGAACTTAGTGTAGCACCCTCTACTTAGGTAGGTGATTAAGTAGGATTTTTGTTCTGTAGTGTAGGTAAATTTAGGCAGGCCTGTTTGTTTTGGTGTGTGTGGGCTGGGAGTGGCTCAGAGATTAACAACCGGATGACTCACAGGCAGCCTCACTAAGACCTCCCTCTTTCTTCTAGAGGATTCTAGAAAGAGAGAAGGAGAGGAGAGGTGGACCTTCCTGGGGTGTTCTAAGGAGCCCTGACCAATCCCCAACCTGGATTGGCAGGGAGCAGGGCTCCCTAAATACCCAGAGTTAGCCCAGCTAGGGAGGAGTTGTCAGGTGGAAGAACTGGACATGGAGTGTTAGGCTGTCGGGGGCCTTTGAGGGAGCTCCCCAGTCTGGGGGGGTGACCTTAGGCCTGGGGGCTCAGGTGCAGGACGGACCCTTTCAAGAAAGCGTGAAGGGTTCTGGACAGGAGGCACAGGAGGAGCAAGAGAGGACAGCAAGAGCTAGTACTGACGGGAAAGTCTTCAGGAGGGAACCACAGGTTGCAGCCAGATGGGCTGGTGAGTGAAATGTGCAGTCAGGAGGACTGGGGAGGCATGCCTGAGAGGAAACAGTCAGAGATGGGTGCAGATCCAGTAATGCGGACTGCAATGTCACAGGCAGTGGAGTCGGGCAGCTGCAACCATGAGGACTGGCATGCCTGAAGATGGCTGACTGGGAGCAGTAGTTCATCAGTAGGACAGCTAGCACTAAAGACTTATATTTCTGCTACACTATAGGGGTCCGCAGTCCCTGCCCGCAAAGGGCAATTGCTGAGGCCTGGCTGAGCCAGTGTCAGGCTTAACCTTACATTTAAATGTAAAAAAACCTTCGCGCTACTAAAATGTGTTGTGGGTGAACTCCTATAAACTGTATAATTTCAAGTAGAATTATTAAATGAACCGTTAAATCACAAAGTGCATGTAGTGCATTAAGGTGCAATCAAATAAATCGAAGACAGCTGTCTGCAGCAGAATCTTCCAGTGTATCACAATCCACTCTCAGTAAATAATAACCATAACGTGATCCCGCGCTACAATAGAAACATATAAAAGAGACTTTTCCCTAAATAAAATAGATGAACCTTATGTATATCTGATTCAATAATTAAAAAACAGCAGTGCAAGTGCAAAAAATAATAAATCCAAAAATAAATAAATCAATCACGGGGCATATGATTCTTGGTGATGTTAGTCTCTTAATTAAATCATCTAAAAATGTCCAAAAGAAGGAAATCATGTATAAGAAGTTCCAGCAAAAACAGTGGACAGGGAGAAGTTTAAATCCAAAAAGTGAGCTCACAGAACCCTCACCTTCATATCTTGATAAATCAGCATGTAGTAATAAACGGGGATCAGTTCCGTTATTTCAACTTCTACCACCAGGGGGTTCTCCATTCCACTATAAGTATGACTGCCTGAAGTGCCAGCATAAACCCATATATATATAAGAAGAAATTCCGTTATATCGATATCCGCCACTAGGGGGTCCTCTGCTCCACCAAGTAGGTCACCTGAATAAGACTCCACATCCAAGTCCTCATATGGCCTTGTCACCTCCGCAAGGGGGGGGGGGAGGACGAGGGGGGAAGAGATAAAAAGGTGGGAGAGAGAGAAAGCTCCAATGGTGTAGTATATTATAAGCATAAAGGTTTATTTCAAAGATAAAACTGGACTCTTACAATAAAAGGTTAAAAAACAAGCATCAACAAGCATCCCCTGATGAAGTCACGTGATGACGTAACGCGTAGGGAGTGGCCGGAGGTTGAAGTACACCGGAAGTGATGTGAGAGTGGCGTCCAGACACCTTAGTAGTTGATTGATGCTTGTTTTTTAACCTTTTATTGTAAGAGTCCAGTTTTATCTTTGAAATAAAACTTTATGCTTATAATATACTACACCATTGGAGCTTTCTCTCTCTCCCACCTTTTTATCTCTTCCCCCTCGTCCTCCTCCCCCCCCCCTTGCGGAGGTGACGAGGCCTTATGAGGACTTGGATGTGGAGTCTTTTTCAGGTGACCTACTTGGTGGAGCAGAGGACCCCCTAGTGGCGGATATCGATATAACGGAATTTCTTCTTATATATATGGGTTTATGCTGGCACTTCAGGCAGTCATACTTATAGTGGAATGGAGGACCCCCTGGTGGTAGAAGTTATAATAACGGAACTGATCCCCGTTTATTACTACATGCTGATTTATCAAGATATGAAGGTGAGGGTTCTGTGAGCTGACTTTTTGGATTTAAACTTCTCCCTGTCCACTGTTTTTGCTGGAACTTCTTATACATGATTTCCTTCTTTTGGACATTTTTAGATGATTTAATTAAGAGACTAACATCACCAAGAATCATATGCCCCGTGATTGATTTATTTATTTTTGGATTTATTATTTTTTGCACTTGCACTGCTGTTTTTTAATTATTGAACTAGATATACATAAGGTTCATCTATTTTATTTAGGGAAAAGTCTTTTTTATATGTTTCTGCTGTAGCGCGGGATCACTTTATGGTTATTATTAACCTTACATGTGCTAGCTGGTCCTGAGGATTAATGCCGCGTACACACGATCAGACATTCCGACAACGAAATCCTGGGATTTATTTCCGACGGATGTTGGCTCAAACTTGTCTTGCATACACATGGTCGCACAAATGTTGTCGGAAATTCAGAACGCCAAGAACACGGTGACGTACAACACGTATGACGAGCCGAGAAAAATGAAGTTCAATAGTCAGTGCGGCTTTTCTGCTTGATTCTGAGCATGCGGGGAATTTTGTGCGTCGGAATTGTGTACACATGATCAGAATTTCCGACAACGGATTTTGTTGTCAGAAAATTTGAGAACCAGCTCTCAAATTTTTGTTGTCAGAAATTCCAACAAAAAATGTCCGATGGAGACTACACACGGTCGGAATTTCCGACAACAAGCTCCCATTGAACATTTGTTGTCGGAAATTCCAATTGTGTGTATGTGGCATAAGAGTTGTGCAGGAGGAAGGAAGAAAAATAGTCTGCAAGCAAGGATACTGGAGGAGGCTCAAGAAGTAACATGTATAGTTATCCCAATTGATTGATATACAATCCTTCAATTGATTGATATACAATCCACCAATTGATTGATATACAATACACCAGGCATCCCAAACCACCCGTGTTGCGGCGCTTACGAAGCGCTTTTCATGCGCTTAGGAAGCGCTGCCCATTCATTTCAATAGGCAGGGGTGTTTTGGGAGCACTGTATACAGCGCTCCCAAACTGCCACAAAGTTACTGCTTGCAGGACTTTTTCTAACGTTCTGCAAGCACACCACTCCAGTGTGAAAGCACTCAGGCTTTCACATTCGGGTGGCAAGGGAGGCAGTTTTCAGGCGCTTTACAGGCGCTATAGCGCTAAAACGCCTGAAAACTGCCTCAGTGTGAAAGGGGTCTTAAGGTGACTGAGAAGTGAATTCCGGGCTGGACAGGGTGACAGGTGGACCACAACACTCAGCGGCTCCTATGGGAGCACCGCTACATTAGTAAATAAGGCAAAAGTTCACTTTGCAAAATATACCCAATCACATGCAAGTCAAATTAAAAAAAACTGCATTTTTGCCTGCACATGATTGGATCATGGAAGTCAGCAGAGCTTCCCTTCATTTACTAAGCTCTGGAGTAATTGCACTTTGTACAGTGCAACATGTGAAGTGCACAGTCTATTTGCCTTTAGTAAAGCAACCCCATTGGCTACTCTATCTTAAACGTAAAAAATGGGCTTTAAATATGCTTTATATATCTATCCCAAATATTTTCTTTTAGTTTTAGATAGAGTGGGGGAGTGTTGGGATCAGGAGGAACTTAATATGTACAGTCTAGAGGAAAAATGGGAAAGGGGAGACATAATGTAAACCTTAAAGTGGTTGTAAAGGCAGAAGATTTTCTATCCTAGCTTCAAACATGTTTGGGACAAACATAGATCTATACTCAGACAAAAAAGTAAAAAAAAACGAAAAAACTATACAGTATGAATTTAAAAAATGGGGCAGACTTGATGGACCTCTTGGGTTTTTTTCTGCCGTCACTCTACCATGTTTCTACCTTCTAAGTTTTTATTGCTTTCTGTCTGGGGAGATTCACCCTCTCCATTTGTTCTGGTGTCCATGCTCACTGGAACAGAAAATTATGGAAAATCCAAAATGTTATAGTTGCCACCTGCCACCATTACAGAATAGAGGGAGAAAATCTTCCAATGGTGAGTCTTGTTTTGGGGACAACTAAGAGAAGATTGTTTCTCGCTTTAGGGATATTTCATTTAATGTTGTGTCTCCAGGGCAGAAATGGAGTGGAAATCACTCCAATGGGACACAAACAACCCCAAAATGTACTTAGAATCTCTTTATCTAACACAAACACTAGCTAGCAATACACTTTAATCCGAATTTGTTATCACTTAGTAAAGTGTAACACAGGTCAGAAGAACCTTTGAATTATACTTTGGGATGGGTAATATGTGGCTTTTGATCAGTTTAGTACTGCTTAATATTGTTATGCCTATGTTTCGATGTACTTTTGTACTTCCAGAACAGAACTTTTACAAGTGCCTTCTATTTGTATTTCGCGGAAAATGTTTAATACATTTTTATGTTTTTTTAAAAGATTCTCTTCCCTTGCTGTTTAACAGAGCTTCTAACCTCTGAGCACTATATTAAGTTATTCATTTGTTGCATGAAGGTAAGAAGTTGTATAAATCCTTTAGACAAATATCTTGTCTCGGTTAGAGAATAATTCTAGGTATCAGCAGTATTTACATAGAGGTTGATTTACTAAAAGGCAAATATACTGTGCACTTCAAGTGCATTTGCTCTAGATCCGAGGGGAAGCTCTGCTGATTTCTAACATGTTCAAGCAAAACTGCTCTTTTTTATTTTCCTTGCATGTGATTAAGTATTCATTGCAAAGTGAAGCTTTACCTCATTTACTAAGCTCCGAAGCAACTGCATTTGCAGTGCACAGTATATTTGCCTTTAGTAAATTAACCCCATAGTTACATGGATCCAGCTCGGACCATTCTAACTATGTATGACTTAACTGGACACGTGTGAAAATCGCCCACACCAAATCATAAGCAGAAACACGAGTTCCCGCTACGCAAAGTGTGAATGGGGCCCAGCACTGCCTGGGGGACAGGGACAGATGGGATAAGCCATACGTACAGATACTGAGAATTACACCTAGCCTATAGAACAAGAGAAGTATTATAAAATCACCAAAATATTTCACACTTCTAATGTGTTACCAATTCTTTTATGATTTTTTTTTTCCTACAACACTAATATATAATATAATAATATAATATATACTAATATAAGACAAAGCTTGTTAGAAAGAAAGCATTTAAGATGACTCATTTGTAACAATTAGTACTTATTAAAAGCTGACATTGCTATGATTTAGATCGTCTAAAAAACATTCTTGCAAAAAAAACTGACACTCATCCTGTTACCAATCTCCGTTCTGATAGCACATCCCCTCCTTCCTCCCCTCTTTCATCTGCCAGTGATTGTACCTCCCCATGTAGCTTCTGATATTCAGTTACATCAATCTTTTCCTGTGCTACTACTCATCTAATTCTTAAAGTAGAACTAAAGGAAAACATTTTTTCTATTTTGGATAGAGTAAGGAAGGGCTATAACCCCTGTAAGGTGCAGTGGTCCTCTGGTAGGATGCAGTACTTCCTTCTCTTGTTTGTCTCGCATGCTCGGAATGGAAAGCATTCCGGTGTTCCAGACAGATGTGGTACGCCAACCTAAAAGGGGCGCCAGACAGTAATTCCGAGGGATTTACTGGATCAGGATCATCTGTTCCCAATGAATGTGTTTTGCCATCCAGCTTCAAGCTGCCTTTGACAGCTTGATAATTGAAGCTCAAATTCTGAGATCGGGCATCATTGAGTTTAGGAATCCCTTGATGCTATGTGGGGGTTCTACTTCTTCATGCTAAATATTTTGCTGGACATGTGGTGATTGCTTATCTTGGTGTCTTTAGCCTTTAGGACTTTTTGCCCAAAAGTTTCTTCCCTGGACAAGTCCTCTCCCGCAGCTAGGCCTAGATTAGCATTTGGCTCTTAATATTTCTGCCTATATTACTTTGTGTGATCTTAAGTAGTTAACTCATAGCCTTCACTTGGGAAGGTGACTGTTCAAGGCTGGTGACCTTGTCTGGCATGGAACCTTTCACAGGTCTAACATAAGACAAGGTTATTAGAACCCAGTTCTCCATTTTGTTTTGGTTAGTTTCTATCTGTCTCCCTAAACAGGTCATCCTTATTCAGTTCTATGATCTGCATCCGGTTCAATGGTAGAATGGAGAATGGTAAGTCTGGAGCACGCCAGTACAGAGACTCTCTGGGACAAAGCAGCGGTCATAAGGTTTCTCAGGAGGAGAATGGACCTGAGCAGCAGGAATTTTTTTACCATCCAAATGAGAAGTGAGACTGGTGCGAACTGTAGCCAGAACACGATCAGGAAAAACCACAACCACAACCGACTCCATCTTGGAAGTGGAGGAAAATTGTTGTGACAAAGCGTCAGCCCTTACATTCTTAGTACCAGGTAAGAATGAGACAATGTAATTGAAACTAGACAAGAAAGGAGCCCATTGTGCCCTTTTGGGAGAGAGACGTTTAGCCTCAGTCAAGAATGTGAGATTCTTATGGTCAGTAAGAATGAGAACCGGCACAGTGGTACCTTCGAGGAGATGTCTCCATTCTTTCAGGGCTAAAATGATCTCTAACAGCTCTCTGTCACCAATTTCGTAATTGCACTCCGCAGGTGACAGTTCCTTGGAAACGTAGCCACAAGGATGCATAATGCTCTCAGAGGTAGGACGTCGAGACAGAAGGGCGCCAACTCCAGTCTCAGAACCATCAACCTCAAGGATAAAAGGTAACGTAGGAACAGGATGTGCCAACACAGGAGCAGAAACAAAGGCAGACTTGAGACTCTTAAAGGCCTTAATGGACTCCAGAGACTAACTCTGTGAGTTACCGTCCTTTCTGGTCATATCAGTCAGGGGCTTGACCAGAGACGAGACGTTACAAATAAACTTCCCATAACAGTTGGCAAAGTCAAGAAAATGCTGCAGAGGATGTAAACCCACGGGTCGGGGCCACTGCAGGACTGCTGAAAGTTTCTCTGGGTCCATCAAAAACCAGCAGTGGAAATGACATAACCCAGGAATTTAACCTGTTCACGATGGAATTGGCACTTCTCCAATTTACAATAGAGATTGTGCTCTCTGGTTTCTGAAGCACATGACAGACATCTGTATGGTGGCTCTCCAGGGACTTGGAAAATATGAGGATATCATTGAGATAAATCACCACACATAACTGCAACAAATCTCGGAGGACATCGTTAATAAATTCCCGGAAAACTGCCTGGGCATTACAAAGGCCAAAAGGCATTACTAGATACTCATAATGGCCTGTTCTGGTATTAAACGCAGTTTTTCACTCATCATCCTCCTTAATCCTCATGAGATTGTATGCCCCTCTCAAATCAAGCTTTGTGAAAACCGTTGCTCCCTTGAGGTGGTCAAATAACTCTTTAATCAACGGAACCGGATAGGCATTCTTAATCGCGAAACGATTGAGGCCCTATAATCAATACAAGATCTCAGTTAACCACTCCTCTTCTTCACAAAGAAGAAACCAGCACCAGCAGGAGACAAGGGTCTGCGGATGAAACCTCGAGAAAGTGCGTCTGCAACATACTCCTCCATGACCTTATCCTCCAAGACCGACAAAGTGTAAATCCGGCCACAAGGGGGTATGGCACCAGGTTGAAGGTCAATTGCGCAATCATACGACCGGTGTGGAGGCAAACTATCGGCTTGACCTTTGTCAAAGACATCACTAAAATCGCAGTACTCCTCTGGCAGGGAGGAGAGCAAAGAGGTGCACAGGATCTTGCTACCTTCTGGAAGCATGTCTTACTGCGTTGTGGTGACCAAGAAAGAACCTCAGCACAGATCAAAAGAGGGGTGTGTCTCTGTAACCAAGGATAACCAATAACCAGCGGAAACTTAGGTGAGGAAATAACTTGGAATTGGATTATCTCATGGTGAAGAGACCCTACGGCCATGGACAACGGAACAGTCTCATGAGTCCCATGGGCAGGCTGTTGAGGTCTCCCGTCAAGAGCCTCAATGGCAAGTGGAGTGTCACGCAGCTGCAGCGGAATCGAGTGCTTCGATACAAATACAGCATCAATGAACAGGCCTGCAGCCCCAGAGTCGATTAGAGCCTGTATCTCAGACGATCAAGAGAGGGTAACCGAAACCAGGAGCTTATCCTTCTTGATAACTGGGGATGAAACAATGCCGTGACAGGACCTCAAGGTTCGAGCGTTCCCTGGACAGGTAGGACAAGACTTCAAAAAGTGACCTGCCTGGCCACAATAAAGACACAAGCTCTCCCTCCTCCTAAGGGTTCTCTCAGAGAGACGCGTGAAGCCTAAGTGCATGGGTTCATTTTCACTGACCGATTCAGTACCAGGAGGCATGGGAGGTGAGGGAGGCAAGGGTGGGACTGCAAAGCTAGGAGACAAATGTACAGGAGGCTTCTGCAAGCGCTCCTTAAAAGGGAGTCTTTCTCTGAGTCTGGAGTCAATGAGGATGGCAAATGTGATCAACTTCTCCAGCTCATTGGGTATATCTCGGGCTGCTATCTCATCCTTGATGGTATCCGAGAGACCATGAGAAAAAGCAGCCACGAGGGCCTCATTGTTCCAAGCAACCTCTGCTGCCAGAGCACGGAATTCAATGGCGTAATTGGCAACAGTTCTCGTACTCTGTTTGATGAACATGAGGCAGATGGCAGCAGAAGTGGAGCATGTGGGAACGTCAAATACCCTTTTAAAGGAAGCCACAAACTCAGGGTAACCCAAGACAACAGGTTTTTTTTGCGTCTCCCATAGAGGGTTTGCCCAGACCAAGGCTCTCTCAGAAAGCAAAGATATCATGAAACCTACTTTGCTTCTGTCCGTGGGAAATGCCTGGGGCAGCATCGCAAAGTATATCCCAACCTGGTTGAGAAACCCTCTGCATTGGACTGGATCGCCCCCAAATCGCTGGGGAAGCGGAGTGGAACCAGACATAACTCTTATAGAGGTAATACTCGAGGCGGGTGCCTGCACAGAGACTAGAGCAGCAGCAGGGATGGCCTGCAATACAGGTTGTACCGGAGCAGCCACAGTGAGGTGAGCTGTGCGACTCAGGAGCATTTGTAACGTCATGGCAAACTGATCCCTGCGGTGATCCTGCTCATCCAATCTGGAAAAAATATTACCAACAAGTGGATTGACTGCATTTTCTGAATTCGTGGCCTTCGCCTACTGTCAGAAACCATGAATCAGACCGAGACAGAAGTACAGTTAAATCACACTTGTTTAATAATAAAAGTAAATAGAACAAACATAGTCAAACATAGCCAAAGTTCGGTAACCATAACTGATAGTCAGACAGGCCAGAAAGTCAGGAAGCCAGGGAACAGCAAGCAGTATCTGGAGCCAGAAGGAATGTCAGCCAAGCAAGTCTATAACAGGAACGCAAGAGTCTCTGTGATATTGACCAAGGCGAAGGCAGAGATTATCTGGGCTGGATGGCTTAAGTAGGCAGGACTGACGAGCAGGATATCATCAACAGGTGAGTCACTGTGGAGAGATAGGAGCTGGCAAATAGCCGACAGCTGAGTGGCCAGGTCAGAGAAGGAAGGGCTGAGCCCAGCCCTGACAAGCGCACAATTACCTTGCGATTCCTAAAGTTATATGGTCCGGCTGCAACCACCGAAAGTAATTTCTGTACATTCCTCCAGCAACATCTGAACATTGTGGGCACCTCATGCAGAAATGTCAGCCAACATGGCAAGCAGGGGAGCCAATCCAGTTCTATTATGGTGCATTCTTTCAACACTACTGATGGGCTTAGTAGTCCTCACTACACCAGTTTTTGACAGGAAGCCAGTAGCTTACCCACTTTCTAATGATATCATTTGCTGAAGCTTCCCACCTTGATAGCTAGTTGTTGATCTATTATATGTATGCTGCCATGGAGGCACCAGAAAAACAGAAATTTGTATCCTACTTACTGTAATTTTCTTTTTCTAGTGCATTTTCATGGCAACATACTGAACCCACCCAGTTCGTTTCTCAGTGATGTGCAGGGAATGGGCTGTGTGGGTGTTAAATTTTTATAGCTATGCACTGATCCTGTGTGCCGGAAGTAGGCAGGGCTACTAGTTACAAAAGCTTAAGAGTACAAATCCCGATGCAAGTTTGCGAGAAGCGGGTAGCAAGAAATCTGAAGGTGGTAGTAATAGTAAGAAACCTGAAGATGGTTTAACTCTCCAGCATTTTCCAAAATTGAAATATCAGTTTTTGGTGGTCTGCCTTTTTAAGTGAAACTTCTTTTTTGTTAAATAAAACCTCCCAGGCTACAACAAATCTTAGTAATCTGTCTTGTAAACTTTGGCCTGCTTTTATTTCAGACATATTATAGGTCTCAAGGCAAATGTTAGGTGGGAGGTCTTGTCATCGTGTATGCATTGGCACAATCCCCAACTGTAAACACTGATCAAAAGAAGAATGCCTGCATGTTCCTACAAAGAGGAACCCGAGGGATATAGAGATTTTAAAGTGCCAAAATACAAACACATGAAAAAATAAGAAAAACTACACATAAAAACCTATTTTTACTTTTTAGATTAAAAGATATGTCATCATGTAAAAATATTCATTACCAGCTACAGATACAATGTAAGAATCTATGTCATAAAATGAACATGAAAACGAAGAGCAAGTGGATCAACATGTTTTGTCCAAGTAGAGCCTCCTCAGGATCCACTTAGTTTTCAATCTTTATGATATCGTAGCTGATAAACAATATAATCAATAAATTATTTCATAATCAAAATACAGCTCTTGTATATCATGTCTATAACATACAGATATCATCATTATTAAATAAACATTTATAAGGTTAGAAAGGTTATAAACCTTTTAGATGTTTCTTTAAGAATGATGACATCTGTATATTATACACGATATTCAGTAGCTATATTTTGATTATGAAATAATTTATTGATTGCATTGTTTATCAGCTATGATATCAAAAAGATTGAAAAATGAAGTGAATCCTGAGGAAGCTCTTCTTGGGCAAAATGCTCTTCGTTTTCATATTCATTTTATGACATAAAATGAACATGTCAGTTATGTCATTGACATGTCTTTGTTTATCAACAAAGCCATGTGACCACATTATCAAAAAGAAAAACAAAAATGTTTAAAATATGTGACTACTTTCTGCCCAGTTCAAAACCAAATAAACCTGACTGCCAACACATACATTTTTAGTACTTCCTTTGAAAAGACAATTAAATGTCAGTAACACATATATCACTGGAGTAAAAGATATTTGGATGACAGTTTCTCTTTAATTGACAGTAGTGTTGCGATGTCATAGAAAATAGTGTGTAATAGCTCCGATCCTCTGCCATGAAAAGCTGCAGCAAGGAAAACATTTATTTAGCTGTAATTGTCTTTTCTCAGCTGTTTGACACAGCTGTCTGAAATGTATCATGGACCAGTCACCATGACTCATAGCTGTATGTCTTACAGGCAAATGCTGAGTGCTGGTGAGGGCAGAGCCCACTGCACACCACTGCCAGTCAGAATGTTTAATGCCAAGTTTGATTGCCCTCGATCTTTAAGGGTTTGTAACACCGTTCAGATCACAATGGTGCCTTGTATTTTAGAAGTATCATTTAAAATATATATGTTGCAACACCTCTATGGAATATACAGTATACTTTTTATAGATGATATGATTCAAAGAAAAAAAAAATGTATGTATGTATGTATATATAGTCTTTTTTTTAACCATTTCTCCCCAGAAACCTACTTGCTACCAATAGCTTCCAATGGGGATTCAATAGTTGCTGTCTTAAAGGCAAACTGTAATGGTATGGGGGCAGTTTTTGTAAAGGCCAAAATTATTTCATTGTTTTAACTGTTATGCCGCGTACATATAATCGGACATTCCGACAACAAAACCGTGGATTTTTTTCCGTTGGATGTTGCCTCAAACTTGTCTTGCATACACACGGTCACACAAAGGTTGTCGGAAATGCCGAACGTCAAGAACGCGGTGACGTACAACACGTACGATGAGCCGAGAAAAATGAAGTTCAATAGCCAGTGCAGCTCTTCTGCTTGATTCCAAGCATGCGTGGAACTTTGTGCGTCAGAATTGTGTGCACACGCTCTGAATTTCCGACAACAAGTTTTGTTGTCGGAAAATTTGAGAACCAGCTCTCAAACATTTGTTGTCGGAAATTCCGACAGCAAATGTCCGATGGAGCATACACACGGTCGGATTTTCCGACAAGCTCACATCAAACATTTGTTGTCGGAAATTCCGACCGTGTATACGTGGCATTAGAGTGCTAATGTGATAAAATACATTAGCACATAATATAACTGGATAAAGTTTATCCAGGGAATATCCGTTTGGCTCTTGGGGGATCAGGAAGGAATTTTTTCCGTGCTGGAGCAAATTGGATCCTGCTTTGCTGTTTTTTTTTTGCCTTCCTCTGGATCAACTGCATACCGCCCAACTTTCTGAGATGGGAATGAAGGGCACCTATTAGTAAAAGTACAATATCTTACAAAAATGAGTACAACCCTCACATTTTTGTAAATATTTTGTTATATCTTTTCATGTGACAACACTGCAGAAATGACACTTTGGGGGTTATTTACGAAAAGACAAATCCACTTTACACTGAAAGTGCACTTGGAAGTGCAGTCACTCTAAATCTAAGGGGTAGATCTGCAATGAGTGGAAGCTCTGCTGATTTTATCATCCAATCATGTGCAAGCTAAAATGCTGTTTTTTATCTTCCTTGCATGTCCTCCTCGGATCTACAGCGACTTTACTTCCAAGTGCATTTTCAATGCACTTTCAAGTGCACTTGT
Organism: Lithobates septentrionalis; assembly: GCA_037952835.1. Lineage (NCBI taxonomy): Eukaryota > Metazoa > Chordata > Amphibia > Anura > Ranidae > Lithobates > Lithobates septentrionalis. Next base: position 2,093,683 of record JBBDGP010000140.1, on the reverse strand, counting down.
AGTGCACTTTCAAGTGCACTTGCAGTGCCAAGTGGATTTTCCTTTAGTAAATAACCCCCTTTGTTACAATGTAAAGTAGTAAGTGTACAGCTTGTATAACAGTGTCAATTTTCTGTTCACTCAAAATAACTCAACACACCCCACCATTAATGTCTAAACAGCTAGCAACAAAAGTGAGTACACCCATAAGTGAAAATGTCCAAATTTGGTCCAATTAGCCATTTTCCCTCCCCGGTGTCATGTGACTCATTAGTGTTACAAGGTCTCAGGTGTGAATGGGGAGCGGGTGTGTTAAATTTGGTGTTATCGCTCTCACTCTCTCATACTGGTCACTGGAAGTTCAACATGGCACCTCATGGCAAAGAGCTCTCTGAGGATCTGAAAAAAAGAATTTTTGCTCTACATAAAGATGGCCTAGGCTATAAGCAGATTGTCTATTGTATAATAGACAGAGCACTGATCACAAGACTACATAATACACAGAGTGCTGGGCACAGGACTGCACAATACACAGAGTGTTTGCTATGCACAGAGGACACTTCTGCCCCCCCATTCATAGCTCACCTCTGCACCCTGATCTCACAGATTATCTCGGCAGCCACCTCTTAACCCTTCCCCCACAACAGCTAAACTCTCCATCTCTCCATGCAGCTGCATCAGCTCAGACCCCTTCTCCCCCACTGCTCTCACCTGTGTACAAACAGACCCCCCCATCTGCTCACTTCCCGGTCTCAGTCCTCCACACAGTAAATTTTTGTCTCTGCCTCTCCTCCACTGAACAGCAGCAGGAGCGGCAGTGAGATCGTTCAGCAGGGGGTGTCCGCATCCAAGCCACCAGGCTGTTTCTCAGCCAGCATGGGATTCTCAGCCAGCATGGGATGCCCTGTCTACGTTATTCCGCCCCTGAATCTGGGGACAAAACCGGGGACAGACTTGGGGGTGGGGGGTACAGAGATGTGCTGGGGTCCAAGGTCCACAGCGGAGACCAGCCAGGTACAGGGGAACCTCTGGAAGGGGGGGTGACTGTCTGGGGACAATGATGTAAGGGGGGCTCTCTGGGGACCCTAAAGTAAGGAAGGCTCTCTGGGGACCCTGATGTAAGGAGGGGCCCTCTGGGGACCCTGATGTAAGGGGGGCTCTCTGGGGACCCTGATGTAAGGGGGGCTCTCTGGGGACCCTGATGTAAGGGGGGCTCTCTGGGGACCCTGATGTAAGGAAGGCTCTCTGGGATCCCTGATTTAAGGAAGGCTCTATGGGGACCCTGATGTAAGGAGGGGCCCTCTGAGGACCCTTATGTAAGGAACGGGCTATCTGGGGACCCTGATGTAAGGAAGCGGCTCTCTGGGGACCCTGTTGGAAAGGCAGGCTCTCTGGGGACCCTGATGTAAGGGGGGAGACTCTCTGGGGATCCTAATACAAGTAGGGAGGCTCCCTGGGGACCCTGATGTAAGGGGGGATCCGCACTATGTAACAATATATATATATATATATATATATATATATATATATATATATATATATACAGTATCTCACAAAAGTGAGTACACCCCTCACATTTTTGTGAAAATTTTATTATATCTTTTAAAGTGACAACACTGAAGAAATTACACTTTGCTACAATGTAAAGTAGTGAGTGTACAGATTGTATAACAGTGTAAATTTGCTGTCCCCTCAAAATAACTCAACACACAGCCATTAACCTCCTTGGCGGTATGATTCTTTCTGATTTTAGGTGCTGAAAGCGGTACAATTATTTTGCAATGAAATTTGGCGTTTTATATTGTAGGTATTTAATTATTAACAATAACACACTTAAATCTGTCCAAACAAGAGTCTAGTAGATATCCCGGGTATGATAAAGTTTGAAACACAAAAACATAAATTATAATATAATAAAAAAATAATAATAATTATAAAAAATAAAAATAAATAGTAATAAAATACATTTCCACACGATTCACTATCGCTCAATTCTGCAAGTGTTCTAATTTACTATCGCAGTTTTCTAGCTGGTCTAAAGCCATTTTTGACGTAAAGGGACACTTTTTGGTTGCTATGGACAATCTCCAGTTTCCAGGCAGAAAGAACAGTATATGCAATATAAAACTGCATGCAGGGCATGGGCCAGAGCACTGGGGACAAATGGGATGTGAAATGATTTCATACAGTACTGTAATCTGTAAGATTACAGTACTGTATGTGTTATGATTTTTACATTTTTTTGAATTTGCCGCCAGGCTCCGCCCCCGTGCGCCGCGACGCTCGCAGGGAACGGAGCCTGGCACGGAGAGGCTTCGGAGGAGGACGGAGCCCTCGGACAGTGCGGGGGACATCGCAGGATCCCGGGGACACGGTAAGTAAGGAGGCACCAGGATCCTGCGATGTAATCCCGAGTGTGGCTCGGGGTTACCGCTAATGGTCCTGAAATGTAACCCCGAGCCACACTCGGGAAAACCGCCAGGGAGGTTAATGTCTAAACTGCTGGCAACAAAAATGAGTACATCCCTAAGTGAAAATGTCCAAATTGGGTCCAATTAGCCGGTGTCATGTGACTTGTAATGCCACGTACACACGACCGGTTTTCCCATCTGAATAAACTCTGAATGTTTTTCCGACGGAGTTCCGACTGAATCCCGCTGAAACTGTCTTGCATACACACGATCACACCAAAGTCCGATCGTCAAGAACGCGGTGACGTACAGCACGTACAACGGGACTAGAAAAAGGAAGTTCAATAGCCAGTAGACAATAGCTTCCGTCTCGTACTTGCTTCAGAGCATGTGTCGTTTTTGGTCCGTCGGAACAGCATACAGACGAGCGGTTTTCATGATATGAATTGGTTCTGTCGGAAATATTTAGAACATATTCCATTTCTAGGTCCATCAGAATTTTCGAAAAAAAAAGTCAGATGAGGCATACACACGATCGGAATATACGATGAAAAGCTTCCGTCTGACTTTTTCTGTTGGACATTCCGCTCGTGTGTGCGCGGCATGAGTGTTACAAATCTGGTCCGGAACCAACGCTGCCAAGGTGGCTGGCGAAACCCGGACCAGATTCCACCTTAGTTCTCGGCAAATGAACGCATGCGAGGTGAAACATAACGTCCATCAATCACCTCGCCTTTCATAATGTACATACCCCCCCAGCTCAAGCCCCTGCGGCTGAGCAACTGTCCCAACCAGACAATGAATACGGGAAAGGGCATCTGCATTATTCTGAAGTTTTCCAGCTCTATGCTCCACTGTAAACTTAAAAAAATGAAAGGCAAGGAACCACCTTGTCACCTGACTGTTTTTCTCCTTGTTATCACACATCCATTTGAGAGGGGCATGAACAGTGACAAGTTTGAATGGTCTCCCCAATAGGTAATACTTCAGTGCATCTAAGGCCCATTTGATAGCCAAACATTCCTTCTCAACAATGGCGTCATTTTTTTTCATGTCTGTTCAGCTTTCTGTTTAGGTAGGGTGCGCCTCACTGTCTCTAATTTGGGACAGTACCGCACCCAGTTGCACATCAGAGGCGTCTGTCTGTACCACAAACTCCTTTGTGAACTCTGGGGTCACAAGCACATGTTGTACACAAAGAGCTTGCTTCAACATATTAAATGCCTTCTCTGCCTCAGGATTCCACTTAATCATGACCGACCCTTTACCCTTCGTCAGATCTGTCAGTGGGGCTGCAATGGTGGCAAAATTGGGTATAAAACGCATGTAGCATCCTGTGATTTCAAGAAATGCACGAAATTGCTTTTTATTTATCAGTTTTTAACCGCCTAAATTTTATTGATCTGAGGCTTGATCAGCCATCGACCACTAACGTAGCCAAGGTATTTGGCCTCCAAGCCTATGGCACACTTTCTGGGGTTGACAGTGAGTCCTGCTTTTTCAGTAGGGAATCTACTACTGCTTGCACCCAGGGCAAATGAGATTCCCAATCTGGGCTGTGGATGACTACATTGTCCAAATAGGCAGCTGCCTATTGGCCATGTGGTCTTAATGTCTTATCCATCATTCTCTGGAATGAGGCAGGAGCACCAAGCAAACCAAAGGGGACCCGTTTATACTGGACAGACCCCTCGGGGGTAGAAAACGCTAGTTAGTCAGATCTAAAGTAATTATGTACCGGGCACATCCCAATCTGTCAACAAGCTTGTCGACGCATTGGGTATGCATAGAATTTGGACACGCTGTTCAATTTCCTGAAATAATTACAAAACCTTATAGTTCCATCTGTTTTTGGGACCAACACTATGGGACTTGACCAGTCACTGTGGGACTCCTCTATCACGTTCAACTCTAACATGTTCTTTACTTCATTTGCAACTACTTCTTGCCTCGCTTTGGGTATTCTATAGGGCTTTACATTTACGTGGACGCCTGGTTCCGTAATTATGTCATGCTTTGTAACGGTGGACAGTCCAGAAAAAGTCTCTATTTTTACTCACAAGCTCTTTAATGTCCTCATAGGCGTGCGCAGCCTATAGCATTAGGGTGTGCACCTCCAAACCAAAGCTCAAACACATGTGCGTCTGTGTGTGTATGTATGTATATATATATATATATATATATATATATATATATATATATATATATACAGTGCCTTGCGAAAGTATTCGGCCCCCTTGAACTTTTCAACCTTTTGCCACATTTCAGGCTTCAAACATAAAGATATAAATTTTTTATTTTTTGTGAAGAATCACCAACAAGTGGGACACAATTGTGAAGTGGAACGAAATCTATTGGATTGTTGAAACTTTTTTAACTAATAAAAAAATGAAAAGTGGGGCGTGCAAAATTATTCGGCCCCCTTGCGTTAATACTTTGTAGAGCCACCTTTTGCTGCGATTACAGCTGCAAGTCGCTTGGGGTATGTCTCTATCAGTTTTGCACATCGAGAGACTGAAATTCTTGCCCATTCTTCCTTGCAAAACAGCTCGAGCCCAGTGAGGTTGGATGGATCCTGAGACTATCACAGAGCAGGTGCATTTATACAGAGACTTGATTACACACAGGTGGATTCTATTTATCACCATCAGTCATTTAGGACAACATTGGATCATTCAGAGATCCTCGCTGAACTTCTGGAGTGAGTTTGCTGCACTGAAAGTAAAGGGGCCGAATAATTTTGCACGCACCACTTTTCAGTTTTTTAATTGCTAAAAAAGTTTAAAATATCCAATAGATTTCGTTCCACTTCACAATTGTGTCCCACTTGTTGGTGATTCTTCACAAAAAATTAAAATTTTATATCTTTATGTTTGAAGCCTGAAATGTGGCAAAAGGTTGAAAAGTTCAAGGGGGCCGAATACTTTTGCAAGGCACTGTATATACACACATATATATATATATACACACATATATATACACATACACACACTTATAAATAAATGTTAACAAACATTTTAAAATGTATTAAAACATTTTTAATTAAATTTAATTAAAAAAACATTTATCAATGTAAACAAACACAATTTTTTTAACTTATTAATTAAATAATCTTTTAACATAAACAAAGCTTTTAAATAAATCTCTAAATCAAATAAGCAATTTTAAAAACTGCACGGTAAGTAGGATTTTTTTAAATAAGTGTAATGTTTTAATATCCCAAATTGTATTTACTGCTTTAAATAAATTTGTTAGATCCCCCAGCAACAATAGATTCCCTCAGCAACAATAGATCCCCCAAAAACAAGATATCTCCCCAGCAACAATAGATCCCTCATGGCAACTATAGATTCACCAGCAACAATAGATCCCTCCCAGCAACAAGACACCCCCCAGCAACAATAGATCCCTCCCATTAACAATAGATCCCCCAGCAACAATAGATCCCCCCACAAGAAAATACCCCCCAGCAACAATAGATCTCCCAGCATCCAGTATCAATATACTCTCCAGCAGCCAGCAACATAAGCCCCCTCCCTCAACAGTAGTATTCTCCCATCAAAAATTGACCCCCCAGAAACAATAAATCCCACCAGCAGTAATAGACTTCCCCAGCATCAATAGATCACCCAGTGACAATAGAGACCCCATCAGCCAACATCAATAAACACTCCAGCAAGTCCCGCCACCCCTTGGCATATACTTTCAGTGCTGATATATATATATATATATATATATATATATATATATATATATATATATATATATATATATATATATATATACATATACGCACCTTTTTGCTGATAAGCCAGGGGATTTATTTTTTTATACCAAAGACATGTAATATATATATATATATATATATATATATATATATATATATATACGCACAAAAGCACAAAACAAAAGGTGTGAAACACAGACAGAGCACAGGGATGATTAGGCTCCATTCACACTAGCGCGTTTTTTGATGCATTTTGCAGAAATGCACGGGAATTTTTTAACATGGGTTCCTATGGAACATGTTCACATCAATGCCTTTTTGTTTCTCTGCATTTTTGGAAAGGGTCAGGGACTTTTTTTCATGCAAAATGCAGCGTTTTGCATGTAATAGAATTCAATGGACAAGCATCAAAAACGCAAGTGCACCGTTTTTGCAGCGTTTTTGATGCGTTTTTGGTGCGTTTTTGATGCGTTTTTGCCGGGTTTTTTTTGTTTTTGTTTTTTTGTTTTTTAATTTTTTTTTTTTTTTATTTTTTTAAGACTGTAAAAAAAAAATGTAAAAAAAAAAACAAAACAAAAAAATGCAAAACGCAAATTGCGGCAAAATCGCGGCAAAATCGCGGCAAAAACGCGGCTCAAAAACGTGGCAAGCATGAAAAAAAAACCTCCAAAAACGCTCAAAAGCAACATGCATAGGTGTGAATCGAGCCTTAGGGTATGCCTGGACACACCCGGAACACCCCGTGGGCACGCCTATGAATGTCCTTCTGTTGGGCTACTGATAAGGTTTCAGTTATAGGTACCTCAGGTGTCCCAGGGGACATGTCCTTTTGGGGTGTTGGGACTGCTAGTAAAGTCTCTCTGTCCTTCCAAGGTTTCAAGAGATTAACGTAATATATTTGCTCTGGTTTCCTTTTTCCTGGCTGGTAAACTTTGTAGTTTACTTCCCCTACTCATTCCATGATTTCAAAAGGGCCTTGCCACTTTGCTAGGAATTTACTCTTAACCGTGGGGATTAGAACCAGCACTCTATCGCCAGGGTTGAAGGTTCGGGTCTTGGCACCCCGATTATAAACTCTTCTCTGTGCTTCCTGGGCTTGCTCCATATGTTCCTGTACAAGCGGAATGACAACCGTGATTCTATCTTGCATCAGTGAGATATGCTTGATGACGGTTCTATAAGGCGTGGTCTCTCCCTCCCACGTTTCTTTTGCAACATCTAGCAATCCCGTGGGATGTCTATCATGCAGTAGTTCAAAAGGGGAATACCCTGTAGAGGCCTGAGGTATCTCTCTTACGGCAAACATAAGGTATGACAGCAAAAAATCCCAATTTCTCCCATCTTTGTCCACCACCTTTTTAACATGTTTTGGGGTGGTAGACAGAGGTACGGTAATGGGAGATTTTGAACAACTTACACAATTCTTTAGTGACTCTGGACATAAATGGTGTGCCTTGACCCATAATATTTCTTTTGGAATACCCACATGACTAAATACCTGGACAAGCTCCTTGGTACTAGTCTCAGCTGAGGTATTACGCAAGGGAATGGCTTCCAGATATCATGTGGCATAGTCCAGTATTACCAGTATGTGCTGATGGCCCCGGGCAGACTTTACTACTGGTCCTACCAGATCCATGCCATTTCTTTCAAAAGGCACTTAAATTATTGGTAACGGTACCAGCGGACTGCTAAAATCTAAAAGGGGCGATGGCGCACAATACTGACACTCTAGGCATGACACAATATTATTTGACATCTGCATATAACTCAGACCAGGATCAGGTTATTCTCTCCTTGGTTTGCTCTATACCCAGATGTCCACCCATTACATGACCATGGGCTAAATCTACTATCATCCGGCAATAGGGTTTGGGAAACTCTAGCTTCTCTATCTCCTCCTCCCCTTGCTTTACCACCTGATACAGCAAGTTATTTTTAAGAGCCATGTAGGGAAAAGACACCCCTACATTAGGTTCAGCTGGTTCCCCATCCATCATCTTAATGTGTTCTCTGGCTCTATTGAGTGTGGTGTCTCCTAGTTGTTCCATACAAAAATGATCTTTCCTGACTTCTAAGTCTGCCACCACATTCTGCCCACTCTCACTATTAAACCCTTTCACACTGGGGCGATGCCGCTGTTATAGAGGCGTTTTTGTTGTGCCGCTGCCGAAGCGCTTTGCAGGTGCTTCGGCAGCGCTGCCTATTCATTTCAATGGGCAGGGCATTTTGGGAGCAGTATATACACCACTTCGGCACCGCTCCAAAAATGCTGCTTGCAGGGCTTTTTTTGCCATCCAGCAAGCGTACCGCCCCAGTGTGAAAGCATTCAGGCTTTCACACTGGGGTGGCTTGAGAGGCGCTTTTCCGGCACTTTACAGGTGCTATTGTTAGCGCTAAAATGCCTGAAAAGTGCCCCAGTGTGAAAGTGGTCTTATTATCCTCAAGCTGGGGGCCGAATTCCAGCTCCTCCTGCTCCCCAGCCATTACAGAAAAAGGAAAAGGATCCACCCTTTCCTTGGACACACTGACAGTTTCCCTTTCAATTTTGCAATCCTCGGAGGTGCACAATCTACAGTGAGGGGCTCGCTCTGCTCCTTTGTCTATGTTCCGCTCTGCACATCTTCCCTGTGTGTGTCTACTGAGCCATGACCTGCACAGGGTACGTGCAGTGTTGACGGGGACCTCTCGAGCCGATGACCAGGGGGGGAGGGTCCATGGTCAGGTCCATCTGCCGACCCCCCCCCCCCCCGACTGATGGAGCACCAGCCGTCACTGGGTTTCACCCAAAGGTAGCAATACAAAGAGAACAGGAGACTATTTCATACACGTACATGGTACAGCAGGTACATATAAGGAAGATGAAATATTGGGTTTACAGATTCTTTAAGGCTTCTGCAACAGCTGAATAAGGGAGCACAGTGGGTGGGTAAATGGGAGATCTCCATTTGATGATTGCTCGGCTTTAACTCTTCAGCCTCCACTAAGAACAGATACATGAGTTTTGGGTAGGCAGACCCTGTATCCCCTTGGACTAGATAGTATATAAGGTAATAAATGACTTTAATCAGGAAGGAAAAGCAAATCTGGTAAGCATAATGGTTTGTATGAAGACATTATTAGGCTAACTTTTACAAAGCACAGTGAGCCGATGAAATGATCAGACAGAAAGGCTAGATGAAGCAGAACATTAATAAATGTTCCAGTTTAAACTGATTGAAAATAGCAATCAGCCCTGATTTTTTCCTACATTTTGTTACACTTCATTCATGCCTCCTTTGAAGGCACTGTACTGTAAATGTTTGATATCCAGATGTTTGATCTACATTTAATGGATGGAATACCAAATATAAATCTGTTTCTAATTATTAACAGCAATACCACACCAATATCACCACATTTGTAATGCATCAGAGATGAAGTGGTGTCATGTCACCTTGCTGATTGCAGCATTTACACAGACCTGTCATCACAAAGAGACCCCCTCCCCCAACACTCACCCTCATGAGCTTCTCCACTACCTTCCACTCATGGCAAAGCAATGGGCTCATTTTAACTTATCCCTCCCCAGCTTCAACTTTTTACCTTTCTTTGGCTTCCCGTAGCTTTTTTTTAGCTGCTGGGAATGAAGTTGTGGCTTACACAGGGATATAAAGTGGGTGACAGCACTGATTGTCCAACACATGAAGTGAGTTACATGCTCCTCCATACCTGGAAGTAATGAATATTTCCTTTCGAGCTTAGAGGAAAGGAAAGGTAAGTAATTGCTGGGGAGCTATGGTAGACTAAACCTGTTGTTTTGCCCTTAACCACTTGCCTACTTGCCCAAGCCAATTTTCAGCTTTCAGCGCTGTCACAATTTGAATGACAATTGCACGGTCATGCAACACTGTATTACATTTTTATCATTTTTTTTTCACACAAATAGAGCTTTCTTTTAGTGGTATTTAATCACCACCATTTTTTTTATGTTTTGCTAAACAAAACCAAACAATTAAAAAAATAAATACATTTTCATAGTTAATTTTCATAGGTAATTTTTCTCCTTCACTGATGTGTGCTGATGAAGCTGCACTGATGGGCACTGATAGGCTGCACTGATGGGCACTGATAGGCTGCACTGATGGGCACTGATAGGCTGCACTGATTGGTGGCACTGGTGGACACTGCTGAGGTGGCACTGGTGGGTGACACTAATGGGCACTGATAGGTGGCACTGATGGGCACTGATAAGTGGCACTTATGGGCTCTGATAGGTGGCACTGATAGGTGGAACTGATAGGCAGCACTGATGGGCACTGATAGGCAGCACTGATAGGTGACACTGATGAGGCGGCACTGATTGGCACAGTTTGGCAACACTGATGAGCACTGATTAGCAGCACTGGTGGGCACTGATTGAAAGTACTGGTAGGCACAGTTGGGACTGCACTGATAATCAGGACACTGATCATCAGTGCCCTAATTATCAGTGTTGATGTCCCTTTAACAAAAGCCGGTTATCGGATCTCTCTCCTTCTCTCCTCGTCTACTACTGCAGACTCTCAGTACAGCTGTCTGCCCATACCTACTATACGGGCAGGCAGTTACTGAAGAGCAAAAGAATCAATGCACTACAAGAGTGTTCACCAGTGCCCTCGTGGTTCATTGAGAAGTACAAGCCATCTGCTGCAGTGGAAGACAGTATTTGTATTTCATTCATTCATCTGTAGATGAATGACACAACTGATTAAAGGATAAGTTCACCTTTAGTAAGATGTTGCACCCATATTTATGGTGTAACGTGCTACTAAAGAGCGCCTGCCCGCAAACAAAATTTTTATTCTTAAAAACCAAAGGATGTCTGTAAATGATATGAAGCTCATTCATCCAGTTTGTTATAAGTCAGACTCACATTGCCACAGGGAAAAGCTGTTAAAGTTTTGAAATGGTATATTTATAACAGTCAAACAGAATGCATAGAGAAATTATAAAGGCATATTTTTATATAAAAATCACACCTTATTTTAGATGCATAGCTTCTGTTCCTGCACCAAGGGTGATGGGAGGATTAGGAACAGGAATAGTACAGGCAGAGATAGAAATAGCCACAATCTGCATCATTTAAACATGTGTTATGACTTAAAATTCTATGCCAGTAGCTGAGACAGTAAATCTGGGTTTAATGCCAAACATAAATTTATATTACTGTAGTTTTAGAAGAAGCCTGCTACTTTTACTACAGCTTATTAAATATGAATAAAACAACTAAACAAGCCACAAACTTTAAGCTCACTTCTATATACAGGAAAAAAAAAAGTTTTCAATCAGTTTTATTTTATTTATTTATTTTTACATTTATTGGTTTTTAATACCTCAGCTATTGCACTTATATACCCATTATGGACCAGAGCAATTGTTAAATTTCTACTATTGGCCTAATTATTTGGCAGTAACTTATTTTAGGATAAAGAAGTTATACATATGTTGCCATTTTTTGTTTGTTTTTCGTAACAACTATAGCTTTCATTTGACCATACTGTCTTGCAAAAATTACTTTATTTTCTATACAATCTATAGAGATAAATGCAACAAAATGATTTTTTTTTCATGTTTTGACCAGTGTTAGTTTTAAAACAAAAAGTGTTACTGTAGTAATTTTTTCTTTTTGCAGTTCTTTTACATAGGCCTCAGTAAAGCCTTTCTTTTTATCACGGTATTAGGCCCTGTCCCATGCACCTCTTATGCCCCGTACACACGGACGGATTTTCCAATGTAAAATGTTCGATGGGAGCCTTTTGTCGGAAATTCCGACTGTGTGTAGGCTCCATCGGACAGTTTCCATCGGAATTTCTGTTGCACAAAATTTGAGATCTGGTTCTCAAATTTTACGACAACAAAATCCGTTCGCGTAAATTCCGATCGTGTGTACACAATTCTGACGCACAAAGTCAGTGGCAGTTGGAGGATCAGTATTGTCTTTCCATCAGATACAGCAGGTAGTCCCTCTCAAGCAGAAGAGCCGCACTGGCTATTGAACTTAATTTTTCTCGGCTCGTCGTACGCGTTGTACGTCACCGCGTTCTTGACATTCGGCATTTCCGACCAACTTTGTGTGACCGTGTGTATGCAAGAAAAACATGGATTTTGTTGTCCAAATGTCCGATCGGGTGTACGAGGCATTAGGGTCAATATAATCCTAAAAGTCCAACATGTCCTTTGCAGTTGGAGGATCAGTATTATCTTTCCATCTGATACAGCCGGTAGTCCCTCTCAGCACACTGTCCTTTCCTCTACCCAAAGTCTATCTGCTTAGCTGTGAGATCAGTTAGAAGCTTATTTCATGCTCGATTTGCCCTCCATTTCCTTCGCAGTTTAGACACATGGAATGACGTTAATATGGTCGAGCCTTTACCGTGTTAACTGCTCTGTGTTTCCTGAAAGTATTCTCATCTTTCCAGGATTGCTGAACCAGCATCTCAGATACACATTAGAGCTGGGATACAGCAATGGAGAAAAGAAAAATCTCTGTCTGTTGTATCTACAGTATTTAAACCAACCGAGATCAAGATTTCATTTTTCACTGCAAAATATGAAAGAGATTGTCTGATTGATATGGACATTTTTTATGCTTTTTGAAATTAATAAATGGGACCTTATTGGACCTTAGGTCTTTAAGAGACACATTAAGACACATTCAAGGAAAAGTAGCAGTACCTACTGATAGCCCACATTATCCAACTAGGTATACCCATCAATCCATGCTCCCTCCTGGCCTCTCCTCTACAAGAGTCCATCCTGGGTGAGCTCAGAAGGTGTCAATGCGTACCCAGGTGGATGACATTCCTGTCACCTCCATGTGACAATGTTCAGGCTTGCCAACTGGCTGCTCAGGCCCAAGCACTGGCATACGGGAGAGCTCAGATGTTTAAAGCTGCCCATACATTATACAATTTTCTTATTCAACTTCCTCTAGATTTACCTACAACTATGTAGTGCAAAGGCCTGCTTGCTTGGTTACAAATTGAAAGTGTTTAGGTGACTAAGTGGTTAGCCCTTCCGCCTAGCAGTACTGGGGTCATTGGTTTGAATCCCAACCATGGCACTACCTGTGCAGAGTTTGCATGTTCTCCCTGTGCCTGCCTGGGTTTCCTCCGGGTACTGCCTTTTTCTCCCACATTCCAAAGACATGCTGTAGGTTAATGGGCTCCTGTTTAAATTGGCCCTAGTATGTGTGTGTATGAATGTGAGCAAGGTATCTTAGATGGTAAGCTTCTTGAGGGCAGGGACTGATGTGAATGTACAACAAATATATATGTAAAGCACTGCGTACATTGATGGTGTTAGATGGTGTTAGATGGTGCTACCTGTAATAAATAAGAACTATCTGTCTTGCCCTTGGCCACCAATCAAACTTAAGGCAGAGCTTGACCCAAAAGGGGAATTTCAGCTTGTTTGCCTCCCCTCCACTGCCACATTTGCCACTTTTTGGGGAAGAGCGGGTACCTGGTTTTGGCAGGTACCCGCTCCCACTTCTGGTCAGATCGCTGCAGCTGTTTGAGTGGAAGTTCGGCTCCCTTCATTTTTTTAATATTCTACTAAAACATTTATGAATCAGTACTGCTAGGACCTTGAAGAATGGGACATACCCCGAAAGCTTGACCTGAAAAATTGTATGTTAGTGCAAATAAAAAAAGTATCACGGACAGTACTCAATTGTTTTTGTCAAGGACTAGGTGAAAGCAGTCAGCAGACCTGATGCAAAGGTAAATAAAGTTAGGCACTGTGACACTGTCCTCCAGGAGAGTACTGTGTACCCAGAATTTCATTAGGAATGAGCAGTGACGGTGAGCTGAGTCTTATGCCGCGTACACACGGTCGTACTTTTCGTCTACAAAAGTCCAACGGACGCTGACGGACTAAAGCTGGCTGGTAATCCGATCGTGTGTGGGCTTCTCCGGACTTTCAACTGACTTTTTTAGCCTCAAATCCGACGTACTTTAGATTTGAAACATGCTTCAAAACTTTACTTCGTAACTACGACGGACCCCGAAATCCGCTCGTCTGTGTGCTAGTCCGACGGACAAAAAGCCACGCTAGGGCACCTATTGGCTACTGGCTATGAACTTCCTTATTTTAGTCCGGTGTACGTCATCACGTACGAATCCGACCGACTTTTGTGTGGTCGTGTGTAGGCAAGTCCGTTCGTTAGAAAGTAGGCCGCAAGTCCGCCGCAAGTCCACCGAAAGTCTGCCGGAAGTCTGTCGGACAGGCTGTCTGACTTTTGTAGACGAAAAGTACGACCGTGTGTACGCGGCATTAGAGGATGCAGGTTGGCTGAATGAGCTGACAAGCCCCAGTACTCCAGTCCAATCGGACTGCCACCAGCTGGGTTCTCTCTATTATCTCAGACCTCCTCCCCATGTGTTAATGGCACAGTGACCTGCAGTTAAAGTGTTAGTCCATCCACAGCTAGGGTTGTCACCTCACCCTTTAAACCTGAACACATATTAATTACACAGGTTCTGTGGCTGATTAAGGTGGTAATTAACAAATTCCCGACCGCTCCATGCAGATTTACTGCAGCAGGGCGGCCGCTCTGCGCAAGATCACGTACTAGGTACGTAAACTGGAACTTCCGGGCCTGGGGCGCACACGCACACCACCGGCGACCCGCTCCCGCTGTGATTAGACACAGCAGGAGCCAATCAGCGGGTCCGGCGGACCCACCGATCGTTGACGAAAGAGGCAGAATGGTTGTCTGCCTATGTAAACAATAAAGATCACCGTTCTTCTAGCAGGGGAGACAGAGATCTAGTGTTTCTGCTAAGCAGAAACACTGATCTCTGTCTTCTCTCACCCAACCCCCCCCCCCCACTCCACAGTTAAAAAACACTCCCTAGGAGCACATTTAACCCGTTGATCACCACTGATGTTAACCCCTTCCCTGCCAGTGTCATTAGTACAGCGACAGTGCATTTGTATTAGCACTGATCACTGTATTGGTGTCACTGGTCCCCAAAAAGTGTCAATTGGTGCCTGATTTGTCCACAGTCCCGATAAAAATCGCTGATTTCCACCATTACTAGTAAAAAAAAATTGTTTGTTATATTGGATATGTTTTATAGCAGAAAGTAAAAACATTTTTTTTTTTTTCAAAATTGTCGGTCTTTTTTTGTTTATAGCGCAAAAACTAAAAACCTCAGAGGTGATCAAATACCACCAAAAGAAAGCTGTATTTGTGGGAGAAAAAGGACATACATTTTATTTGGGTACAGTGTCGCACGACTGCGCAATTGTCAGTGCCGGATCGCAAAAAATGGCCTGGTCATGAAGGGGGTAAATCCTCCAGAGCTAAAGTGGTTGAACTCACATAGTGCCTTATCTGCATTAAATTGGCCTCAGAACCTGTGTGATTAATATGTGTTTGGGTTTAAAGGGATGGGGTGGCAACCCTATCCTCAGCTGATATTATTGTCAGTTGGTGGAGAGTTAAAGCATCTGACAATTTCCCCTACTGTGGTCATTATAAAGGATTCCACTCTCCCTTCTGGATTTAATCCATAATATTATGAAGAATGTAACAGGAAGACCTGGAACACACAATGGTGTGTAGGAACACCCCAATGGGCAGGAACTAATTAGGAGTCATAATTTATGGTTGGAAGATGTCATTATTGGAGTAACCAAAACACGCGGGGCTGGCTCAGCTTACCAGACTCCTGGTAGAAGTTTTGTGCACCTGTTACCAAAACCTCGTCTTCATGAATACATCCATCTTTGCTGTCCTTTAACCTCCCTGGCGGTTTTCCCGAGTGTGGCTCGGGGTTACATTTCAGGACCATTAGCGGTAACCCCGAGCCACACTCGGGATTACATCGCAGGATCCTGGTGCCTCCTTACTTACCTTGTCCCCGGGATCCTGCGATGTCCCCCGCACTGTCCGAGGGCTCCGTCCTCCTCCGAAGCCTCTCCGTGCCAGGCTCCGTTCCCTGCGAGCGTCGCGACGCACGGGGGCGGAGCCTGGCGGCAAATTCAAAAAAATGTAAAAATCATAACACATACAGTACTGTAATCTTACAGATTACAGTACTGTATGAAATGATTTCACATCCCTTTTGTCCCCAGTGCTCTGGCCCATGCCCTGCATGCAGTTTTATATTGCATACACTGTTCTTTCTGCCTGGAAACTGGAGATTGTCCATAGCAACCAAAAAGTGTCCCTTTACGTCAAAAATGGCTTTAGACCAGCTAGAAAACTGCGATAGTAAATTAGAACACTTGCAGAATTGAGCGATAGTGAATCGTGTGGAAATTTATTTTATTACTATTTATTTTTATTTTTTTTAATTATTATTTTTTTTTTATTATATTATAATTTATGTTTTTGTGTTTCAAACTTTATCATACCCGGGATATCTACTAGACTCTTGTTTGGACAGATTTAAGTGTGTTATTGTTAATAATTAAATACCTACAATATAAAACGCCAAATTTCATTGCAAAATAATTGTACCGCTTTCGGCACCTAAAATCAGAAAGAATCATACCGCCAGGGAGGTTAAAGCACATTACTACACAAAATAACTTTTGTTTTTTTTTTAAAAGATGCCATACAGTACAGCTCACTTGGAAGTGCAGTCGCTGTAAATCTGAGGGGTAGATCTGAAATGAGTGGAAGCTCTGCTGATTTTATCATCCAATCATGTGCAAGCTAAAATGCTGTTTTTTATTTTCCTTGCATGTCCACCTCGGATCTACAGCGACTTTACTTCCAAGTGCACTTGCAGTGCAAAGTGGATTTTCCTTTAGTAAATAACCCCCATAGCATTGAAGTAAGACACAGACAGCATTTTAGGAAGGAGATGGGCAATCTCAGTGTTCTAATCCCCCTGAATGGATTACCTTAGTTGTGATGCTTTATCATGCTTAGTGTAATACTTCCTGATTTGTGGAGAACTTTTTAGCGATCCTGATGCCAGATGACCCTTGCTGGACTCCTCCAACGTGATGACAACTCAAGTGACACTCTATAGCAGGGTTTCTCAACCATGGAACCCTAGAGTTCCTCCAGAGGTTGGTAAGGGTTCCTTGAGCAATGAGCAATTTCTGCCTCTCAGATAAGTTCCCACTGACACCATTGATCTTTTTAGCCTTCTGTAAAAGGGGAATTGTTCTTAATGACAACAAGTGTAAGGAGCATTCTTCCCACTGACCATCTTACTAATACTGTATATCAGGGGTCTCAAACTGGCGGCCCTCCAGCTGTTGCGAAACTACAAGTCCCATCATGTCTCTGCCTGTGGGAGTCATGCTTGTAACTGTCAGCCTTGCAATGCCTCATGGGACTTGTAGTTTTGCAGCAGCTGGAGGGCCACCAGTTTGAGACCCCTGCTGTATATCATGAGTGTATATATATTAATTTTTAGCAGGGGTTCCCTGAGACTAGAAAGTAATTTCAAAGGTCCCTCTGTGATGAAAATGTTGAGAAAGGCTGCTCTATAATATTCCTCTTTGCTCGTTCCCCAGCAGCTACATAAAGGCTTATATGAGGAGGGGAGGGGCAGAGGGGCTTGGCCAGTACAGACAGTTATTAGACAATCCCAAAAAAGGGGAGAGCTATGACACGAAAGGAGGAGATGTACCAGATAATTGGGTAGACTGAACTAGCTCCACATTACTGCGCTTCTTGGATATACCTGTGATCACATATCATATCTCGCCTGTTTATATCATCATTGATGTAAGTGTTCTACCTTTTTCAATAAACCCATAGTTGATGGTTTTACACTATGTGGTGGCCTTTTTCTTTTATGAATGGTGGAGTCCATGATTGGGTCAAAGGATAAGGTCAAACGGAAGCTGACCTCACATGTTGTTTCCTGAGAGTGACCTTGTTCCCAATTCCATGCCTGTTTGACTCCGTGCCATGTTCCCCGTTCCATGCCTGTTTGACTCTGTGCCGCTGGCATTGGGTCCAATTAGTCCTGTGAGAGTATCCAATTTTTTTATCTATGGCGGTACCGGCATTTAGCCGCGTTTGGCGTCTGAAACGTGGAAAACTTTTGCGTCTGAACCCATTTTTTGGCTTCTGGAAAAACAAGGTTAAACACAACTGCCTAAAAACTCCAAAAAACGAGACTGTGTACATGGACACATAGGATAACATTGAATGGGTTCAGGGGAAGTTGAAAAAAGTGTCCAACTGCCTCTGAACGCGCATTTAACAGCATCTCGTGTGCATGAGGCCTTACTTGTGATTTCATTTCACTTGTTTGGACTGTTTGGACTGTTTTTTGCTTTTTCCCTCACGGGTTATTACTAATTCCCAATGCAATTTCACATTTATATTTTTAGTGATTTTAATTTTTGAATTGTATGTATGTTCATTTATTGTCGTTTGCACCTAGCACTAGGGATGGGCGAACGGTTCGGCCCGAGCATAAGTTTGGGCCGAACTTTCTGACTGTTCAGACATTTGACGAGCAGCCGACCACAATGCATTGCATCGCTGAACAGTGCATTGCAAGCATTGATTGGCTGAATCAATGAAAGCCTCAGCCAATCAGGGCACAGAGCACTGTCAGAGTCATGATTGGACACTGTCATTCATACATACATTAGTGTAGAGTAGGGACAGCTCAGATAGTTTCAGTGTAGTGTAATGAGACTGTGTCTGTAATCTTTACATTAGTGTATAGCTAGAGTAGGGACAGTTCAGATAGCGTCAGTGTAGTGACGGTTGAACACCATCTATTTGATTGCGTTACTGCCAGTTTAACGCCATATAGTTCTGGTCGCGTTACTGCCAGTTTAACGCCATATAGTTTTGTGTGCGTTACTGCCAGTTTAACGCCATATAGTTCTGTGTGTGTTACTGCCAGTTTAACGCTATATAGTTCTGTGTACGTTACTACCAGTTTAACGCTATATAGTTTTGTGCGTTACTGCCAGTTTAACACCATTTACTTCTGTTCTGTGTGCGTAACTGTCAGTTTAACGCCATATAGTTCTATGTGAGTTACTGCTAGCTTAACATATAGTTCTGTGTGCGTTAGTGCCAGTTTAACGCCATCTAGTTTTGTGCGTTACTGCTAGTTTAACGCCATTTACTTTTGTGTGCGTTACTGCCAGTTTAACGCCATATAGTTCTGTGCTTCACTGTACGTTTGGCGCATTATATTGCAGTATATTATAGTGTATTTATGGAGTGTGTCTGTGTAGTGTGAGTACCCAAATTAAAGTGCACTAAACACCTCTTTACATTAAAGTGCATACAGGCTATATACAGGCTATACATGCAGCAGAGGGCTGTCAAGGAGTACCTGTGCGAATATGGCACGACGACAAGCTCGGGCTGCCTCAGCTTTTATTCCCCACGCCAATGGCTGATCATTAAGGATGCATGCATTGTATTGTCACCATTTGAGGAGGCCACAAGGATGGTGAGCCGTGACAGTGCATGCATCAGTGACACAATCCCTGTTGTGTTCCTGCTGGAGCAGACTCTGCGTGACATTATGGACAGGGCACTGGAGGCAGAGCAGCAGGAGGAAGAGGAGGACTTCCTTTCCTCTCAAAGCCCACTTTATCCAGACACCATCATTCCTATGTCACAGAACACACAGGAGAGAGGGGAGGAGGATGAGGAGGAGGATTCTGGCACTTTTATAGACTTCGAAGAAGAGGAAGACATGCGGAAATCTGTAGCGATGGCTTTCCAACCCCAGGACCCTTGGGAGTAGTACGTGGCTGGGAGGAGGAAGTTCCAGAAGCTGTCATCATTAGTGACACTGAGGAGCCTGCTTCTCAAGCCTCGGCAAATTTGAATCATATGGGCAACTTCATGATTCAAAGCCTGCGAAAGGATCCAAGAATATGTGGCATAAAGGAGAAGGATGATTACTGGTTGGCAACCCTCCTTGACCACCATTATAAGGGGAAGGTCTCAGAACTCATTCCATCCCCACAGAGAGTGCAGAAGATAAAATCTCTTGAGGACACAAAGAGGATTTTTTTTTAATGTTTTTCCTGACTTCAGTAGTTTACAGTGTCATGGAAAATGTAATTTTGAGTCTTCTGTTGGTCAAGAGAGGAGTGTTGGGGAAGGCGTCAGCCTAAGTGAGGCATTTCGGAATTTTTTTAGTCCTCGCTGCCCAGGGCTGTCAGCTTCCACATCCCATCGGCAGCGTTTGCATCACATGGTGGATGATTACCTCGGGGCCAAAACAGAGATGGAGAGCTTTCTAGCTGATGATCCACTGATTTACTTGGTCATGAGAATAGACCACTGGCCAGAACTTGCCCAGTATGGTATTGAGTTGTTGGGCTGCCCTACATCCAGCATGCTTTCAGAAGGGGCATTCAGTGCTGCAGGAGGTTTTGTTACTGATCATAGAACGCATCTGTCCACAGACTCCGTGGACCGTTTGACTTTTATGAAAATGAATCAGTCCTGGATTACCAGCTATGAAGCCCCCCAATGCCGATGTCACTGATTAAGTCTTTTTGGGATGTGGAATCTCTGCAGGACTTCAAGGCTGCCTAGCTTTAAGGGTGTTCAATCATTTCATCTGTTTTTGGTATAGGTTTCATGGGCACAATTAACACCCAAAGACCAATTTTTCAGCAGCTGTTAGACAGCTTTTCCTAATCTGTTGAGTAGTGCAGTGTTTATTTTGAAATTTAGATGTACCAGATAATTAACTCTTCCAGAAGAAGTCTAATTTTCTAGCAAATTCAAAGGTACATTTCCAAAATAAATAAAGAAAATATTTTATGGAGAGGAAAAACACCGCAAGTAAGCATTTAAAATACTTGATTTTTTTGTGCTTTTACCTGTAATTTTCTAAGTTGGTGACAGGGTCTCTTTAAGTTGACATTGTTTCACATTCAACAGTTCCTTGTGCTGCATTTGTAGACTTGCCTGGTAAAAAAAAAGAGCACAGGAAACAGCAGATATACAAAGTAAAAAAAAACCATATAAATAAATAATGCAAAATGTAAAGTAAACAACCTCAAACAAAATGTGATTCGTCTTTCATTGCTGCAAGAAATCTTATGTTTCTGTTTCGAATGTTTCAGAAGACAGAAATGTATTAATTGTAGGAAGATTGATCAGAGTGGAAGTATTAGGAATTCAGCACACAGAATTTCATTCCTCTCCCTCTGGCTTTTTCTTCATGAAGAGATCAGTTCTGTAATTTTCCTCTGTGCTGCAATCGCCAGAACCACGGGAGGAGGAAGATTAGTAATAATTGACAATAGATGTCGGCCTGTCTGATCATTCCAGTGATATACAACTCAGCCCTGACTATCTGAAACAAACAGATATACCTCAATTCACATCATTTTTCTACAAGTCACCACTAAGCCTAAAACATCTCATTACAGCTACCGGCATCAGACATAAAATTGTGGTCAGACGTGGCAGAATCCCACCACCAGAAGATTTCTCCATAAAACAATGAATCAATGGATGGGAGTAAATGCAGAAAGACACACTTGGCTTGATTTAAATGCTAATTAAAGCGGAGTTCTGCTTAAAAAAAAAAAAATTAAAAGTCAGCAACTACAAATACTGCAGCTGCTGACTTTTAATAGTCGGACCCTTACCTGTCCCATGGTCCAACGATGTGGGGGAAGGAAGCCACGCTCGTCTCCCCCTCCTCTCTGCAGTGCCAGCATTGTAACTGTGGGTGCCTGGCTGTGGCATTACAGCCAGGCACCCACTGCACATGCGCAAGCCGCGCCCCGTCACTGGCCGGGCAATCATCTGGGACCTGTAACGTGTCCCAGATGATTGCCGAGAGGGAGGGGGGAGAGGTGCGCCAGGAGGAAGTGGGAGCTGGGACCCTCAAAAAAAGGGTATCCACTCCCCCCCCAAAAAATGACATCTCCCTTAAAGCGGAAGTTCCATTTTTGGGTGGAACTCCGCTTTAAGATTGAAAGAGAATTTTAGATTACATTAAAGCGGTTCTGAAGAGTTGAAGGTTTTTGACCTTAACCCGTTGTGCCGGTGCCTCCTGGCCCTTTAAGAGGCTTTAGATGCCTGGAGGCGGGGCGGGGTTTATGATCATGTGACCACCATAATTGGAAAAGCTCCCGATCCCAAGAAGTGTTCGGGGGCTTTCCGTTAGCCGCCGGTATCTGTGCCAGGAGGGGCACTCACTCTCAGCACAGCTTTATTGGCTAAATGGTGTGCAAATATGCAGCTGCTCTGCGCCAGGGCCCACCCACCGAGAGGCTACATATTTGCGCACTGTCGGCGCCTAGGGGTTACTGCATTCTCTGAGTGCAGCCCTCCCCCCAGCTCTCCCTAAATACATACCTGAGCCCACTCTCGATTCAGTGATGTGCACAAGAGCAGCGACTCTCCTTGTTCTCTCCCTCCTCATTGGCTATAGGGGCCATGGGCTCTCGCTGCTGTCAATCACAAAAACCAGCTTTGAAATTGTGCAACTTCACTCTATTTAAAAGTCGCAGGTAAATGCAACTTCAGGTGCCCCTTGGCTGACATCTGTGGGACTTCATGCACAGATGTCTATGCAAGTCGCAACTGAAATCACAAAAAAAATAGCATAGGAACCACTTTTCAAATTGGTGCGGCACCGCAACGTCTACGTTGCACCTATTTGAACAGTTCTATTGTTGACAATCCTATGCAACTTGTCGTGCAATTTGGGCCTGTCAAATTGCATGACAAGTTGCACAAGTGTGAACGGTGGCTAAAGGGAAATTGTACAAGAACATTTTAAAATGTATGGCAAGCCTTACTAAAACTGGAGAGTGCAAAATCTGGTGCAGCTGAGCATGGTGGCCAATCAGCTTCTAACTTCAAACTTCAGCTTGTTCAATTAAGCCTTGACAATAAAACTGGAAGCTGATTGGTTTCTATGCAGACCGGCACCAGAGTTTGCACTCTCCAGTTTTAGTAAATCAATCCCCGTGTGTCTATGGTCACACAGAGTCGGATTGGGAGCAATCCTGCATGAGTGTCCCCATAGCAAATGACTTGCTATGGTGGGCACTCAGCGGAGGGGGGGGGGGGGGTGCAGCCAGGAGCTCTAGCTGGGGACCCCAGAAGAGGAGGATCGGGGCTGTTCTGTGCAAAACCATCACACAGAATAGGTAAGTATAACATGTTTGTTATAAAAAAATAAAATAAAGGGTGATAAATAAAAGGATTCAAAGTGAAAACCACATGATAACTGCATACACAACATTGGGATTTTTTTTGGTTTGAGATTTTCCATCACACTTTAACAATATCCATGAAGTTAAAGTGTAAAGCCGCATACACACGATCAGATTTTTGTCCGGGAATTGTGTGATGACAGGCTGTTTGCCTAAAATCCGACCCTGTGTATGCTCCATAAGACAATTGTTGTCCAACTTTCCGTCAACAAATGTTGGCTGGCAGGCTAGTAAATTTTCGGCGGACAGCGGTCTGTTGTCTGATTTTCCTATCGTCTGTACACAAGTCCGTCACACAAAAGACCAAAGTACAAACACGCTGATAGAGGTAATATGCTACCCAGGTGTACTTCAGGTAATGCAGGAAGAGCTTCAGTGACCCCCGAATTTGTGAGAGACCAAATAAGACACAGGGAAACCAGCTGTAGTGTGTTCATAAGATCTCTAACCTTTACTGAATAGCACAGTGGCTTATATGCAAAAGAAAGAAGGGAGGAGCTGTGTTTTAATGCATATGTTTCTAAAAGTTTATACAAACTCAGTATTTTCTTATCATGATTAAAACTGCTGAATTTAGTTTAACAAGAACTAGTTGATTTTTTTGCTTATACAACAGGCTGCTTGACTAGATAACAAGAAATAGCTAATGACTGACACAAATTCGGCTTAACCACAATATCTCATAGGGTGTGGTTCTATGCAAACCTTTAAGCTGATTATGGTAAAACACAAATACACACAGCAAAATGTTCACTTCTACTGTATGTAAAATGGAAGAGAATCTTTAAGATGGAGTCACAGTTGTTTATACATTCTATTACACACGCATGTTCAGGATCAATGCTCACCAAACACAACATTAGCAGAAGGGGCCCAAAAGGGTAGCTGAAAATTTCACGTAGTACGTCACTACATTTGTGTTTGTTGGCCGAAAATTGTGTACCGTTTTATATGCAAAACAAGTTCCCGGCACACGCCCTTCGGGCAAAGGTCTGGCGCTTTGTCTGCGGAAAATCCAATCGTGTGTACGAGGCTTTAGTCCACTTTTGTTGAGAAAACACAATTCTCTGTGGGTGATCCAAGATACACGTAGAATTTTCCAAGGTTTAACCAACTTTGTTGCATATTCTTACCTTGTTTTGTTTTGAAGAAATAGCTGTTTGCTTTCAGCATGACTTTTTCTGACTAATTCCTGAATGAGTGGGTCAGCAGTCATTATAATCACTGAGTAAATTATATAGATGTATTAAACCCAAAAACAAAAATGTAATATGAGGGGTCTTCAAAAAGTCTCCAAACTTATATATAAAACTTAGTTTTAAAAAAGTGTTCAAACTTTTTGAAGAACCCTCGTAAATTGCAACGTACCAATCCTAAGGCTCCATTCACACTAGCGCGTTTTTTGATGCATTTTGCATTTTGCAGAAATGCACGGGAATTTTTTAACATGGGTTCCTATGGAACATGTTCACATCAATGCCTTTTTGTTTCTCTGCATTTTTGGAAAGGGTCAGGGACTTTTTTTCATGCAAAATGCAGCGTTTTGCATGTAATAGAATTCAATGGACAAGCATCAAAAACGCAAGTGCACCGTTTTTGCAGCGTTTTTGATGTGTTTTTGGTGCGTTTTTGATGCGTTTTTGCCGTTTTTTGTTTTTTTTTTTTGTTTTTTTTAAGACTGTAAAAAAAAAACTGTAAAAAAAAAAAACGCAAAACGCAAATCGCGGCAAAATCGCGGCAAAATCGCTGCAAAAACGCTGCTCAAAAACGTGGCAAGCATGAAAAAAAAACTTCCAAAAACGCTCAAAAGCAACATGCATAGGTGTGAATCGAGCCTTAGATGTGATGGCTGCATTCGTTTTTTTTTTTTAGGCTAATTTTTTTCATTTATTTCACCTGGTGATCCTGCCAGTAACACACATCCTGTCTTGGGATGTCTACATTTTGTATGACGTAGAAAAGCAGACACCATTGGAAAGCAGTATTGCCAGTCTGGGGGGAAGGGTTGGAGTTAGACTAGCAGATTTAGATGCACTTGACTAACAAATTGAAGCTGAACTCCAACTAGCACGTTATAAGTAGGTATAGCAACAGCTTTGTTTTCTTTTGGGATAAATAATTTACATAAATTAATAAAAAGTGACCATCATAAGCACCCCCGTCAGTGATAAATAGTTTGTCCCAAACCTCTAAGGGCCCTTTCACACAGGCTGTCTGATTAGGTCCGCTTGTCAGTTTTTCAGGTGGACCTGATCAGAACTTGCAGTCTACCCTATGTCCGCTGACATCCGCCACTATCCGATCCGATCCTGTCCATAAAACCCAGGTGGATGGTTGTCCTATTTTCCATACGTCTGGTGGATCGGATCAGATGAAAAACGGACAGGCGATGCGTTTTCACCCGATTTCCCCATAGAGGAGAGCGGGACTGTGTCTGTGTCCGCTCTGCACAGCGTAATGGACAGGACCTGTCATCCGCCTGCTCAGCGGGGATCAGAGGAGTGATCCCTCGCTGAGCAAGTGGAATCCATTCAACGGAGGCACCCGTGTGAAAGGACCCTAAGGCTCGATTCACACCTATGCATATTGCTTTTGAGCGTTTTTGGAGGTTTTTTTTTCATGCTTGCCACGTTTTTGAGCCGAGTTTTTGCCGCGATTTTGCCGCGATTTGCGTTTGGCGTTTTTTATTTTTTTTTGGTTTTTTTTTACATTTTTTTTTACAGTCTTAAAAAAAATTTAAAAAAATAAATAAAAAAAAAAACAAACGGCAAAAACGCATCAAAAACGCACCAAAAACGCATCAAAAACGCTGCAAAAACGGTGCACTTGCGTTTTTGATGCTTGTCCGTTGAATTGTATTACATGCAAAACGCTGCATTTTGCATGAAAAAAAAGTCCCTGACCCTTTCCAAAAATGCAGAGAAACAAAAAGGCATTGATGTGAACATGTTCCATAGGAACCCATGTTAAAAAATTCCAGTGCATTTCTGCAAAATGCAAAATGCATCAAAAAACGCGCTAGTGTGAATGGAGCCTAACTCCTAATTTGTCTGGAAAGCCTGTTCTGTTAAAGTAAGTTGAAAGATAACAAACTTACTAGCTGGATACTACTTTAGGTAACTTCAGTGTTCCTATAAGGAAAGCTGCAGTGTCTGCATCCCTTTACTAGACAAGCCTTAGGTAGCATCTAAACAGAATTAAAATCTCTTTTGCCGGGGATGTTTAAATAGTCACTTGTATCTTTTGCAGACGTCTGAGAAAATCAGTCAGCCAATCACACAA
Source organism: Lithobates septentrionalis (assembly GCA_037952835.1). Classification (NCBI taxonomy): domain Eukaryota; kingdom Metazoa; phylum Chordata; class Amphibia; order Anura; family Ranidae; genus Lithobates; species Lithobates septentrionalis. Next base: position 2,067,109 of record JBBDGP010000140.1, on the reverse strand, counting down.
GCAGGTGAGGGTAGGTGCGCAGAATGTCTCCAGGTTGCCATACTGCATTGAATTTGTTGACCATTTTAGAAAACTACAGCAATTGCTAATTCAAATGGAAAGATGATTTTGAATCACATTAAATTACATATTGACTTTAGTCCAAACTACTACATTTCTTTGGTGAAAATAACCAAAATCAGTGTTTATTATGTAGTCTATAATTATAGAGTCCACAGACTATGGTATATACAGTATATATGAAAATTGATCAATCCTGATCAATCCTGATGTACTCATTTCTTGAGGCCCTTAAATGCCAGGACAGTATAAATAATCCCCACATTACCCCTTTTTGGAAAGTAGACAGGATCAGTGGTGGCTGGTGCTCCAAATTTTTGGGGGGGCGCAAACAAACTGAAAAATTCTAATAAAAAAAATCAATTGCAGCCTCACTGTGCCCATCAAACGCAGCCAATGTGCCATCAAACACAGCCACTGTGCCATCAAACGCAGCCACTGTGCCCATCAATTGCCACCACTGTGCCCATCAAACGCAGCCACTGTGCCCATCAAACGCAGCCACTGTGCCATCAAAAGCAGCCACTGTACCATCAAATGCCGCCCCTGTGCCCATCAAACGAAGCCACTGTGCCCATCAAACGCTGCCAATGTGCCCCATCAAATGCTCCCACTGTACCATCAAATGCTCCCACTGTGCCCATCAAATGCTGCCACTGTGCCATCAAATGCTCCCATTGTGCCCCATTAAATGCTCCCACTGTGCCATCAAATGCTCCCACTGTGCCCATCGAATGATCCTACTGTGCCCCCCCCGCCTGCCATCTGCCCGGCATTTACCCTGTCTCGGTAGGGCAGCAGGTGACGGTGGCAGGCTGCGAGCGGTGTCCTCCATGCTCCTCCATGTCCTCAATGTCTTCTTCTGTACTCTCCGATGATTGGATGCCTGATAGGCGTCCAATCACAGCACTTGTCCTTTCAGTCAATCAGATGATGGGAAACTAACCTGAGCACCTGATTGGCGGAGAGGCGTTTCAGTGTTAGGAAAGCAAATTTTGATTTGCTTGCTAACACACCTGGGTGAACTGCGAGCGCCAAGCATGGCGCTCGCTGTTTACCTTTTTTAATGCCTATTAGCGCCTATGGCTCTATTCAGGTGCTTCAAAACACCCCCCCCCCGCCGCTGTAATTCAGGAGCCCGGTGCCCAAAAAGAGGCTGGGCACCTAAATAGGGGGTGGCAGCAATGGCCACGGATAGATTCGTGCAATGCATGCATTCATTGGTGATAGAGGGGGTGGCTGGAGAGAGGGGGCGGCGCCCGTGTGCCCTTATGTAGAAAGAGGCATGGCAAGTTTTTTTGAATTTGTAATGTATTGTCACAATTTTTGGGAAAATTAAGAAATTTAAAAAATTTTTTTTTTTTTTCACAATTTGTTTTTGTTTTTTGCATGCTGTCACCAGTGCAGTACAGCTTCATCATATAACTGGTGTGGCAGTGATCAGGGAGAGTGACTGGTGACAGTGTGTAAAAAATAAAAAAAAACATAATTTTTTTCTATTTTTTTTTATTACTTTTTTCTTTCTTTACAATTTTTTTTTTAAAGCACTGTGACCAGAGCACTGCAGTGTCACTATAGTAACACTGTACTATTCTGAGGAAGTAATTAGGATTGCTTATACCAGTGAATTTCACTGGTTTGGGCAACCATTTTTCCCTGAATGAAACTAATTCATTCAGTGTGTATTGTTGTGATTAGCTGTGATTGGCCCCAGCTAATCACATGGTACATATGGGCTGTGATTGGCCCTGTCTGTACCATGTGATCACTGTGTCCAATTACAGCTAGGAACACAATTGTACACAATGAATGGCATTAAAGGAAGCCATCCATTGTTTACAATTGTCATGTGATCTGCTGTGATTGGTCACAGCAATCACATGGTGCCAGCAGCGGACCGGAAAACTGATCAGGACACAGCTGGTGACTGATCATGCAGCAGAGTGGCCCATTCCCGGAGGACCCTAATTTGATGTCCACCCCGAAATGACGAGTGTCCTGCCGAGCCGTCATTTGACAATAGGCTGGGCTGGAAGTGATTAAACTGGACTTCTTGGATTAATATGATATGACATGTCCTACTAAACCAAGAAGCCCTAAAAGTGTATAGTGAGGGGGGCACATAAGGGGCAAATGCCTATATCAGACTTTCTCAACCTTTTCAACACAGAGGAACCCTTGAAATAACTTTCTGGTCTCAGGGAACCCCTGCTAAAAATTACTATATCTACAACTCATGATACATTAATATGATGGTTAGTGGGAAGATTGCTCCTTACAGGAACCCTTATGCCGCGTACACACGGTCAGACTTTTCGGCTACAAAAGTCCGACAGCCCGTCCGACAGACTTTCGACGGACTTTTGGCGAACTTGTGGCGGACTTTCTAACGAACGGACTTAACTACATACGATCACACAAAAGTCAGACGGGTTCGTACGTGATGACGTACACCGGACTAAAATAAGGAAGTTGATAGCCAGTAGCCAATAGCTGCCCTAGCGTCGGTTTTTGTCCGTCGGACTAGCATACAGACGAGCGGATTTCTGGGTCCGGCGGAGTTACGACGTAAAGATTTGAAGCATGTTCCAAATCTAAAATCCGTCAGATTTGCGACTGGAAAAGTCCGCTGAAGGTCCAGTGAAGCCCACACACGATCGGATTGTCAGCCGGACTTGGTCCGTCGGCGTCCGTCTGACTTTTGTAGCCAAAAAGTCCGACCGTGTGCACGCGGCATTAGCAACATTTGTAGGGTTCTGAAACCCTGACCTATATGATTTATTAGATTTGTGCTAAAGTGAGTTGTCCTGGTTGCATTAGTCATTAAAGGTTCCAGATTTCCCTCTGTCCTCAAGATATAAAACATTTCAGTTATACACCACATCAACTTTCTCACACACCTATATGTTCCAATATTTTTGGTTCTGCTTCTTGGTTGCTTTTGTTTTGGTTATATTTTCACAGTCTCAGGTTGGGCCATACTGTCATTCCTGGTCTGATTTGACCAAAAATGATCTGAACCTCTTTCAGAGACAAAATAGCTAGAAGCAAGATAAATCAACTATGGAACAGAGAACCCTTGTGACATTATAGATATGGACAATAAATGTACATACAGAGACATTTTTGCTATTTACAATATGACTTTTAGGACTGTAGAATTGAATAATTTAACAGGGTATTTGTTGTGTAGGCAGTGAGCATTGAGGAATTCATTATTCTTTGACGAGTGCATATAATAAATATACTTCAGAGGCGGCCTTCAGTTGATGGTTACAAAACAGGGTCTATAGATAGCTATATCATTGTGAATGATTTATATGCTACATCTCTGTGACTTTGGGTACATTGGAAGTAGGTGAGCACTGTAAGGATAAGTGTTATGTTGCGAGGATTGGAATATAGCAAACTGACATTTCACTGCAGCACCACGTGAAAGGTCACACCAGAAAGGTATTCTAGATTAGAACACATTAACTGTGTTATCTGAACCATCTGGCATTTTAGAAGATGAAAAATGTGCATCCAAATGGTACCTCTGCTCATAGAACAGAGGGAAACATATTTTTGTTATCTATAACGAGTAATAATCAATCTGTTAAAGTACAACGCAGTAGTCTTGAAAAAAAAAAAAAAAAACACCCCATCCAAAACATTTTTTCATTTTGAGTAGCGTGGACAGGGTTTATTTTTTTGTTTGGGAACCTCCTGGGTGGACATGGCTGGCTGAGCTTGGCATTTCTACTGATTTTGTTAACACCAGCCTATGAGTTCTACAGTAAATGCACTGTTATGGAACAGGAAGGGACAGTGCAAAACGGATGTTGTCTGTAATTAGTTTGAGCAGAAATACACCTAATTGTGATCTTCTGGTCCAGTGTTTCTTAACAGGGCTGCTGTGAGCATGGGACCCAGTTTGCCTTGAATCAGTGTCATGAGTTGCTGGCCGCCAAAACCATGACCACCGTGAACCGTGATGCTCTGGGACCAGGATGCATGGCATCATTTGCTGCTATGGTGATGATGGCCACCAGCTTGCCCACACCATAGCAAGGCATGGCTCTAATCCAAGGCAGGCATCATCAGGGGCGTACCAAGCGGTTCGCGAGACCGGCACCCGCCAGGGGCGCAGGCCAAGGGGGAGCCCAAATTAGAAGGCCGTGGCACTGGGCGCAACATTGGGGGGGCGAAATCCCGCACCAGTTTGTGTCACTGTGTGTCCCCTGCAATCTGGCCGCCGTGTTGCGGCAGCTGGCACCCTGTGATTAGGCGAATGTGGTCATGTGCTGCGGCGTGGCTGGCCAGTTCTTGAACGCGGGTGGCGCATGAGCGAAGGCTGCTCCTGGAGTCCCGCCCGTGCTTCTGTAAGCCGCCACGTCTTCTCCTCCACCCTTTCTCCTGACCACGCCGGATCTGGAAGTGCAGTGGGACTTCACCTGGAATCATTCCCTGTCAGCAGTGTGGCAGCATACAGTGAGTGATCGATGGAGAACAAAAAAGAGGTGGGTGCTGCATTCATGGCAATGGAGTGGGTGCTGCATTCATGGCAATGGAGTGGGTGCTGCATTCATGGCAATGGAGTGGGTGCTTCATTCATGACAATGGAGTGGGTGCTGCATTCATGGCAATGAAGTGGGTGCTGCATTCATGGCAATGGAGTGGCTGCGGCATTCATGGCAATACGGTGGGTGCTGCATTCATGGCAATGGAGTGGGTGCTGCATTCATGGCAATGGAGTGGGTGCTGCATTCATGGCAATGGGGTGGGTGCTGCATTCGTGGCAATATGGTGGATGCTGCATTCATGGCAATGAAGTGCGGCATTCATGGCAATGGAGTGGGTGCTGCATTCATGGCAATGGAGTGGGTGCTGCATTCATGGCAATGGAGTGAGTGCTTCATTCATGGCAATACGGTGGGTGCTGCATTCATGGCAATACGGTGGGTGCTGCATTCATGGCAATACGGTGGGTGCTGCATTCATGGCAATGGAGTGCGGCATTCATGGCAATGGAATGGGTGCTGCATTCATGGCAATGGAGTGGATGCTGCATTCATGCCAATGGAGTGGGTGCTGCATTTATGGCAATGGAGTGGGTGCTGCATTCATGGTAATACAGTGGGCGCTCCATTCATGGCAATACGGTGGGTGCTGCATTCAAAATTAAATTAAAATTAAAGGAAATTGATGTAAAAAAAAAACAAACAACTGAAATTCTAACCCTTTAATGAAGGGGGTGTGCCGGGGGGGCGCCAATACAGATTCTCGCCAAGGGGCGCTGGAGACCCTAGGCACGCCTCTGAGCATCATGCAGGGTGGCCGCCAGCACTCAGGAGAAGATGAAAGTCCTCTTTCTCCAGATCTCTTCCACCTTCTGCTGTGCTGCTGGAGCCAAAAGGTAGGGCTGTGATGTGTGACTAGGTGGTCTCTTTGATGGTGGGAGCCTGTGTGACTGGGGGGGTTGGGCTCTGTGATGGTGCAATTGTGTGATTGGGGATCTCTGTGATGGGGGTATGAAATGATGGGGAGGGGCTCTGAGTTGATGGGGAGACTGATGTGATGGAAGGGGCAAAAGACAAACAAATGGCCCCTGCCCCCACCTATAACTGGCCTTCACAGCAAGTAGCACATGGCTGAGCTATGGAATGTTCTGTTTTTGTCTTTCATGTGATGGAAGGGGTCATGTATGTAAAGGTGTGGCTCTGATGTGATGGAGGGCTTTCATGTATGAGGGGTTCTGATATATAGGGGAGCCTCTGACAAGAGGGGACTCTTATGTCATTAGGGACCTCTGACTGGATTGGGGACCTTTGATGTGAAGGGGTGCCTCTGATGTAACAGTAAGACTGAGACTCAGTTGTAAAGGAAGGGGGGGCACTGATGTGATGAGGGGAATTCTGATGTGATGGGGAACCCCTGATGTTAAGGAGGGGCTTCTGTTGTGAAGTTCATTTTATCAAGGTGCTTGTGAGCATTATCCCAGGCTCAGGTTTCCCATCAGTAAGTAACATTTGCGTGCTTTGCATCCTAAACTGATGCATCCTCAAGAAGTTGCAAGGGTGCCCTAACTGAAAAAAAAGGTTGATAAACTCTGCTCTGGACTATTGGCATAAAGCATGCATAGCATATTTGCAAATTATGGCACATATTCCTCCCAAAGCTTTCCCCACTACATCCACACCCCCCTTGTCATTCTGTCCCTGCCATCTTCTCCTGGTCATCAGTATTTTAAAATTGAATGGGCAGAAAGTTTGACATTTAACTGATACACTTTATTGGATAACCTAAAGTGGGACTCCATGCCCGCAGTGCATTTTACCCCTCTTACCTATTTAAATGTATCCAATACAACAAAACAAACACTCTTGCGTATAAATGTGTAGGCCCGACAGATCAAAGTTCAGGATGGACGATAGCTTTCGGCTTTGCTGCCCTCAAGGATAGGGATATCCTAACAATCAAACGAGAAACAAAAGAAAGAGAGCTCACCGGCCTAGTGCATTATCCTTAAAAAAGTTTATTAAAATGAACACACAACAAAACTACTACACACAAATGTAGATGAAAATCATGCTAGAATGATCTTTTTGGTTAGTGGTGATCAATCCACTGATGGCAGTCTCCAGATCCTACGGGGAAGACGTGCAGATCGCTGCCGGCTGACGCGTTTCAAAGGTAGCACCTTCTTCTTCCGACCCTAACAGTATTCATCTCTTACAGCTACTCCATGATGAGCACCCATATATAAGTAGCTGTAAGAGATGAATACTGTTAGACTCTGAAGAAGAAGGTGCTACTTAAGGATAATGCACTAGGCCGGTGCGCCCTCTCTCTTTTGTTTCTCGTTTACCTATTAAAGTGGGCTATCCTCAGAATACATGCTGACAGGTACAGCAGATCCAGCAATGTCCTGCTGCTGTCCATTGTAAGCTCGGTACTGTGCCGCCATTTTCTTTAGCTAGTTATCAGCAGGCTGCTCCCTCTGTGACATGGGTATCCCAGGAGGCCATGGGCAAGGGGGACCTCCTTCTCACCTAGAGTTTTGGAAGTGCTGGGAGATGTCCCCCCCCCCCCCCCCCAAAAAAAAGATATTGGCAAGAAAAAATGTCCAACTGTGAGAGCGGGAGAGGGAAGGAGTGCAAGGGTGTTTAGTGGAGGGGAAGGGTAAAAATATGCTTTAAAGTGTTACTAAACCCAGGACCCTGCATTCACTATATCTGGTCTCCCACAGTGCACAGAACATGTAAATGCAATTATTTTAGTAAATATAAACTGATAAACACCTTTTATCATCAGCAGTATATAGCAGTCTTGTGACTTCTATCAGTGTCTGGTTAAAGCTTGTAGGAGGAATTTTCCTTCTCCCTTGATTATCATGGCTCCTGTCACGTCATTTGTCACTGTCCAGTGACAGTCGGGAATGATCGGTGCGGCAGGGACAGCTGTGAGCACGGATCCCCCTGAATGGCTTTTCCGCTGAAAGCCATGGGAGGCAGAGAAGGAGAAGCGGCTGATCAAACGCCATTCAGGGAGATCGGTGCTCACGGCTGTCCCTCCGCTGCACCGATCACCCCCGACTGTCCCTTGTGTCTTCCTCCTCCAGCTCCCGACCTGTTCTCCTCCTCAACCACCACCACTTCCCCTTCTTCTCTGGCCCCCCTCCTGTCCTTATCCGCCCGCTGTGTCTTCCTCCTCCACCCCCCTCATCCCCCGCAGCCGGCTCCCCTCCTCTCCCTGGACACAGCTATATACAGTATATATATATATATATATATATATATATATATATATATATATATATATGTATGTAATATAGCTGTGTCCAGCAGCAAACCCCCCCCATCAGACCAGTGGAGTGTCTGCAGCCAGGGCTGAGGTTATGTGAAACATCCAATCTTGGCAGAGCAGCAGAAGAAAGGAGTGGGAGGGAATTAAAAAATACTGCATGTCTCTTACTTAGGCTAGTGCACGAGATATGTAAATCACCTGTCACTTACAGCATGGGGGAGTATTTCACAAAGTTTTTCTCAGTTTGTCAAGAATTCTCTCACTGAACAATAAAAGAGGATTGCTCAGAGATGGATTAACTCTGTGTGGCAAGACTGGGCTCAAATGATAGGAAATCTTATACTCTACAATATGATATATATATAAAATTTAAACAAAAAAAAAAACATTTTTTCGGGTTTACATCCACTTTAAGGACCAAGCCTAAGTAAAAATCAGTATTTTTTACTGGAAAATTACATAGAACCCTCAAACATTATTTTATTTTTTTTTAGCAGGGACCCTAGAGAATAAATTGGCGATCGTTGCAATCTTTTTTTGTCACACAGTATTTGCACACTGGTTTTTCAATCGCATTTTTGGGGGGGGGGGGGGGGGGGTGAATACACTTTAATGAACTTTAATGCAAAAAGACACAATATATAACCCAATATTTTGTAAGATAAAAAAGATGACGTTATGTTGAGTAAATAGATACCTAACATGTCATGCTTTAAAATTGCACACGATGGTGGAATGGCAACAAATTAAGATACTTAAAAAGCTCAAGTAACGATTTAAACATTTTTACAGGTTACCTGTTTAGAGTTACAGAGGAAGTCTAGTGCTAGGATTATTGCTCTCGCTATAATGTATGCGGCAATTCCTTACATTTCTGGTGCGAACACCGTTTACATATGCATGCCTGATTTACATATGCGTGCGCGACTTACGTATAAGTTCACTTATGCGCGTGAGCACGTAGGAATGGAAGTGCTTTAAAAAAAATGTTCTTATTTAGTTTTTTAAATTTATTTTTACACTGTCCCTTCATTTTTTTTATCACATTTATTCCTATTACAAGGAATGTAAGCATCCCTTGTAATAAAAATAAGGGGTGAAAGGTCCTTTTTATGGTCAGATCTGGGGTCTATAAGACCCCAAATCTCTACCCTGCCTTTGAAACCAAAAGATAAAAAAAAAAAAAAACATTGATGTTTTGCTTTAAAAAGAAAAAAATTGTTTACTTTCGCCTTAGACCGAAAGTGAGGTCATGACATCGCTCCAGTCCTCCTAGATCTTAAAGGTGGGGAGAGATGATCTGGTCTCTCCTCACCCCTATGACCAGCTGCCCAATCCATTAGATCATTTTCCAGGCTTGTCGGTAAGAACGGAAAGCCAGAGAAACACCGGTAAGCGGCAGGAGGGGGGTTGACCCCTCCCGCTGCTTCTAAAAGTGATCCAGCAGCTAATTCGTTGCTCAGATTGCATTTATGGGAAAGTAAATCGCTGAAAAAAATTACCGGGGTTATGTCGGATAGCATCAACCATAACCCCAGTAAACCACTTCAAAGTCACAATGTATATATATGTAGCTCACACCCCCGTAAGGACTGCTGATGAACTTGGATCCCCCAGCACAGTAGAGTTGGGTGAACAGTTCAAGCCGAGCAAAAGTTTGGCTCAAGCATCGCCTGTTCACCTAATCGGCAAACACCCAAATTTGCAGCTGCACAGTGCATTCTAAGCCCTGATTGGGCAAAGCTTTGCTTAATCAGGGTGCAGTGAATAGCTGGTTATTAAGTAGCGGGGCCAAGAAGCGGGCCGCAATGTCCTGAACAACTGATGAGTCATCAGCTTTCACTGGGCTTTTCCGCTGATGGCAATACAAAAGTGAAAAGGAAATGGTGTGGGGTCCACCCCCCAGTCTATACCAGGTCCTTCGGGCTGGTATGGATTTTAATGGGAACCCATGCCAAATTTTAGAAAAAAAACGGTGTGGGCCCCCCAAAATCCATACCAGACCCATATCTGAGCACAAACCCTGGATACCCCAAAGCACCTTGTCCCCATATTGATGGTGACAAGGGCCTCATCCCCACAACCCTGGGCCATGGTGGTGGGTGTCTGCGGGCAGGGGGCTTATCGGAATCTGAAATCCCCTTTAATAGGGCGCCCCCCAGATCCTGCCCCCCCATGTGAAAAACCTCTGAAGGTCATCCACTAATCCTAGAAGATTCTCCAACCTTCTAGACTAGGGGGAGGCACTAGAGGACTGCCAGGATAAGTCAGCCACCCCTGAACTTTAGTAAACCCTGACCCAGATTCCAAAGCTCAGGTTTAACACTGAGCTTAACTATGTTTTACTTACTCTAACTTCTAACGCACACTACACTAACGTCTAGCACACACTAGAGGGTGCTACATGCGTATTAACACCTTTTACCTTCTGACTAGAGAAGGGCATGGATGTTCTTCATGATTCCCACATCCATCTGGCAAGTGATTCCTTCAATCAGTGTGCTGGTAACGGGTTCCTTTAGGATCTTTACTAGTTCACTTCAGATAGGGTACATACTCTTTCTTAGATTGTTGATTTTGATCCTGCCCTGCTTAGTCAACGAATAAGGGGACCAATTTCCATTTGGAAGCATGCATATCTTGAAAAAGTTGGTGCTTGCTATTTGGAATGGGGGTGACTTTAATTGGAGACTATAGATTCAACAAACAGCATTTACTAACACATTTTTTTTACCTATGTATTGTCCTGTAACACCATATGCTATAAATTGTATCTAACTTTCTTTTGAAAATAGATAAAAATGGCAACCACACCCATTTATAATTAGCTTTTAAACTAAGGTGTAAATGGAAAGGTTTTGCATAGCACGAACAAAACAAAAGTTTTCCTAGCACACTTACCTGCTATCCAGTTTGTGTGCAGTCAGAACTCCACACATATGCTGACCCTGGACACGGTTCTTACTTTACTTCACTAGCTGCATGCCTATTAGGGGTAATTGACTCTAGAGAAAACCAGGCACCTAGCACTCTCAGGGGCAGGTCAGCAATGGCTGCCTCCATATTTATCTTATAATAATTTTACTTTAAGTACTTTCATTTTCTAACATTTTTTTTCCAGAAGGTTAACTTTAAGAAAAGCTTTGTGCCAAATTTGAGAACGCAGGTCTCCGGGTTAATTTCTTCTTGTAATACTTTAACTCTAAACTGAATGGAAAATTATATTTGTAATAATAAATCTTAATTGAACCAACACAGTAAACATCCCACACATTTTCTGTCTAGACGAGTTTAAACTTTGCAAGTCATTAAGTATCAGCCTGACAGAAAAATACATTGCGCAAGTAAACAGTCTTAGTCATAGACTCCAGACAAAATTAAATAACAGTCTAACCTCAGGAAGGTGGCAAAATAAATATGGATGAACATATTTTCTTCAAGAGCAACCTCTGTCTATGGAATTCCTAAGAGAAGTATGGCCACTTATTTCTGCTCTCCTGTGACCCAGATTCAGCCTACCTTGAGCTAAAGCCCGTCACAAAATCACGCCAGGATCTGGAAGGATCCCGACCATATTTTCGGGATTCACCCACAGGCCTGGTTGGCAGCTGACTCAGCCTCTCAGCATGCCACTAAGAACCTGAGTCAGCCACACCCGCCCCCTCCACTGACCAGTGCATCAGTGAGCGCTGGAGAGGCAGAGCAGAGAGCCCGTAACTGACAGTCACCGCTCTCTGCTCTACGCAGACTGACAACTGAAGGATAAGTGGTCATGTGATCGCTTAGTTCTCGGTCTTAGAACTGGCGGGGAACAGCTGCAGCATTTGACTGATGCTGCAGCCACATTGGTAAGTATGTATGTTTGTTTGTTTTTTATATCCCATACTTCTCCTTTAAGTAGACATGATACGTTATGTGTCAACGGGTTCCATCCTGAAGCACAATTTAAAATTTTCTTAAAGTGTTACTAAACCCAGTACCCTGCATTCACTGTAACTGATCTCCCACAGCACACAGAACATGGAAATGCAATTATTTTAGTAAATATAAACTGCTAAAGACCTTTTCTCATCAGCAGTTAGAGCAGTCTTGTGACTTCTATTATTGTTCAGCCAAGCACTGGTTAAAGTTTCTAGGAGGAGTTTTCTAACTGTCCCATGAGACTGCAAGACCACTGACCCTCTGTCTGGACAATGCTGATTGGCCCTGTGCCGATCACATCCAACCTCCCAAGAACAAAAAACCTCTCTAGCAAATACACACCAAACTGAGCATGTGCAGCCTGACTCCAAAGACTCTGTGTTATCCGGAAATTATTAGTAGTCAGTGGAAGAAGGGGAGGATCTGTACATACAGCATCAAACAGCCTTTTTACACAATGCAGAGTGTGACAAAAGGTGTTGTGGTAGAGTGGCAAAGGGTTACAACCATTGCAAGTTTATTTTTTGCTGTCCAGTTGGAGAGATTTTCTTCACTTCCTGTCCTGGAGATACAATGGTAGGTCAGAGGAAATTGCTACATGTACAAAACAAAAGGAATTTCCCTCTCAGACAGTTGTCACCAGAACAGGCATCCCCATTGGAAGGTTTACCCACATCCCTTTTTGGACTTCCCATGACTTTCAGTCTTGGTGTTTATAGTCATCATAACAAATATAGTAGAGAGAATATACCCAGCAGGTACACAGACAGCAAAATAAAACATTGACAAAGGTTCTAATCCTTCCCTACCCTATCCAAAACCTAAAACATGTTTTACTTTACTGCTACCTACACGCTTGTTAGAGCACTTCAATGGTCATTACAGGAATTTCCAAGGCAGATTCTACCTTAATGTAGAACTTCCAGTAAATTCCTGATATGGTAAAAAAATAAAAATAATAATCCCTTTGCTTAGTTTAACTACACCAAAAGCTGCTGCACCAAACAAATCCTGAATACCGGACAAAGCCAAAAAAGTGTGCATGCCCCTGTAAATCACTGAATCATGTAAATAAATATCTAAATTAAAGTATAATTATGTGATATAAAAATAAATCAATAATCATATCAAATATACATTTATCATAAGTGAAGTCCATGCAAAGTCTCACAGGTAGAGATCCCAATCCCTAGTAATAAATTACACATAAATACAACCATTGGGGGGGGGGGGGTGCTTTGAGGCACCAATAACCATAAACAGTTACGTAAAAATTACAAAAGTTTTATTGAAACATAATTAAAAACATCAAGATAAATGAAACACAGTAGGTCCAATGTAAAGAAAAAATATAACACATGTTACTATAATTCTGCCACAAGGGCTGCAAAGCCCAGTGGTGACCCCCCCTACACGTTTCAACTCGTAGAGTCTTCTTCAGGGGGTTCTGGTGGACAGAGGTAATATTAGGTTCTATAAAAAAATATTCATATATAAGAAACAAAAATATTCAATAACATACATAGCCATAATTTATTGCATATAGTTTTAGGTTGTTAGTTTACAAAGGTTGTTAGTTTGTAGCTTACAAAATGTCAGCAGAAGATTGAGCATCATTTTAACACCAGCGGGTGGGGGGGGGGGGTCCAGGTGCTCAGACATCAATAGTTCAAGGGACCAGTGCCTAATAATATAAAGGGTATCATGAATTATATAGATATTTAAAATAAAATGCAGGCCAGACCAAATACAAACCAGAGCACCATTGGTACTTATTCGATCAAAGGTCAAGTCGAGACCAAAGAAAATGTAACCAACATTTTTTACATAATTGTTTATGGTTGCTGTAGCCTCAAAGTCCCCCCGATGGTTGTATTTATGTGTATTGCAGTGTACAAAGATGAATAAAAACAAAAGTGCTTCAATGCGCCAAAGTGCTTTCCCACATCCAAGCCTCTTATCAGATAGACATGGGGGGCTATTTACGAAAGGCAAATCCATTTTGCACTACAAGTGCAAAGTTCACTTGAAATTGCACTGAAAGTGCACTTGGAAGTGCAGTCGCTGTAAATCTGAGGGGTAGATCTGAAATGAGGGGAAGCTCTGCTGATTTTATTATCCAATCATATTCAAGCTAAAATGGTGTTTTTTTATTTTCCTTGCATGTCCCCTTCGGATCTACAGTGACTGCACTTCCAAGTGCACTTTCAGTGCAATTTCAAGTGCACTTTGCACCTGTAGTTTGCACTTGTAGTGCAAAGTAGATTTGCCTTTAGAAAATAACCTCCATGACTTCACAATGAAAATAAATAGAAACTGATGCTCCCACTATTCAAGCTCCAGATGGGTCTGTGGCCATATCAGTATATTGCAATACACATATCCCCACACAGGAATCCCTCAAGCAGCCCTCCAACTCCAACCACCAAACAATTCAGACCAAAGAACATTTAAAACCAGAAAAAAGGAAAAGCTTCATTGTGCAGTATTGCTAAAAAAAACTCTTATTAAATGGTTATTGCACTTACAATGTATGAGAAGTAACAAGTGGTGTAGATATTCACAAAGCATGGCCGTGGGACTCGCGCGCACCAGTAAATGATGATGTCACAGATCCAGCTCTATCCAGCGCGTTTTCCCATAATAGGCATCTTCTGGGAAAGGAGGCAGTGCACTGCAAGGCACCTGGTGATTATGTGGAGTTGGACTTTGCTTGAAATCTAATTTCTTTCACTTATGATAAATGTATATTTGATATGATTTGAACGGGCATGCACACTTTTTTACATGTTAAAACAATAGAAACCATAGAAAACATAGTTGATGAATGTTAAAACAATTGTTAAATTTCTCCAAAAAGCTGCATTATTAATATACCACCATTGAGCCTAGGCAAAGTGACTTTGCCTAGTCTGAGATGATATCATCAATCTGCTGTGGCCCCTTTCACATGTCCGTTCCACTCAGATCCACCTAGCGGTTTTTCAAGTGAACCTGAACAGAAGCTTAAATTGTCAGTCTATGAGTACTCGGGTGTACACAGTTTTGCATCCAATTACATCCATTTAGACCTAGAGGGAAAAAAAATGAGAAAGGGTTTACGTCTTCTCTTTCCTTTTTTTTTAAAAAAAAATCAGAGGGAAAAGGATGTAAATGGGTTTACACCCTTTTACATCTGCCTGCTCATGGACTTGTTCTGGATATTTCATAGATAGGCAACTAGTATCCTCACATTGATTAGTGGTTCCAAATTAATAACTACTGCAGTAGGGAATAGACACAAAAGATACACTCAGTATCTTTCCACATAACTGTTCTGTTTATTAAACACAATTGAAGTTTTTTTATACACATGATTATGTGGGTATCACATTAATATTACTAATTGTACTTTTATGGTAACAAGGGGCGTAACATAGGAAGGCTAAATTTTAATCAGGACTCGAAAAAAATGCAACAAGTAATCAAAACATTATGTGTGCCATGTGCACAGTGAGTGCAATACATAGGGTAAACCATTCAAAAAATATAATACAGTTTTATACAGGATTTACAAATTTCCTTTACAGACCTAACCTGGGTCCATTTAAAGTGGTTATAAAGCCAAGACATTTTTTTACTTGCATTAAAGTATAACTAAGGGCAAAACTTTTTTTTTGTTTTTAAAAGAGAGGAGAGGGATAAGAACACCTGTCAGTATTTATTGCTGTCTGTGCCCCCCGTTAGGGAGATTAAGCCTCTCTATTGGTCCTGTTTACCATTATCATTGAAGGTATAAATAAATAATAATAAATAAAGAAAATGCCAAATTTTGGGTTGTCCCCAGAAAAGTAATCAAGGGGAAATCTTCCAATGAGGACACTAGTTCTGGTGAACTGGGGTTCCCCAAGGAATTCCCTTAATTTGTAGGGTTTTCCCTATCACTTCCTGCTTGTCTATGGGACAAGAAGTGAAGGGAAATCTCTGCAATGGGACACAGATGGTGAAAAAAAAATCTGACGGGTTATAACCCTCCCTTACTCTGTCCAAAAATATAAACAAAAAGTTTAGTCCATAGTTCTACCTTAAGGTAAAAAATATCCCCTTATTTGTATGGCCACCCTCACCTCTCTAAACACTTACCCGATCCAGCGCCGTGCCCATCCGCAGCCGTGCTCTCCTCTCTTCCTCTTCTCACAGGACACATTGGCTCCTGCTGTTGTCAATCAAATCCTGTGAGGAGGGAGTGAAAGGGTGGGGCATTGTCAAGGCATTGTTAAAAGCATTGTCAGGGAGTATTGTGATCTGGAAGTATTAGGCCTTGTTCACATTAGCATAGTATATATTTCTATGAGAGGGCCATGTTTGCCCACACGGGGATGCACAGGCCTTCCATGAATCTAAGTGCAGTCAGCCTCATTCATATCAATTGGGTTGCAGCAGCCGCATGGACACGTGGCCTCATACCCAGACAGCGTAAGTTCGGGGCCGTGCACCCAGATCCACACGGCTATCAAATTCAGAGCGGCAGCTGTGTCCATGCAGCCGCTGCCTCCCAATTGAAATTAATGAAACTGCCTGCACAAGGATTTACGGAACACCAGTGCATCCCCGTGTGGGCAAACAGAGCCCTCACATAGGCATACGCTATATAACTCCCGTGAAAACGAGGCCTTACACTTACACATTACTTACAAGCATACGCTTACAATGGGAAAAAATATATATGATAGGTCCACTTCAACTTTTTCCATAAATACTTCACTATGTAAAACACAAGTACACATTTACATTAATTTTGGTTGATTTAGATGTTCTACTCTTGTTTAAAACAAACCTTTGATTTACGAGGTACATAAATCTGACGGCAATACTCCTTTCACATAGACATCAATGAGTATTTTTTTTTACTTGAAAAATGAAAGGTGAACAAGCTCCAGCCTCCCACATTCCTTTATCACAGACAAAGCGGCCTCTAATCACATTTATTCCCATAAAAGTCTCACCACCGCATAAATCTCATGCTTTTAGGACCCCACATAAATCTTGTCTGACTGCTGCCATTTTGAATAATGTTGTCTTATTATTCCACAGCCCAGCAAATGCTCTGGTAGGTATTACCAGTCACGTATAAAGTCTGGAGAGAGATGCTTTAGAGAATGTAGAAAAAAGAACTGTAAGTGATATTTCTGGAAGGTATTTCTCTGGAAAGAATAAGGCTTAACAAGGAGAATACAGAAAAACAATGTTTGCCTAATTTTTTTTTTAATCAAGAAACAAGTTTATTGAGATGTCATCCTCAGTTAAAAACATTCAATACAAATAAAGTACATCGACTTATACCCAGATAGTCAGAGCCAATCAAAGTAACACTTACTTTCACACTGAGGCGCTTTACAGGCGCTACAACGCTAAAAATAGCGCCTGTATAGCGCCTGTAAAGCGCCTCTCCTGTGTGCGGGCTTTCACACTGGAGCGGTGCGCTTGCAGGACGGTAGAAAAAGTCCTGCAAGCCGCATCTTTGCAGTGCTATAGAAGCGGTGTATTCACCACTCCTAAAGCGCCCCTTCCCATTGAAAACAATGGGGCAGCGCCGCAAACTCACCGGCAAAGCGCCACTGCAGAGTTTTAACCCTTTTTCGGCCGCTAGCGGGGGTTAAAACCGCCCGCTAGCGGCCGAATAGTACCGCTAAAACGACGGTAAAGCGGCACTAAAAATAGCTGGCTTGTTTCACTTACATGGACATCGTCTTTAAACGCATGGTGTAGGTTCACAGCTCCTAGATTGTAAGCTCTAACGAGCAGGGCCCTCTGATTCCTCCTGTATTGAATTGTATTGTACTTGTACTGTCTGCCCCAATGTTGTAAAGCGCTGCGTAAACTGTCGGCGCTATATAAATTCTGTATAATAATAATAATAATAATAATAATAATAAATTGCAAATGCAAATACCACACTTAGTATCAACTCCTTTTACCTGCTTAATTGATGAAGAAAAAACTAAGGAGTAATCCACACGTGGCCATGAAACGGCTTTTGATTCAATTGTCCAATTACTGTTGGTCCCTTAAAAAAGGTGTGAAAAACTTGTTCCATCTTTCCCAAAAAAGACTCATGGCTGTATTAGATCAAAAGGATGCTTCTACTAAATATTGAGCAAAGGGTCTGAATACTTAGGACCATGTGATATTTCAGTTTTTCTTTTTTAATAAATCTGCAAAGATTTCAACAATTCTGTGTTTTTCTGTCAATATGGGGTGCTGTGTGTACATTAATGAGGGAAAAAAATGAACTTAAATGATTTTAACAAATGGCTGCAATATAACAAAGAGTGAAAAATTTAGGGGGGTCTTAAATAATACTTTCCGTCCCCACTGTATAACTATAGCTTGAATATGTTTTGGTAAATACCTGAAAAAAAAAAATTATGCCTGTGTCCAAATATATATTGGCCTAACTGTACCTATATATGAGTTTAAGAAGCTCCAACAACAGATCCTTGTAGCATGGGATAAGGTAGAGGTAAGATCAGGTATCCTACGGTTCCTACTATATCGTGGAGAGCAGGCCCGGATTGGCCATAGGGCAAACCGGGCATTTGCCCGGCGGGCCGCGGCCGCTGGGGCCGCCAGGCTGCAAGTCCTTGCATGGCCCAAGGCTTGAGCTTGTGCCGCTCATTAAGCCTCTCCGCGGCCGCCCGGAGCTCAGCCATCGGCGCCGGGGGGAGGAGCTAAATGAGACGCCTTCGGCCTCACCACGGCTGCACGGCCGCACGTATAGGTCAGCCGTCAGTGCCGGGGGGAGGAGCCAGAGCAGACACCTTGGAGCCGGTATTATGTCGAGAGGTGCCGGAACAGAAAACGTAAGTTCAGCCTCCCCTGTGAACTAGATAGGAGGATCGGTGGGGGCGGCTGCATATAGAACAATTATTTTCTCCATCTTCCTCCTGCAGTATCGGAATGCCTGTGAGAGGTAGAGGAGAAGCAGGCATTCCGAGACTGCAGGAGGAAGATGGAGAAAATGATTCTTCTATATGCAGCCGCCCCCACCGATCCTCCTATCCTGCTTCTCTCTGCTGCTCCCGCAGGGCTCTCCACCGCACCCATACTCTCTGCCAACCCCGTGCTCTCCACATCACCCCCCATGCTCTCCGCTGCCCCCCATGCTCTCTGCCACCCCCCATACTCTCCACCCCCCATACTCTCCACCTCCCCCCCATACTCTCCACCTCCCCCCCATACTCTCTGCCTCCCCCCATGCTCTCTGCCACCCCCCATACTCTCCACCCCCCCATACTCTCCACCCCCCCCCATGCTGTCTGCCTCCCCCCATGCTGTCTGCCTCCCCCCATGCTCTCTGCCACCCCCCATGCTCTCTGCCACCCCCCATGCTCTCTGCCACCCCCCATGCTCTCTGCCACCCCCCATGCTCTCCACCTCCCCCCATGCTCTCCGCCACCCCCCATGCTCTCCGCCACCCCCCATGCTCTCCGCCTCCCCCCATGCTCTCCGCCTCCCCCCATGCTCTCCGCCTCCCCCCATGCTCTCCGCCACCCCCCATGCTGTCCGCCACCCCCCATGCTGTCCGCCACCCCCCATGCTGTCCGCCACCCCCCATGCTGTCCGCCACCCCCCATGCTGTCTGCCACCCCCCATGCTGTCTGCCACCCCCATACTCTCTGCCTCCGCCATACTCTCTGCCTCCCCCATACTCTCCGCCACCCCCATACTCTCCTCCTCCCCCCATGCTCTCTGCCACCCCCCATACTCTACACCCCCCTCCCCCCATACTCTCCACCTCCCCCCATACTCTCCACCTCCCCCCATGCTCTCTGCCACCCATACTCTCCACCTCCCCCCATGCTCTCTGCCACCCCCCATGCTCTCTGCCACCCCCATGCTCTCTGCCACCCCCCATGCTCTCTGCCACCCCCCATGCTCTCTGCCACCCCCATACTCTCCGCCTCCCCCCATGCTCTCTGCCACCCCCTCATACTCTCCACCTCCCCCCATGCTCTCTGCCACCCCACATGCTCTCCACCTCCCCCCCATGCTCTCTGCCACCCCCCATGCTCTCTGCCACCCCCCATGCTCTCTGCCACCCCCCATGCTCTCTGCCACCCCCCATGCTCTCTGCCACCCCCCATGCTCTCTGCCACCCCCCATGCTCTCTGCCACCCCCCATGCTCTCTGCCACCCCCATGCTCTCTGCCACCCCCATGCTCTCTGCCACCCCCATGCTCTCCACCTTCCCCCATGCTCTCCACCTTCCCCCATGCTCTCTGCCACCCCCCATACGCTCCACCTCCCCCCCATGCTCTCTGCCACCCCCCATACTCTCCACCTCCCCCCATACGCTCCACCTCCCCCCCATGCTCTCTGCCACCCCCTCATAGTCTCCACCTCCCCCCATGCTCTCTGCCACCCCCATGCTCTCTGCCACCCCCATGCTCTCTGCCACCCCCCATGCTCTCTGCCACCCCCTCATACTCTCCACCTCCCCCCATGCTCTCTGCCACCCTCTCATACTCTCCACCTCCCCCCCTCTCATACTCTCCACCTCCCCCCTCTCATACTCTCCACCTCCCCCCATGCTCTCTGCCACCCCACATGCTCTCCACCTCCCCCCCATGCTCTCTGCCACCCCCCATGCTCTCCACCTTCCCCCATGCTCTCCACCTTCCCCCATGCTCTCTGCCACCCCCCATACTCTCCACCTCCCCCCATACCCTCCACCCCCCCATACGCTCCACCTCCCCCCCATGCTCTCTGCCACCCCCCATACTCTCCACCTCCCCCCATACGCTCCACCTACCCCCCATGCTCTCTGCCACCCCCTCATAGTCTCCACCTCCCCCCATGCTCTCTGCCACCCCCCATGCTCTCTGCCACCCCCCCCATGCTCTCTGCCACCCCCCCCCCATGCTCTCTGCCACCCCCCCATGCTCTCTGCCACCCCCCTCATGCTCTCTGCCACCCCCCCTCATGCTCTCTGCCACCCCCTCATGCTCTCTGCCACCCCCTCATGCTCTCTGCCACCCCCTATGCTCTCTGCCACCCCCCCCCATGCTCTCTGCCACCCCCCCATGCTCTCTGCCACCCCCCATACTCTCCACCTTCCCCATGCTCTCTGTCACCCCCATACTCTCCACCTCCCCCCATACGCTCCACCTCCCCCCCATGCTCTCTGCCACCCCCCATACTCTCCACCTCCCCCCATACTCTCCACCTCCCCCCCATACTCTCCACCTCCCCCCATGCTCTCCACCTCCCCCCATGCTCTCTGCTACCCCCTCATACTCTCCACCTCCCCCCATGCTCTCTGCCACCCCCCATGCTCTCTGCCACCCCCCATGCTCTCCACCACCCCCCATGCTCTCCACCTCCCCCCATGCTCTCCACCTCCCCCCATGCTCTCCACCTCCCCCCATGCTCTCCGCCACCCCCCCATGCTCTCCACCCCCCCGATGCTCTCCACCTCCCTCCATGCTCTCTGCCACCCCTCCATGCTCTCTGCCACCCCCCCATACTCTCCACCTTCCCCCCATACGCTCCACCTCCCCCCCATGCTCTCCGCCACCCCCTCAAACTCTCCACCTCCCCCCCATACGCTCCACCTCCCCCCCATACGCTCCACCTCCCCCCCATACGCTCCACCTCCACCCACATGCTCTCCACTCACCTCCATGCTCTCCACTCCCCCCCATGCTCTCCACCTCCCTAATGCTCTCTGCCACCCCCCGTGCTCTCTGCCACCCCCCCCCGTGCTCTCCACATTACCCCCACGCTCTCCGCTTCCCCCTGTGCTCTTCACATTCCCCATGCTCTCCGTTGCCCCCCCCATGCTCTCCACCTCCCCCCATGCTCTCCACCTCCCCCTATGCTCTCCGCCACTCCCCCCTGTGCTCGTCCGGTCTTCCCATCACCCCATGCTCTCCGCCAGCCCTCCTGTGCTGTCCACATCCCCCATGCTCTCCGTTGTCCTCCCTGGGCTCTCCACCTCCCCCCATGCTCTCCGCTGCCCCCCTGTGCTCTCCTCTTCCTCCCTGTGTTCTCTGCCTCTCCCCTGTGCTGTCGCCGCACCCCATGTTCTCAAGGTTCTTCCCTGTGCTCTCCAACCCCCATGCTCTTTCCTGGTCGCACCCCCCCCTCCACACCTCTGCTGGGTTCCCCCCTCCCCTCTCTCAGGGGATCTGTCAGGGTGGAGAGTGGGGAAGGGGCCGGTTAACATGTCATGGGCTGCTCAATCCAAAATGCCCGGGCCTATTTTTTGTCCCAGTCCGGGCCTGGTGGAGAGCTAGGCACCTGGGTGGCCAAAACTAGACCCAAGCACTGACACTTGAATGAAGGAACTTGTTCGACCTTGTGGAAGTGCTGATTTTCTGAGTGAGACAACACCTACATAGGGGTTTTAGAAACTCCAATGGCAGCTCCTTGTAGCAGGGGGATAAGGTAGAGGTAGGCTCAAGTACCCTATGGTGCCTAGTATATAGTGGCAAGCTAGGCACCTGGTTGGCCAAAACTAAACCCAAGCACTGACACTTGAATGAAGGAGCTTGTTCAGCCTTGTGCTGACTTTCTGAGTAAGTCAACACTTGCATAGGAATATCAGAAGCTCCAGCGACAGATCCTAGTGGCAGGGGGATAAGGTGGAGGTAGGATTAAGTACCCTTTGGTGCCTACTATACAGTGGAAGCATTCGCTTTGAATTCAATGGTGTATTCTGTACATTCTATACAAGCATATAAACTTACATAAGGTCTACAGGAAAATCAATTTCCAATCTTAAAGTTAACTTTTCCGTATGTTTCCTTGGGGAACACCAGCATATAAAAGCAATCTGCATTTCAAAACACGTGCAATCTGGAATAAATGGAAGCCTCCAGCCTATCCTAAAGCTAAGTGTTTATCTTAAGTATCTTAATAACAGTTTCCCCTGCTAAACCGGTCCATTCTGCACAGTTCAGTCATCCTCAATTATCATGCCATATTGACAGAATGTAATCAAATTAATCAAATTTCCAGAGACATCCAGCCAAATTAATATTGTACATTTTGTCAGGAGCCAGATGCTGCCTCTCAGCTGCTTGGAAAAAAGAGGCTGCACATCTCCCGCCTCTTCTGGTATGTACACTTGAAAACAGAATTAACTAGGAGATTGTGATGAAGGATCTCAGAAGGATGCACAAGGGGAATACAATAGAAATATAGAAAATTGAGGTCTCATGGAGTCCCCACAGTCATGCTGGAGTGTTTACATTTCAGTTTTAACAGTGCTTGTGCAATTTAGCAAGGTAACTGACATTTAGAGAAGGTGAGGAATATGGATACTGTTATTTTTTTCAGTGATGAGGTATAAAGGGTCACTTAATTGAGGTTTATGGTTAACAAATAGTGTGAATCTGGAAAATACCACATTCTGGCCACTAGATGGAGATAGCAGTGATAGTAAATAAGTATTTATTTCCTATGATCATCAGCTCCATCTAGTGGCCATATTATGGTATTTTCCTGATTCATGCTTTTTTGAAGAGAAAAATAGCTTAGTAACATTCACTTTTGCCATTATTTGTACAGAACAAATGTGCATGACCTTTCAGAGGACAAATCGCTGTGCAATTTTTATAGAAATACACCCCTAAGTGTCAAGGAACAGGTTAAAATGGAACTCCAGCCAAAAATAACAAGAAAAAACAAATAACCCATTAAAAAGAAAAGATTACAAAACCAGCTTTTGATGCAATATTTACCTCCAGTGCAGAGATTTTTTCTGCAGTGCTTTTTTCTGCTGCTAGGTGTCCTCAGCCTGATATCCATCATATCTCTGAGCCCAGGTTGTCCTTAATCAGCTTTAGCCTATGATTGTACCGTAAAAGGAGAAGTAGCACAGTGATCAGCTTATACACTATATTACCAAAAGTATATGCCTGTCTTTACACACACATGAACTTGAATGCAGTCTTTTTCAACCAGGGTGTCCGGGCACCCTGAGGTGCTTTCTGGGTTCCTCAGGGGTGCCTTGGCAAAATGCCTAAAAATTGTGAAAAACAAGCCAGCAGGTGGATCAAACCTGCCTTTTTGTTACACAAACCACAATTTTTTATTGTGTAGATTACAACCTTGGACACTGAGTGAGGGCCAGTCGCCTGCATCCTAACAACTGATGATGTAATCGGTTGATAAGGAGGACGTCAGGCCCTTTCCTGCCACTCTCCATCACCTCAGGGGTCATTAGCTGAGTGAAAAAAAAACAGTAATGCTGGAATACTAGCCAGTAGCGAAGCGCATTTGGATGAGAATGCCTGGCTGGCAGTCTCCGATCTAGTTCTTTCCAAAGATGTTCTATCGGTTTGAAGTCAAGACTCTGTGCAGCCCAATCAAGTTCCTCCACCCCAAACTCGCTCATCCATGTCTTTATAGACATTACTTTGTGCACTGGTCCAAATCATTTGGTGGAGGGGGGATTATGGTGGGGGGTTGTTTTTTAAGGGGTTGGGCTTGGCCCCTTAGTTCCAATGAAGGGAACTCTTAAGGCATCAGCATACCAAGACATTTTGGACAATTTCATGCTCCCAAATTTGTGGGAACAGTTTGGGGATGGCCCTTTCCTGTTCCAACATGACCAGTGCACAAAGGAGGGTCCACAAAGACATGGATAAGCGAGTTTGGGGCCACGCCATTAAAGTTTATGTGCGTGTAAAGGCAGGCTTTCCAATACTTTTGGTAATATAATGTATGTAATGTTCTTGGTAAATTGTCTTTGCTATATAAATACCTGTACTAAATGAGAGCATAATCATTCATCTGTATTAGAATACCTGCAGATAATGTAAAATTGCCATGTGTCTTTACTTTCTAGTTAACTTAATACAACAAGGACACTTAGATTATCTTTCTGTGTTTGTTCTTTAGGCTGAAGAAGAAGTCACAGTCTGTGGACATTAGTTCACCCTCATATAATCCTTTGACGGATGCACTGCCATCGCAAGCGAGTAAATCGCTATCTACTTCCAGAACCATCAGTGAAGAAGAGCAGAACAACACTGCGAACACTCAGAAACGTCACCCTAGGAGGGGAGAGCTGAAAAGGGGCTACACTATCGGTGAGTTCCTTACACATATTTAAAGTAGTGAACTTGTTTGGAACGTCAGTCACATTTTTGGATACGTGAAGCACTGTTCCAGGTCTTTATTACTTGACTGTAGATGGAAATTTCCGGTTCCAAGCTTTTTGGTGTCGTTATACATTAAACAAATTGAATGTTTCTGACTTTGCCTAAACAGTGACCTCTACTGGTGACGTAATTAAGCTGTTGGCTAAAGCATCGAAATACAAAGACAATGAAAATGTAAACCAACAATATCTTCTTATGTAGAGATGTTTCTTGCATGTATGGTTCCTTATAAAAACAGAATTGCCTTGCTGGGGTCTGCTTGGCGTTTACGCGTGGTAAACCTGAGGAGGTAGTGTTTAGCATAGCTAATAGTAGTATGGTGATCTATAGTGTGATTTTGCTTTGTTGTAGTTAGATAATAGATACAGGCAGATATTAAAAAGACAGAAAAAGAGGGCAGAGTAATATGGCTTATAGTATAGCAATTTTTAAACATTTATTAATAAAGTAATATTATTAATTATTGATTTAAAAATTTTAATGTAGCACTCTCCCCGACCTCCAGAGGCCTGGTGGTGACCGCCAGAGTCAGGGAGGGCTGACATTCCTCCTCAGGGTGCAGGTTACTAGGCATGGTGAATGTAGTGGAAGGTGGAAAGTCACTTTTAAAAATGAACAAAGAGATTTTTTTTCTCTTAACAGGAACTGTAGGAGAGAGGGGTGGGGCACAGGACACCCTTCGGCAAATGCAATAGCAAGTAGGCAGACTCCTTAGACAAAAAAAGAACTACGCAGACAGCAATACAGAAGAGGGCCCTTTAAGCTGCATGCAGCGATCTGTATTTTGTGGAAACTGCTGTCTCCTATAGCAACAAGCTCCATTCACAGCTACCCGCTGTATTCCTCAAGCTTTACTCGCAGCTACCCCCTGTACTTCTTGGACGTGTTCTCTCCTGAAGCTTTCCCAGCCACTTCACAGTCCCCGGCTGATGAAGAATCTCCTCTAGTACTCCTTCAAAACTCCATCTCTTTACACTTGCCTCCGGCAACAAGAGTGTTTGGCCCTCTGGCAAGTTCTTCTCCCATGCCTCCCGGCAACGATCAGGCTCCCCTCGGACTGAGCTCCTTTACAGGTGGTTAGGCCTCAGGCCTACACCTCTACTGCTGCTCCACACACACCCACCCAGGCCACTGCCCGGGTGGAAAGAACCCCAATTACCTGACCTTCTACAAATAAATACCTTCTCCCAGCATCCTCGGCGGCCCAAAGAAACTCCTGCTGATTGGCTGAGAGACGTATATATACTCATAACCAAAATCCACTGTAATTCATCACACTGATGCCAAATAGACATGTGTAATTTGTTTCGTACGAATCGGAAATTTGTACGAATTTCCGGAAATTCGTACATTCGTAAGGATCCGAAATACAAATTTTTATGCATACGAATTTTGTACGAAATACGAAATTTCATTTACGAACTTTGGATAAATTTGTTACGTTCGTTATTGTTACGAAAAGTTAACGAAACTAAAGGTTAAAAACCCAGGAAGTCAGCACAGCACAGGGATGGTGGGAGCCTCTCATAATGATAAATTCATCATAACGAACTTTCGTTATTGTTACGAAAATTTTATGAACCTAACGAAAATTCATATTTCGTACGAATCCGAATTAATTTTAATACGAAACTTAACGGAACGAAACAAAAAAATTTATTGACGGCGCACATGTCTAATGCCACAGGTAACAGTGCCACCTATTGACAAAAGGGAAAAATCACAGTTAACACCAGGCTTAGGAGAAACCCATTTTATCAATAGACTACAAATTAGCCAGGCTATCTACCACCTAGTACACCTAAATTTACTAGCAGCCCTGTTTAGGACAAGGGTGCTACATAAAAAAAAATTGCTACGCTATAAGCCATGTCTTTTATATGCTGTTATGGGAGCTCTTCGCCTTT
The DNA here is from genome assembly GCA_037952835.1 of Lithobates septentrionalis. Taxonomy (NCBI): domain Eukaryota; kingdom Metazoa; phylum Chordata; class Amphibia; order Anura; family Ranidae; genus Lithobates; species Lithobates septentrionalis. The sequence continues at coordinate 2,040,279 of JBBDGP010000140.1, read as the reverse complement.
TCTCATAAGCTGGCTGCCCAAGACCTTATTTATACTTGTGATGCCCTCTGAAGGGTAATATATATTGTATCACTCTTCAGCAGGTATTTGACAGGCAGTGAGGAGGCGTAATATTGCCTCCTCAATGCCTGTTTGAACCCCTTAAATCCTGCACCAGCACACAGTTCGGTGGGAGTACTGCATTCCAAACACAAGTGTGGGGATAATTGTTGCCACACTGCAATGCTTATGTACACCCTCTCTGCTGCCTTTGCAGCATAAGGGTGATCAGTTGGAGGGCAGTAAAAACACGCTTCAATTGCGCATTTTACCACACCCCAACTGCAAGTGTAAATGATGCCGCAAGGCTTCATTAGTGTTAGGTTCAGCTGATTGTTGATTAAGAATCGGGACTACCTCTGATATACGAGATTTAAACCGTATCTTAAAACATTGGTTATCTTTTGATAGTTTTATCATTATATCTCTATACTACTAGTTTGTGTTCTAATGGTACTCTCCCTTTTTTTGTTCACCTTTATATTTATTGTTGGGCCCCTGGGATAGTTTGCTTTGTCTAGATCTGAACATCTTGCTTATGTGGATGAATTGCATACTGCTGAATTTTGTTGATACAGGAATATACTATATTGTTAAAAGTATTGGGACGCCTGCCTTTATACACACATGAACTTTAATGACAACCTAGTCTTAGTCCGTAGGGTTCAATATTGAGTTGGCCCACCTTTTGCAGCTATAACAGCTTCTACTGTTCTGGGAAGGCTGTCCACAAGGTTTAGGAGTGTGTCTATGGGAATGTTTGACCATTCTTCCAGAAGCACATTTGTGAGGTCAGGCACTGATGTTGGATAAGACGGTCTGGCTCGCAGTCTCCGCTCTAAATCATCCCAAAGGTGTTTTATCAGGTTGAGGTCAGGACTCTGTGCAAGCCAGTCAAGTTCCTCCACCCCAAACTCGCTCATCCATGTCTTTATGGACCTTGCTTTGTGAACGGGTGCACAGTAATGTTAGAACAGGAAGGGGCCATCCCCAAACTGTTCCCAAAGTTGGGAGCATGAAATTGTCCAAAATGTCTTGGCATGCTGACGGCTTAAGAGTTCCCTTCATTGGAACTAAGGGGCCAAGCCCAACCCCTGAAAAACAGCCCATGCCATAATCCCCCCTTCACCAAATGATTTGGATCAGTGCACAAAGCAAGGTCCATAAAGACAAGGATGAGTGAATATGGGCTGGAGGAACTTGACTGACCTGCACAGAGTCCTGACCTCAACCCAATAGAACCCCTTTGGGAGACTGGGAGCCAGGCCTTCTTGTCCACATCAGTACCTGACCTCACAAATGCACTTCTGGAAGAATAGTCAAACATTCCAAAAGACACACTCTTAAACCTTCTGGACAGCCTTCCCAGAAGAGTTACACATAAAAGGCAGTACAGCGCATACATAAATAAATGATAGAAGTAATCAATAAAAGTCCATATATAAATGGTAAATGCAGACAAAATCCAGCAATTTCTCCAGTGACACAAGTGACATGAAAAACTTGCAGAGTGACTGTAGTGAAAATGGACCTCCACCTTCAGTGACACAAGCCGCTCACCTCTACGGTTGGACCCCTGAGTTAATCAGTCAGGTCAAAATAGCAATTCCCTCACAGGGATAGTGGCAGGAGGAGATGCATATAGAACTTGATCAAACATCAACAGCGGGTGCGTATGCAGAAGTCACATGAAAATGATATAAAGAAATCTAGTGCTCTCTGAATACTGCTAAAGCTTTATTAAAAGTAGCGGAAACACTTACAATACATTGCACTGTGCCCCAGTGCGAAGGATGCGAGTGTGGGTGGATGATCCACATAAGATAGACAAGCGGAGCGCGGGTGACATCACGATCCAGTCATGTTCAAATGCTGTACGCGTTACGTCCCTAGAAGGTGGCGGGACTTCCTCAGGGGCCGCTCACGCTCGCATCCTTCGCACTGGGGCACAGTGCAATGTATTGTACGTGTTTCCGCTACTTTTAATAAAGCTTTAGCAGTATTCAGAGAGCACTAGATTTCTAGCCTCAACCCGCTGTTGATGTTTGATCAAGTTCTATATGCATCTCCTCCTGCCACTATCCCTGTGAGGGAATTGCTGTTTTGACCTGACTCATTAACTCAGGGGTCCAACCGTAGAGGTGAGCGGCTTGTGTCGCTGAAGGTGGAGGTCCATTTTCACCACAGTGACCCTGCAAGTTTTTCATGTCACTTGTGTCACTGGAGGAATTTCTGGATTTTGTCTGCATTTACCATTTATATATGGACTTTTATTGATTACTTCTATCATTTATTTATGTATGCATGTACTGCCTTTTATGTGTATGTTTTTTGGGATTTGATAAATTTACCCTCAGTACTACAGCTGCTTTTAGTTAGGGTTTATGGTCTGCGCTGGTTGACTCTGTTTATATTCCAGGAAGAGTTGAAGCTGTTATAGCTGCAAGGGGTGGGCCAACTCAATATTGAACCCTACGGACTAAGACTGGGATGTCATTAAAGTTCATGTCGTGTAAAGGCAGGCATCCCAATAATTTTGGTAATATAGTGTGTATACAGTGTGTATATATAAACAAAAATAAACTTAGCGCTGCTTTTATATAATAAATTGCATGTGATCGATTATACAAATCTAAATATAAAGTGCCAGTGCATTAAATAGTTCATCAGTGCAAACAAAGTGCCAGTATTGATGGTCTTGTCCTGTGATAATCCAAGATGCCACTCCGTGCTCCCCTCCTAAAATCCCCACTCACCAACAGTATGATTCAAACAAGCATGGTTTGTATCCTCTGGCAAAACGGATGACTGTGACTCCCTTCTTCTATGTTTGTAGGGCTCTCAGCATAGTTGTAGTGTGTTATCCAATAAAAAGAAAGGTTTTCATAAGATAATACTTTTCACTTTATTGAGAATTTTAAAAGCAATTGCACTTACAAGAAAGTGGAAATATCACGCATATGAATGGACTGCAATCGCCGCGGCAGCGTGCATTCCAATTACCGGATATGACATCACTTACTCATCCCCACTGAACGCAATTCGCCTCCCCACTGGGCGTCTTCATATATATATTTACGTATATATACACTTACCTGCTACCCACTCCACCATGAGCTTCAATGTGTGACCTTCTGCCATGATGTCTGCATTCTGAATTCTGCATTGTGCTAACCGTGCATTTGGGGGGGGGTTTGTGCTATCTTGACATTTCAGGGCCTCCGAAACTGTAATAGGTAGTGAGGAAGTGAAATCACCATTTTACGCCCTTAGAAAGCCTGAAGGCAGTGATTGGTTTTCGGGGTCCTGTACACGGCTAGGCTCCAAAAAAGTCTCCCTTTATTGGGTAAAATATGGCGGGTGCCCTGACGCTATAAAAAATAAACTAGCTAAACTGCGTCACCTGTGACACTTATACTCTGATCACAGATGACAGTGGGTGATCAAGGGGTTAAACCTTCATTGGGGGGTTAGGGGGGTCCCTAGACCTATCTGGGCCTAAGACTAATTACCCTAACACTGATTTTTGTCACTAATGACACCAGTACAGCGATCAAAAAAAAAAATCTGATTGCTGTACTGGGTGACACAGTGACAGGTGGTGAAGGGGTTAACTGGGGGGTGATCGGGGGGTGAATTGTGTGCCTACGTGACCTGGTGTCAGTGTAGTGTTGTGCAACTCACTTTTAAATGCTCTCTCCTCTCGGAATGGAAAAGACCCACACGAGGAGAGATGACATCACTTCCCCTGTCAGTGTTTACAGTTACATGACAGGGGAAGGGTCTCATTCGCCAGGACCGATCACCAGGTCCAGGCCAGATTTCATTGGCCTGGGCCTGGAGATTGATCAGTTCTGGATCGAATCCGAATGTCGCGGCCGGCAGCACCAGTCACAAGCAGAACGTATAGTTACGTGATTTCGTGCAGCCGGGCCAACCTGCCGCAAATGTCATACTATATTTTTGGATGAAATAGGGTGGAATAAGAAACGGTTTATTGAGGTCTGTGTCCCCACTGGGGAGATTTTCCCTCTCTGTTTGTCTTGGTGACCACCTTCACCAGTGTGAGAAATTCCAAAATGGAACTTTGATAAGAGTGGAAATCTTCTAATAAGGACCTGTGTGCTGGTGTCCACTAAGTGGGGATTTCCCTAGTTTGGGGTTATATTATTATTATTGTTGTTGGTATGTTTTTATGATACAGGATTTATATAGTGCAAACAGTTTGCACTTTACAACATGAGGGCAGACAATATAGTTACAATACAATGCCATACAGAAAGAATCAGAGGGATATATTTTTTCATTTCCGGTTGTCTACAAAACAGGAAGTTAAAAGAAATTATATATATATAATTTTTTTTAATTTTTTTAATTATTAGTATTTTATTTTATTTTATTTAGATATACTGGTACTTTAAATTAATCTAAATAAGGAGAACTCCATATTGTATTAAAATAATCAGCAAATATAGGTTATAATATATTTATCTTGTTGTAAAAAAAATCTTCTCTTTACTGCTCAGAATAACTCTAAATCGTGATTGAGAATGACAACTGGTAAATAAAAAGAGTATTTTTTTTACACAGAAATGGAGATGTACAAACCAATTTGCATCACTTAATTTATGTGGCAAGAAACATTCACCATGCAAATATCTAATATCTACCTTTAGTTGTTGACTCTACAAGAGTTAGAACCATCTGCACTGCCTGGTGACATTTGGCAGGATCACCCATGACTGCTGGAATTGTCAATTTCATTTCCACAAATTAACTTCAATAAGCACATGCAACATATATTTGAAATGGACCCTTTCTTAACCCTTTCACACCTCAAGGGCATAAGCACACTTATAGGGCTGCCGGAAGGTGGCACAGCTTCTCCATCATGTGACCACTGTAATTAGCTCCCACAGCAGTAACATGATCAGAAGTCAAATAGAAGTTTACAGATTTATTTAGCATAGTGACAATGTAAATTATGTGTTACTTTTGACTGGCTTGAGAGAGTTTGGCAGTTTTTTGACAAAATCACAGAGATGGAACCTACTGGTAGCCAACACGTTATTGTCACACTTTAGATAAAAGGCTAACATTTGTTATGACATACAATAACCTTTTTCTGCATCTTGAACCCAGATAGCAAGCAATTATGCTGAAAGTTTGAAAATGACTTGCTAAGCTATTGCTAGACTAGCCAGGCTTTGCAAGTTTGTTGCAAAATTGCAGGAAGTCCGCATTGCTTGACTCCAGATTAACTTTCTTTGCAAACATTCTGCAAGTCTGCTGCAAGTTCTGGTTCAGTTATTTTATGCTATAGTCATCCCACCACGGGGGTCACTGTGGCTGACTTTTCATGCTGTAGACTTGCAGAGCTCTTGCTGTAGACTCATCACTGCAACTTTGTTCTTGCTAGAAGCTTGCCACGCAAATTTGCTACAAATTGAAAAAGTGTCAACTAGGACTTGTGTTTCAAATGTCTTTGTCACTTCCTGTCAAAAGATCTAAAAACATGATGTACTAAACAGAAGAAGACATATTTCAATTCCAGATTGAGTAAGAGTCACGGCTCCCTCCATAAATACAGTGAAGGAATAAGTGTAGCCACCCAGGGACAAGGATTGTAATATTTGTAAAATTACCAGGGAAAATAATAAAGGAAAACGCCTGGAAAAAAAAAGAAAATGGATGAAGCCACCTCTTCCAAGAATTATTTTATTAACCTGCAATATATCACATTTTTTTGTTTATAGGTACAGATATGCTTTAAACTAATATAAGTTTCAACTTTAAAATACTTCTTGTAAAAGAAGAAAGTGAAGCCTTCAATGTTAGGTAGATAAATATTCTTTATGGAAAGTCTGTGTGACTCTTTAATGACTTGGCCCATTAAGTGGGTGTTCGGGGAGCTTGGCGGTGTATGAAGAATGCCTGAGCACACGTACTGTGAAGGGAATAAGCTTCTGGTTGTTGAACAGACTAATCAGAAAGTGTGAATTTATTTTAGATGTCAGCGCTTCAATTCTTTGCTCAAAGCATATGGCAAAGCACTTAATCAACAGGTGTTATCATTTAGAAAGGTTACATGGCAAATGTTAAGGAATTCAACTGCAAATTGCAAAGTCAAATATTAATAGGGCAAATTTTTTACCAAAGTTTAATAGGCTGAGGGGACACAGAATAACTCATGCAGTATCTAAAATTAAATGTTACATCGATTGTTTGTCTAAGTGACACTTAAAAAGACTAGCTAACATCTCTCGCTCTGTTTTGGATGGAGTAGAGTTTGATCTCTCTCAGTCTTTTTTTACTATCTACCCAAAATGAGCTTGCAACCTCAGGAACAATGGATACTCATGTGGAGAATACACTAGAGCAGTTATCTTCAAACTGCGGCCCACTGGCTGGCCTTTTGCTTGCATTTATACAGCCCTTTGGGGCACTATTTCTCCCACTGACAACAACAATAAGATATCATTCCTTCCACTGACACCAACAGTGGGGCATAAGTCCTCCCAGTCACACCCTATGTTGCAACACTATTCCTACCACCAATATTGACGATGGGTGCACGATTCCTTCCACTGACACCAATAATGGGGCACTTTTCCTTCTACTGACTGCAACGATGGAGTACTATTTCTTTCACTGACAACAATGATGGGGCATAATTAAAAACTTTTTGAACTCCCACTGACCACCAAACCTGAGGCATTTTCTACTCCCACTCGCCAAAGTTCTGCCCCCTAAAGTCTGAAGCACAGTAAACTGACCCTTTGTTTAGAAAGTTTGGGGACCCCTGCACTAAGTCAGCAGGGTTTAGATGTGCAGTATCTTCTACCCTCTCACAGGATTGCCCCAATGATATGGACAAACACCCATAAATGCAAGCATTTTTATTTGTGTATGTGTCCTTTTTGGAGCTTTTTCCTCACTTTCTGTCTTGAGAAATTAATGTCACAGTAGGTGATAGGAAATCTCACTAACATAGCCCCAGGTAGCATTAAAATGTGACAGGGGTTCTAATCCTTTCCCCAACTGTGTAGCCCTAACCCCCAAAGCAGCTGCTGTGTTCATTGGATTCCTCTTTCCTGCTCCAGTGATGACCTACCCAGACCCGACCCAAGACAAACTTACATTTGTATGTTTTGTTGGGCTTTATTAAAATGTAAAGCCCTACAGAGGAAATCTGAATAAAGCAAGAACAACAGTATAATACCACATTGAATAATACCATTTACTGGTATTTAGGACAATCATAAGTCAAAGCCTGGACACTGCACACAGTAGTAACCCAAGATTATATGGTGGTCAATTAATTAAATGGTTGAACTAAAGGATGCTAACGTTCCTTGCTACCCTACTGGTCAATAGTCCAAACCCCAGTTCTACTGGCATTCGGTGGAGTACATTATATTGAAGATACTCGTAACTCCAAACAAGAAAGGAGCATTTTAAAGGAAAAAAGTCAAAAGTAATCCCAGAAAGGGGCAGCACTATCTCACTGAACAGGCAACAGAGAAAGACATTGGTCAAGAAGCCTTTCGCCACTGTAGGTAGCCTCTAGGTCTCTGACAGTCTCATGAAGACAAGTGAAAGGTCACCCTCTTGAGCAGACACCCACATCAACTCCAGGCGGTCCTCTCCTCCAGGGCCTAGAACAGTTGCTGACCCTCACTGGAACAGTAACAGCCGCAGTCTCTCACTGGAACAGTAGCAGCCGCAGTCTCTCACTGGAATAGGATCAGCCACAATCTCACTCGAACAGTATCAGCTGCAGTCTCTCAATAGAACAGTATCAGCCGCATTCTCTCACTGGAACAGGATCAGCCACAGTCTCTCCTGGCTTTCTGGTTGCTCTCTAAGTCCCTCCAATACAACTCTTTAGCATGGGCTCTCAGCAGCCAAGTCCCACAAAGACAGACACAGCAATAGCAGCATTCTCTCAGCAGCTCTGCATACATTGAACTTGCCCAGGAGCAGCTGCTATTCTATAGCAACACCAATCTGTGGGTGTCTTCTGCAGCCCTCTTTGTGGTGCTCTTTCTCAGCAGCCTATGTGCAGCACCAGCCTGTGTACCCTCTCTGGCTCAAAGCAACCACCTCTGCTCTGGTGTACAATATATCCCATCAGCCCCTGCACCTGTCCTTCCAGCCTTTTCCAAGGTGGGCAGGTGTCTGGCTGTAATATCAGCTAATCACAGTGCTATTCACGCTCTCTCCTCTTGCAGTCACATTGTCCCATTATGATGAGAAAGAAAGACACCTGCAATATGGGTGGCCTCCTCCCTGAAGCCTGAGCCATGTGAAAGCAGCTCCTTAAGGGGCAACAGCAAGGCTTTGACTAGAAAATTAGAAAATAAAGTTTGGGTTGGACATACATATAAACTAATCCAAAAATGTAATTGTATAGCTTCCACCTAACTATTAATCCAACTTGCTAACTCTTGAAGCAAAACTGTGGCCTCTCTTTAAAAATATGTGCTGCAGCACTTCATTTTAAGTGCATTTAAACTTGACCCCTGAAAAGTCCTGAAGATGCCTGTTGGTCCTGTCAACGAAGTGCCCCTCATGCAGCATGTTGACAGCATCAGTGGTGAACGGGAGTAAAAGATGCCCGAGGATTAGTAGTCAGTGGGAGTAAAAAATTAACTAGAGCCTGAGATCAGCAGGAGGAATAATGCCCCATCCTTTGTGTCTCTCAGGAACCATGAGATGGAGACAGAAAATGCAGTAAAAATCACACCTTTTAAAAAATGGTAAAAGTGATACAACTGGTAAATGTAGTCAAAACATAGCTGGGGTCCGGTAGCCAAATCGGGTAGCCAGAACAAGCCAGAAAATCAGGAAGCCAGAGATCAAAGTAGTCAGGGGCAGCAGACAGGAGCAGGAACCAGAAGGGATATCAGCCAGGTAAGTCTTTAACAGGAACACAGCAGAGAGTATCTAGATATGTTGACCAAGGCGAAGGCATTGAAGAAATGAACCAGGCAGTTTAAATAGCCAGAAGGGACTGGCTGTGGGCTTGACTGACGAGCAGGAGATGATCAACAGGTCAGCCACTATGGAACGATGAGTACTGACAATTAACCAACAGCTGAGCAACCTGAGCACAGAGAAGGGAGGGCTGAGAGCCCAGCCCTGACTGTGTCTGTGAAAGGATTTGTCCTCATCCTTGATGTCGCTGGAAGGGATAGTACCCCATCATTGGTGCTAGTGGATTGAGTTTTGTCCACTGTTGGTGGCAGTGGGAGGCATTGTGCCCATCATTGTGTAAGTGGGAGGAATTGTGCCTCATTGTCACTATCAGTAGGAGAAAAAGTGCCAAATCAAATGGCATACGTGGGGATGAAATGTGCCCCATCTTTGAGGTCAGTGGGAGGAATAGTGCACCAAGATCCTATAAGGAGGTGTTAGGAAGTGTTCCTGTGTTTTGCCACTAAGTGTCACCCTTCCCTAATATATATATAATGAGGTTGCTTATGAATGGGCAGTTCGGGTGGAGAGTTGGTATGTAGAAGAAGCAGAATTCAGGTCTGTCCCCCATGGCATGTGGTAAAGCCTTTATTCAAGCCATGTAGTCTACTGATTATATGGTGTTCCCTGGCTGGGGAATGCCTTAGGGTACTGATTCTCTCAGTTGGGATTAGGACGAGGAACGGGATAAGGGTCTGCCTGTTATGGGAAATGTTGACAGGTACCTCCAGAGTTGACAAAAATGTGAATGTACTACCTTTGCAGGAAGTTAAGCCTTTAAAAGCAAGTTGGACTCATCTCTTATTTCTACTGGTGACTCATTCCGAAACTTGTTCCTGGCTCAGCAAGGGAGAACTGCGTGATATGTCATGCTACAGTGAAACTGATTTCTTTAATGCTCCCTCAAGAAGTGTAGCTCACACCAATGAGAATTGAGGCCAGAGGCCTGTTGGCGGTACTCAAGGATGCAGCAAATGTGTAATTATTTTGGCCTCGTTTGCAGGTCAGTTAAAGGCAAGCAAAGAGCCAAATTCATCCTGCGGGCCGCAGTTTGGGGACCACTGATCTCAAATGTGTGTAAAATGATCAGTTGTAAACAAACTGATTATTTGTATTAAGCTTTTAAAGAAACGACTGTGTAGAAGTCAGACTGCCTGTATTGTAAGGAAACATTGTGAGTGTATAGGCTATATTCCAAACCATCTTTGACCTCAGCATTCAGTTCATGGTCACCTCCTCCAAACATGGCCATCTGCTGAAATACCCTGTCATTCCCAGAGTACCTCTCAGCGGCTTACACGTCCAATGTGTTTTTGCAGCCCATAAAATGTATCAGAGGTGACATAAAGCCACATAGAATGTAAAGTAAGATGTGACTTACAGCCAGAACTCCTACGTATCTAATACTTCCCAAGTGTATCGTAAAATACTATATACTTCAAGTTTAACAACCAATTTTATGTATTTTATTCCCTAATTCCCTGGTTTGGGCTGCAATTGTTGTGCTATTCACACGTTTGGCGTACAGAACAAATACTTGTTGCTCGGGAGGAATGTATCTTACTTTGCTATGGAAGAACATCATAGGAAAGTCATGACGGCAATGATTTTTGTTTGGGGCTACATAATTCCATTGATCTATGTATTTACACTGTCAGGATCTTTACTTTCATTCTTAACGAGAAGGATAAAAATAGCTGTAATTGGCTACCACTGCTTAGAAGGCTAAGGATTTTTGTCATTTCTGCCCCACCTCCACCCCACTTTATAAGATTATATTTATCATAGGAAGTGTTTGAACACTTTAACCACTAGCCGACCAGCCACCGCCGTTATACTGTGGCAGGTTGGCACGGCTGCGCAAATCGCCGTAGCTGTACGTTGCTCCTTTAAGACGGCAGGCTTGCGCGTGTCCCTGGAGCGGATGTGCATGCTCGGCGGGTGCGATGACCACCGGGCACCCGCGATCCCTAGTGACAGAGCGGGAACAAGGATCTGTGTGTGATCTGTGTTCTCTCAGGGGAGAGGAGAGAGATCGTTTGTTCATACTAAGTAGTCAGTCCCATCCCCCCTACAGTTAGGACACACCTAAGGAATAGGTGTAATCGCCCCCTAGAGTTAACCCCTTCCCTGCCAGTGACATTTATACAGTAATCAATGGCTATTTTTAGCTCTGATCGCTGTATAAATGTCAATGGTCCCAAAATAGTGTCAAAAGTGTCCGATCTGTCTGCCGCAATGTCGCAGTCCTGATAAAAATCACAGATCGCCGCCATTACTAATAAAAAAAATAAATAAATAAAAATGCCATAAATCTATCCCCTATTTTGTAGACGTTGTAACTTTTGCGCAAACCAATAAATATACGCTTATTGCGATTTTTTTTTTACCAAAAATATGTAGAAGAATACATATCGGCCTAATCTGAGGAAAAAATTTGTTTTTTAAAAAGAAAATTGGGATATTTATTATAACAAAAACTACAAAATATTGTGCTTTTTTCAAAATTGTCGCTCTTTTTTTGTTTATAGCGCAAAAAATAAAAAATGCAGAGGTGATCAAATACCACCAAAAGAAAGCCCTATTTGTGGGGAAAAAAGGACATACATTTTGTTTGGGTACAATGTCGCACGGCCGCGCAGTTGTTAGTTAAAGCGACGCAGTGCCGTATCGCAAAAAATGGCCTGGTCAGGAAGCGGGCAAATCCTTCCGGGGCTGAAGTGGTTAAGGAAATATAATACTGTATGCAGCAACGTTTCCCAGGTTACATACCCAGTGCTGGATTTATGTATGGCAAACAGATTATAGGTCTAGAGCAGCATGGCTGGCAGGGGAGGCATATATTTTATTTAATTATTACAGCTACCCATATAGCGCCATCAATTTACACAGCTCTTTATATATATATATATATATATTGTACATTTACATCAGTCCCTGCCCTCCAGCAGCTTACAATCTAAGGTCCAAAACTCACATTCATACATACTAGGGCCAATTTAGACAGGAGCCAATTAACCTACCATCATGTCTTTGGAGTGTGGGAGGCACAGGCAAACCCCAGGCAGGTAGTGCCATGATTGGTATTTGAACCAACAACCCTAGTGGTGCTAGGTGGAAGTGCTAACCACTTAGCCACGGTGCTGCCCATATAGCCACATTCACTTCATATTGCTGACTGTAAGCAAGACATTCTTGTGTAAAATACAGTAAAAGGCCTCTGCCATGCCTCCCAGTGCAAAGTGGCAGAGAGTCCTTATTTTTTGTGCCTTCATTTTTGTTTAGTTTTTTAGGCGTACTTAATTTTTACTTCATACGCTAGAGATAAGTAGCATCATTTTGACAAAATTATTTTGCTGCAAAATAAAGATTTTACTGTCTATCAAATTCCACTGAAGTGGAAACTCTCAATATTTTGTTAATTGAGTTACTTGGGCAAATCATCCCGTGGTGAAAAGAAATTTGCAGCCTGTATGGCCTGCCTTAGTGTTCTTTGTGTTTGTGCTGTTTAATTCTTACTTGGTTGTTATTTGTTTACTATCGGTCTAAGTCAGCCCATACATTGATCTTTTTTTTTTCATCCCTGTGGGTTGAATGAAAAGCAATTGCTTTAATTCCCCCATCCACACATCCACTGTGGTATTGTATTCTGACAGCGGGGAGCCTTCCCCACCATCAGAATACTATACTATAGCCGATACCATTGATCATTCGGGAGAAAAATTAAGTTAAGGAAGCTCTTTTTAACTATCATGGACAAACTCTTTTTCCAGAAACTGGCACCTTATCAGCCTTATTTTATATATATATATATATATATATATATATATATATATATATATATATATATATATATATATATATATATATGTATATACAGTGGCTGGCGAAAGTATTCGGCCCCCTTGAACTTTTCAACCTTTTGCCACATTTCAGGCTTCAAACATAAAGATATAAAATTTTTATTTTTTGTGAAGAATCACCAACAAGTGGGACACAATTGTGAAGTGGAACGAAATCTTTTGGATTTTTGAAACTTTTTTTACTAATAAAAAAATGAAAAGTGGGGCGTGCCACAGTGGATGTGTGGATGGGGGAATTAATACTGCATTAATACTTTGTAGAGCCACCTTTTGCTGCGATTACAGCTGCAAGTCGCTTGGGGTATGTCTCTATCAGTTTTGCACATCGAGAGACTGAAATTCTTGCCCATTCTTCCTTGCAAAACAGCTCGAGCTCAGTGAGGTTGGATGGAGAGCGTTTGTGAACAGCAGTTTTCAGCTCTTTCCACAGATTCTCGATTGGATTCAGGTCTGGACTTTGACTTGGCCATTCTAACACCTGGATACGTTTATTTGTGAACCATTCCTTTGTAGATTTTGCTGTATGTTTGCGATCATTGTCTTGTTGGAAGATAAATCTCTGTCCCAGTTTCAGGTCTTTTGCAGACTCCAACAGGTTTTCATCCAGAATGGTCCTGTATTTGGCTGCATCCATCTTCCCCTCAATTTTAACCATCTTCCCTGTCCCTGCTGAAGAAAAGCAGGCCCAAACCATGATGCTGCCACCACCATGTTTGACAGTGGGGATGGTGTGTTGAGTGTGATGAGCTGTGTTGCTTTTACGCCAAACATATCGTTTTGCATTGTGGCCAAAAAGTTGGATTTTGGTTTCATTGGACCAGAGCACCTTCTTCCACATGATTGGTGTGTCTCCCAGGTGGCTTGTGGCAAACTTTAGACAAGACTTTTTATGGATATCTTTGAGAAATGGCTTTCTTCTTGCCACTCTTCCATAAAGGCCAGATTTGTGCAATGTACGACTGATTGTTGTCCTATGGACAGACTCTCCCACCTCAGCTGTAGTTCTCTGCAGTTTATCCAGAGTGATCATGGGCCTCTTGGCTGCATCTCTGATCAGTCTTCTCCTTGTCTGAGCTGAAAGTTTAGAGGGACAGCCAGGTCTTGGTAGATTTGCAGTGGTCTGATACTCCTTTCATTTCAAAATGATCGCTTGCACAGTGTCCTTGGGATGTTTAAAGCAAGGGAAATCTTTTTGTATCCAAATCCGGCTTTAAACTTCTCCACAACAGTATTACGGACCTGCCTGGTGTGTTCCTTGGTCTTCATGATGCTCTCTGCGCTTTCAACAGAACCCTGAGACTATCACAGAGCAGTTGCATTTATACAGAGACTTGATTACACACAGGTGGATTCTATTTATCACCATCAGTCATTTAGGACAACATTGGATCATTCAGAGATCCTCGCTGAACTTCTGGAGTGAGTTTTCTGCACTGAAAGTAAAGGGGCCGAATAATTTTGCACGCACCACTTTTCAGTTTTTTAATTGCTAAAAAAGTTTAAAATATCCAATAGATTTCGTTCCACTTCACAATTGTGTCCCACTTGTTGGTGATTCTTCACAAAAAATTAAAATTTTATATCTTTATGTTTGAAGCCTGAAATGTGGCAAAAGGTTGAAAAGTTCAAGGGGGCCGAATACTTTTGCAAGGCACTGTATATATATATATATATATATATTTATTTATTTTTTCACAGATAGAATAAAACAAACAGTGGAAAAAAAATTATAATAAAATACAAACAATAAAAAAGGGAAAACAAACAAAATAGAAAAGCATGATAAATAAAATAAACAAAACTACGCTAAATACACTTGCCCAAAAATATGATTTCTAAATCAAGATAAAGAAAAAAAGAGTAGATATTTTTCCAAGCAAATTTTGCCTAAGGTTCTCATTGAAGGAAATTGCATTAGTGAAATTTCAGAGAGAGCAAAATCAATTTTACCAAAATCTCCCTGCTCATCCATACTCAAGTGTTTTGTTGCTCAAATATGCCTTTTTTTGATTCCCAGATTAGCCAGACAGGTCAAAATGTTGGAGATTTGAAAGGCATCTAAACCAAACCCCACTCAAGTCTATGGGAAAAAATTCTGGTAAAGTTGCATCTTTAAATATGAAGTTGTAGTTGACCAAGTTGGAGTTGACATACAGTACAGTACTTGTTGACCATCTTTGTGCATGGTGTCTGTGAGTGCTACCTAGGGCTAGAGTTTGCCACTGTGGCTTGGGTCATGGAGCTGCTCCAGGTAGCAGATGCATCCCTGCTGCCATTAGAAAATGCACTACACAAGTATATTAAAAGTACTTACTCATAGTGACCTATGATGGACCCAGATTGCTGTGGTTCAGGCAGCACAGCAGTGTCCTATGACTGCTCCCCCCCAACGCATAGACAATGGCTGAGGTTCACAATGTATGGATCACCCCTTTCGTAACACTACTCCCCTTCCTCCTCATCTCCTGTATCAGTACTTTCTTCTCATTCTTTTGTGTCTGTGGTCGACATAGAAAATCAACGTACTTCGAAAACAGCTCTCTGTTTCTGGGACAGGTACTGCAAGCATGTATAACATTGAATTTTAATGTGTAGCGGCATCATAAATAAGGTAGTTTGGAAGTTGGTTGCATAGATGCTACACTTCTGCCAGGTGAGTGGCAGCTGGGTAGAGTTTCCTGGCCTTACCTAGAAGGTTCATCATTTGGTCCAGCCTGTCCCTGGCAAAGGGAGGTCAGAAGGTTTAACTTGTCACACATGACCTTGACATGACCTGGGCCTGTAGAGCATCTGGCAGCTCTGCCTCTGTGCCAGTGGTTGCAAAGGCAGACTAGTTTTAATTTCACATAACTGTACAATCTGTAGTTTATTGGAGGTCCAGATGGTGTAATTGTAGAGAGGGTCACCCTGGAAAAGGGAGAGCAAGGAAAAGAAGGCAAAGTTGAAGTAGGAGAAAGGGGGGGGGGGGGCAAAACAAGAGAAAACACACCACTTCAGGCAATTCTAGGCACAAACCAGCCCCAGGTGCCAACCCCGGCTCACCACTGTCCACAACATGTGTAAAGGAAAAAGGAATGGTCGCACACTGGAATCGAATGGATGCTTTGCAGGAAGTCCTTATTGTCACGTGCCACACAAATGTACAGGAATTACAGTTGACGCGTTTCACATGAGTGTACCGTGCTTGTTCACAAGGGGGGGGGTAAAGGTGGCCGAGGTGGCCAAATCTCCCACAACTCATGGTGGCATCCCAATTTCAATATGTGTACCCCTTCCGGTTTGCTGACCAGTTGCCACTAGATTTACCCAGTGTGCCGTAAGAGATATGTACCACCCCTGCCCATGCTTACTGGACAAAGTATCAGTGGCCAGGTGAACCTTGCTACTGATAGTGTGCTTTTTGGGAAAAATAGTAGCAGCTGGGAATTTGGTACTGGGGGACAGCGTACATCACAAAGTCATCAAAGGGGGCTGTGTCCACTAATATGTAGGACAGCAGTTGAAAAGCTAGAAGCTATGTAGGACTAGCACTGAGGTGTTGGGTGTAGACTAGCATTGGGTTGTTAGGGGGAGTGGTTAGCTTCTTTTGCTCCTAAACCTGTGGGCTAGAAGGCTAGCTGGTGAACACCAGTACAGGAGATATTACTGTGTTATCCATTGATGGGGAGGGTGACAGCTCTGCTTCCAGCTCCTAGCTTTGTCACTATGCCCCTCATTGCTGTTGGATTTGGAG
This sequence comes from Lithobates septentrionalis, assembly GCA_037952835.1. Taxonomy (NCBI): domain Eukaryota; kingdom Metazoa; phylum Chordata; class Amphibia; order Anura; family Ranidae; genus Lithobates; species Lithobates septentrionalis. The sequence goes on along the minus strand of JBBDGP010000140.1, from coordinate 2,023,665 downwards.
GTAGAGAAGGCAAAGGTCCAGCTAAACCCCCTAGACAAAGGAACCTCCCTCTGAGTAGAGGCAGTAGAAATGTCTTATGTGGCTTGAACAATGAAGGAAGTAGAGGAGGAAGATGCAGCTACAGCATAGCTAAAGCCTACTCTGTCCTCTGGACCAAGTGGGCCCTCCACTGAGCTCAATGATGGATCCTCATTTGGTTACTCATGCTTGTGGTGCCCAGGTTGTTAACATTTTCTGTAAACATGCATCGTTTTAAGTGCTGAGCACAAATGTTGCAGATGACCATGGTTTTGTCAGAAGCTAAGGTATTAAGAAACACCCCCAGAAAGCAGAGGTCATGTGACCAGATCTTGCAGCGGTCCTCAGCTTTCCTGCATAACTCTTCTGACAGATTAGGAAACTCTGATGTGGCTGCTGAATGATGGCTACTGTGTTGAGACCCTGTTGTTTTTGTTATGTTGCAATTGCAAATGTAGTAGAATATACACCACGGCACAAAGCAGTGATGATGACCATTAACCCCTTCACCACCAGATCCATTTTTTTATGTTTTTTGTTTGAAAAAAATCATGTTAGGCCTGAAGATTATGTAAAACCCCAAAATGTTATATATTTTCTGAAAGTAGAGACCCTAGAGAATAAAATAGTGGTAGTTCCAAATGTTTATATCACACAATATTAATGCAACATTTATCACACACCAATTTTCAGTAAAAAAATACACTAAAACTAATGTGAGAACACACAAATGCAATATATTATCCAGTTTGTTGGTAAAATATAAACTATAAGGTTGCATCAAGTAAATGGATAGCAAACATGTCAAAATTGCTTACACCTGTGAAATGACGGGATTGATTTGGGTGGCAGTGAGTGGGAGGGATAGCTTCCTTCCCAGTTCAGCCTGAACCAAAGTTTGGATCAAACACAAGCTAATATCCACTCACCGGTCACTTTATTAGGTACACCTGTTCAATTGCTTAATAACACAAATGGCTAATCAGTCAATCACATGGCAGCAACTCAATGCATTTAGGCATCTAGACATGGTGAAGACGACCTGCTGAAGTTCAAACCGAGCATCTGAACGGGGAAGAAAGGGTATTTAAGTGACTTTGAACGTGGCATGGTTGTTGGTGCCAGACGGGCTGGTCTGAGTATTTCAAAAACTGTTGATCTACTTGGAATTTCACGCACAGCCATCTCTAGGGTTCACACATTGAACCTTGAAGGAGATGGGCTACAGCAGCAGAAGGGAAACTGAGCCTACAATTCGCACAGGCTCACCAAATTTGGACAATAGAAGATTGGAAAAACGTTGCCTGGTCTGATGAGTCTCGATTTCAGCTGCGACATTCAGATGGTAGGGTCAGATTTTTGGCATAAACAACATTAAAGCATGAATCCATCTTGCCTTGTATCAACGGTTCAGGTTGGTGTTGGTGTAATGATGTGGGGGATATTTTTTTGGCACACTTTGTTCCCCTTAGTACAAATTGAGCATCGTTTAATACCTGAGTAGTGTTGCTGACCATGTCCATCCCTTTATGACTACAGTGTACTCATCTTCTGATGGCTCCTTCCAGCAGGATAATGCACCATGTCACAAAGCTCCAATCATCTCATCACTGGTTTCTAGAACATGACAATGAGATCACTGAACTCCAATGTCCTCCACAGTCACCAGATCTCAGTCCAATAGAGCACCTTTGGGATGTGATGAAATGGGAAGTGCAGCCGACAAATCTGCAGCAACTGTGTGATGCTATCATGTCACTATGGACCAAAATCTCTGAGGAATGTTTCCAACACCTTGTTGAATCTGTGCCACGGAGAATTAAGGCAGTTCTGAAGACAAAAGGGGGTCCAACTGGTACTAGCAAGGTGTACCTAATAAAGTGGCCAGTGAGTGTCTATTTCTAATATAAAAAGAAACCCCCAAAAGAAAGCAGAACAAACAGAGAAAAATCTCAGCCACCGCACACCATACAAGCCCAGCGTGTAATAAGTGATAGCAGCCTCAGCCTAGCTCCATCCAGACCACACGGAGACCAGATGGACTCCTAGCCTGACCTGCACCCTCAGTGGAACACACAGAATGGGGGACATAGATGCTGGAGTGGAGACCCTAAAGTCGGTTTAGGTTCACAAACAAAAGAGACAAACAGAAATGAGCTGTGCGTCAAAAAAAAAAAATATCTGTCCCATTGCAGATTGCCTGTATATATTTTTGGCTCAAGCTGATGAATTTAAACTTGGATATGTAAATGAGGTATTTTTTAAAGCGGGGGTCCACCCACACCGCCAAAAAAAAAAAAAAATATTAAAAGCCAGCAGCTACAAATACTGCAGCTGCTGACTTTTAATAAATGGCCACTTACCTGTCCCAGGGTCCAGCGATGTCGGCAGGCGACGCCGAGAACCCGCTCGGTTCTCGGCAGCTGCCGCCGCCATCCTAGGTGAGGGAATCAGGAAGTGCAGCGTTGCGGCTTCACTTCCCGTTCCCTACTGCGCATGACCCAGGAAGTCAGCACAGCACAGGGATGGTGGGAGCCCCTCATAATGAGCACAGCACAGGGATGGTGGGAGCCCCTCATAATGAGCACAGCACAGGGATGGTGGGAGCCCCTCATAATGAGCACAGCACAGGGATGGTGGGAGCCCCTCATAATGAGCACAGCACAGGGATGCTGGGAGCCCCTCATAATGAGCACAGCACAGGGATGGTGGGAGCCCCTCATAATGAGCACAGCACAGGGATGGTGGGAGCCCCTCATAATGAGCACAGCACAGGGATGGTGGGAGCCCCTCATAATGAGCACAGCACAGGGATGGTGGGAGCCCCTCATAATGAGCACAGCACAGGGATGCTGGGAGCCCCTCATAATGAGCACAGCACAGGGATGCTGGGAGCCCCTCATAATGAGCACAGCACAGGGATGGTGGGAGCCCCTCATAATGAGCACAGCACAGGGATGGTGGGAGCCCCTCATAATGAGCACAGCACAGGGATGGTGGGAGCCCCTCATAATGAGCACAGCACAGGGATGGTGGGAGCCCCTCATAATGAGCACAGCACAGGGATGGTGGGAGCCCCCTCATAATGAGCACAGCACAGGGATGGTGGGAGCCTCTCATAATGAGCACAGCACAGGGATGGTGGGAGCCCCTCATAATGATAAATTCATCATAACGAACATTCGTAATTGTTACGTAATTGTTACGAAAAGTTAACAAACCTAACGAAAATTTGTATTTCGTACGAATCCAAATTGAAATTCGGACAAAAATTACGAATAAACGGCTAATACGAAATGGAACCGAACGAAACAAAACCAATTTATTGACGGCACACATGTCTACCATATAGTGAACTTGGTGTTGAGTTATTCACTTTAAGGTCATCACAGAGGACAAGGGGGCACTCTTTACGTCTAGAGAACAAAAGATTTCATCTCCAAATACGGAAAGGTTTCTTCACAGTAAGAGCTGTGAAAATGTGGAATAGACTCCCTCCAGAGGTGGTTCTGGCCAGTTCAGTAGATTGCTTTAAAAAATGCCTGGATACTTTCCTAAATGTACATAATATAACTGGGTACAGACATTTATAGGTAAAGTTGATTCAGGGAAAATCCGATTGCCTCTCGGGGGGTCAGGAAGGAGTTTTTTTCCCCTGCTGGAGCAAATTGGATCATGCTATGCTGGGGTTTGTCGCCTTCCTCTGGATCAACTGTGTTTGTAGGTTTGTATATGGGATGGTAATTTTTTTTTTTTTTTGGTTGGACTTGTGTCTTTTTTTAACCTGACTAACTATGTAACTATGTATGTGATAAGAGTTGTGCTACATTTTTTTTATATATATTTCCCTGGAATTCTACTTATTTATGAATTAGGAAAAATATGCCTTCCTTGGCTTTTGAACCATTGATTTACAACCCCGGAAGGAGTTTCCTGTTAGATAGGTGTGGGGTTAAGTATTATGATCCATTCCTCTTATGTATACATGGATTCACAATATCAGCTAATTAGCAATGAACCCTAAACACCTAACAAAATTGATTATTTTTTTGTGCCCTGCAAATCACAGCCGACTGCATTCATCTTTACAGTAGACCGTTCATGCTGTATGGAAGTTGTTGCCCTTAATTTGCAGTTTCTCATGACCTTGTTCGGTTTCTTGTTTCCTGCCAAGAGCAATAGCATATAATTTCCCGCTATGCCGGGTAATCATGGTAGAGATAAATGAATTAAGAAATTGTATTAGCAAATACGAAAAAATCCCTCTAGTTCTGTTAACTGAATTTATGTTATTCTATTTTTAACCTACTGTAAGTGGGGGCGGATATATCTAGAAGTCTTCCACAACAAGACACGATAATAAAAAAGTCAAAGTAAATAACGGCGATCTGTAATAATAAAGAGAAAGGCTCCTGAACAGTTAACATTGAACTCCAGGCAGAAATAAAAGACACTCACCAATGCAGCTCTGTATTCATTATTATGTGGTTACATTTGTTTAGTTTGTACTAGTGTAAGTACCTGTGATAAATAAGTGCAGCGCGTCAATAATGTGTACCTAGATTAATATATAAGTGATCATTTAAGCAAACATAAAACAAGTGATGTGAAAGTCCATTACACCAATAGCATCATCCTTCCATGAATCAAAGATGCTGATCCCCAATGGGACTACAGATGCTGTGATAACACCACGTGTCCTCCACCACAAATCCCTGATGTCAACTCTGATGGCGTCATGTGTGACAAAACGTGTTGGGCGGAGCCGGAAGCTGTGAAATTACTGCGCTTGTGCGTGCATCTCAGAGAATTCTGGGTAATGTCGTTTTTCAATGCCGATTCTATGTCTTTATGGAACTTGCTTTGTGCACTGGTCCAAATTATTTGGTGAAGTGGGGATTATGGTGTGGGGTTGTTTTTCAGGGGTTGTTCTTGGTCCCCTAGTTCCAGTGAAGGGAACTCTTAAGGTGTCAGCATACCAAGACATTTTGGGCAATTTCATGCTCCCAACTTTGTGGGGACAGTTTGGGGATGGCCCCTTCCTCTTCCAATATAACTTTGAACCAGTGCACAAAGCAAGGTCCATAAAGACATGGATGAGCGAGTTTGGGGTGGAGGAACTTGACTGGCCTGCTCAGAGTCCTGACCTCAACCCGATAGAACACCTTTGGGATGAATAAGAGCAGAGACTGTGAGCCAGGTCTTCTCATCCAACATCAGTGACTGACCTCACAAATGCGCTTCTGGAAGAATGGTCAAACATTCCCATAGACACACTCCGCTTGTGGACATCCTTCCCAGAAGAGTTAAAGCTGTTATGGCTGCAAAAGGTGGGCCAACTCAATATTGAACCCTACGGACTAAGACTGGGATGCCATTAACCACTTCAGCCCTGGAAGGTTTTACCCCCTTAATGACCAGGCCATTTTTTTGTGATACGGCACTGCGTAACTTTAACTGACAAATGTGTGGTCATGCGACACTGTACCCAAATAAAATTGACTGCAAATAGAGCTTTCTTTTGGTGGTATTTGCTCGACTCTGCAGTTGTTATGCTTTGCACTATAAACAAAAAAAGATTGACAAATTTGAAAAAAAAAACAATATTTTTTACTTTCTGCTATAGAACACATCCAATAAATAAAATTGAAAAAAACACATTTTTTCATTAATTTAGGCCACTATGTATTCTGCTACATATTTTTGGTAAAAAAATCCCAATAAGCGTATATTGATTGGATTGCGCAAAAGTTATCGCGTCTAAAAACTATGGGATATTGTTATGACATTTTTATTTATTTATTTAGTTTTTTACTAGTAATGGCGGTGATCAGCGAGTTTTAGCGGGATTGTGACATTGCGGCCGACAAATCGGACACCTAACTGACACTTTTGACACTGTTTTGGGGACCAGTGACATTATTACAGTGATCAGTGCTACAAATATGCACTGTTACTCTGCTAATGACACTGGCAGGGAAGGGGTTAACATCAGGGCGATCAAAGGGTTAAGTGTGTCCCTAGGGGGTGCTTGCTAACTGTGTGGGGGTTGTTCTGACTGGGGAAAGATAGAGATCCGTATTCCTGCTTAGCAGAAACACAAGATCTCTATCTTCTCCCCTGTCAGAACGGCGATCTGCCTTGTTTACATAGGCAGACTGCTGTTCTGCCTCTCTTAGGATCGATCGTGGTTAGCAGGCAGATATCGGGTCCCCCACGCCTGCCGATTGGCACCCCCTCTGTCCGATCAGCTCGTGCGGACCCCCTAGTGGCTATTGCACGAAATGACATACAGGTACCTGATTTCGCACGATAGAGCTCACCTGCCGCAGTGCATGTACGTTAGGCGGTTGGCAAGTGTGCGTGTAAAGGCAGGTGTCCCAATACTTTTGGCAATATAGTGTGTGTGTATATATATATATATATATATAAACACACACATGTTTTGCCTGAATGGGTTGCTTTGCAAGGTGAGGGTTCACATAATATACCTTAAAGAGGAGGGCCAGTCAAAAAAAAAAAAAAAATTAAAAGTCAGCAGCTACAAATACTGCAGCTGCTGACTTTTAATTCGACACTTACCTGTCCCACGGTCCAGCGATGCGGGGGATCGAAGCCCCGCTCGTCTCCCCCGCCGTTCAGCGGCACCGGCATTGCAACTGTGGGCGCCGGGCTGTGGCTTCACAGCCTGGCACCCACTGCGCATGCGCGAGCGGCGTCGCGCGCCGTGATTGGCCGCTCAGTCACCTGGGACCTGTAATGGGTCCCAGATGATTGACAGGAGGGAGGGAGCAGAGCTGAGCCCTTCCTGTGCCCAGGGGGAAGTGATGTCACCAGCCCAGGCACTGGAAGAGGCAGACTACGAGGGACCCCCTAGCAATAGCCATTTAGAGGTGAGTAAAAAAAAAAAATATCCAAATGTTTTTTTGTATTTTTTTTAGGATTTTTCATGTAGTTTTTTTTTTTTGGGGTGGAACCCCTCTTTAAATTCAGAAACCAACAGCAACAATCACAGTATATACTGTACTGGTTTGACTTCAGCACAGTACATTTTGATTGGTTGCCATTTGTTGCCAGGCCAGTTCTTATTGTTTGGCAGTACACTTTTTAACCCTTTAGTCACCAGGTGTCATTGATGTCTAGACACCCAGGCCAAATTTAGTAGCAATGTGTGTTGGTTAGTTTGACAATAACACTATAGTTTATTTGCATATCAAAATTATAGATAGATAGATAGAGATATAATTATATATAGAGAGAGAGAGTACTAATAAATAATAAAATAAATAATAATATACTGCTCTGTTTTTTTTTTTTGTTTTTTTTTTTGTTTTTTTTAGGGTAAAAAAAAGAAATTCTCTTTTTTTTAAATACATTTTTTTATAGTAATGTTTTTGTTAGTTTCTTATCTGACAGTCACACTATTCAGTAGATGGCACTCCAAATCTCACTGCAGCCTGAAGGCAGTAGTACTGACAGGGAAGGAGAAACGGAACACTGATGACCTCACTTGACTTTTATTTCGATTCTATTCAGTCCTTCAAGAAACACAGCTCAGCCTGGAAACCATCCCTCTGACATGTTTCACCAATACAGACCTGGTCACAAGCCTGAAGGTGGCAGTGTTCACCTACTGGCTGATAACTTATGTTGTCCATGAAGCCTCAGCCAGTATGTCATCACGTGAACGTCAGTGGGGACCTGAGCGGTCAGTGACAGCTGGGATTGAGAGCCAGCAGCCGCAAAAAGTGTTGGCTGTTAGCTCCCAAAGGAGGAACCTTTATTAACCACTTCAGCCCCGGAAGATTTTACCCCCTTCCTGACCAGACCACTTTTTTTGATTCCGCACTGCGTCGATTAAACTGACAATTGGGCGGTCGTGCGACGTTACACTCAAACAAAATTGACGTCCTTTTTTTCCCACAAATAGAGCTTTCTTTTGGTGGTATTTGATCACCTCTGCGTTTATTTTTTTTTTTTTTGAGCTATAAACAAAAAAAGAGCGACAATTTTGAAAAAAAAGTAATATTTTTTACTTTTTGCTATAATAAATATCCCCCAAAAATATATTTAAAAAACTATTTTTTTCCTCAGTTTAGGCCGATATGTATTCTTCTTCATATTTTTGGTAAAAAAAATCGCAATAAGCGTATATTGAATGATTTGTGCAAAAGTTATAGTGTCTGCAAAATAGGGGGTAGTTCTATGGCATTTTTATTATTAATTTTTTTTTTACTAGTAGTGGCGGCGATCTGCGATTTTTATCGGGACTGCGACATTATGGCGGACACATCGGACAATTTTGACACATTTTTGGGACCATTGGCATTTATACAGCGATCAGTGCTAAGAAGATGCATTGATTACTGTAAAAATGCCACTGGCAGTGATGGGGTTAACACTAGGGGGCAATCAACTAGCTAAGCACAATGGGGTGGGATATTATATCTTGATTGATGGAGGCTTCACCTCCCTCTTAATCTACGACACAGGCTGGAGGTTCGTGACACAGCCTGCGACTGGCAGAAATCCGTCCACACCATGTTATTGCCAAAAAATAATAAATATTTCATTTCAAATATATCTTTGTAAGAACAATTTAAAACAGTTTATTGATATGTATTTATTTTTATTCTGTATTCCAAATACTGTTTATTTATTTTTTTGAACATGTGACCAAACTAGAAGCTCCTGCTGCCACTGCTTCCCTACAGATAGGCTGGGTAAAAGCTGGGTCATGTGACAGCTGTATATCAATTAGGAAAAAAGGTACTTTGATTTTTTTTTATTATTATTAAAATAATTCCAGCGCCATTATCCACATAGCGAAATGAGAAGGGATCATCTAAATTAACCATTGTGTGTTTAGTATCACCTTAATGCAACCCCAGCACAGGCAAAGTAGCAGGGGGATTTTAACAGACTGCGGTTGGGAAGGGGTCTAGCAAAAGGTGGGATTTCTTTTATAAACTAACAGCAATATTATAATTTCACTTTCTTTCAACCAGGGCAACAGGGGGATTCTGTATACTAATGTGCATACAAAATATCCCCAGATAACTAATTACCCTCAGTTGTTTTTCTTTTGTTGCAACATTGGGACTGATTATACTGTGATTATAGCAGTCAGAACCTATCACTTTCTATAGTGTGAGGAAATTACTAAAATGGACAGTTTTAACTTTAATGAGGTTTGTTAAAAGTATTACAATATATATATATACAGGGGGTCCCCGGGTTACAAACAAGTTAGGGACTGTAGGTTTGTTCTTAAGTTGAATCTGTTTGTAAGTCGGAACAGGTACATTTTTTAAGTGTAGCTCCAGCCCAAAAAATCTATTTTTAAGCTTTTTGGATAGCATTGGGAAGGGTTAACACCCATGTAACATTTGTTTTGCTGTCTGTGCCCCTGTTCAGAAGATTTCACCTCACTTTCTGTCCCAATGACAATTGGATTTTGAAAATTTTGGGTTGTTGTGGAAACAAGCCTTGGTGATAAAGCATCAGTAGAGGTACCTTTTCCCCATAATAGCTCTTACAGGAGTGAATTTCCCTTCCTAGGGGTAGATTTCCTCTCACTTCCTGTTGTCTCCCTCCGTTTGTAAGTAGGAGTCGTTTGTAAGTCGGATGTTTGTAACTAGGGGACCCCCTGTATATATATATATATATAAATCACTCAAAGAGAATTATTTTCCCTTACAAAGATGCTTTACTTTGACATTGTTTATATAAGCAATGATTTTCACTAGGAACATAAAAGACTGAACATTCCATAAATAATTCCACTGTGCAAAGGGACACAAAATGACATTGAGTATGAGTCAGTTAATTAGATTATTCAACTTTCTGATCAAAAACAACAGTAGGAAAACCTGTCTATGGTTTAATTTAAAAAAAGAGCAAGATTTCAGCTGAAAATGGTAATAACTATTTTTTTACTAGTTTTTTTTTTTTAAAGAAAGGTAATGTTATGTATAAATATAATGGTATAAAGTCTAGAAATAAAATAATGGACAAATAAACATTGCAATTCCTTGGATAAAAAAGTAGAATTCCATACTTGGAGATAGATAGATAGATAGATAGATAGATAGATAGATAGATAGATAGATAGATAGATAGATAGATAGATAGATAGATAGATAGATAGATAGATAGATAGATAGATAGATAGATAGATAGATAGAGTGTGTGTGTGCGTGTGTATATATATATATATATATATTTGTACTATATTGCCAAAAGTATTGGAACGCCTGCCTTTACAAGCAGAAGCTGTTATAGCTGCAAAGGATGGACCAACCCAATATTGAACCCTACGGACCAAGACTGGGATGCCATTAAAGTTCATGTGCGTGTAAAGGCAGGTGCCCCAATACTTTTGGTAAACTAGTGTATATATACCGTATTTATCGGGGTATAAAACGCACTTTTTTCCCCTTAAAATCCGGGGAAAATCGCGGGTGCGTGTTATACGCCGATCCCCTGCGATCTCCCGCTGACTGGGCGGAGCGATCGCCGGCCGCTGATTTGAAAATGACTCCGCTGGCGCCGAAATACACAGAGCCGGTCCTCGGCTCTTCTCGGCCACTTTCGGCTCCACTCGAGGGGCCGCCCATATACAGATAGCCGAGTGTACTCGGCTAGGTTCGGCTAGCTCCGCTCACAGTCACGCCCAGTCCCGCGCTATGATGGACACAGGGACTGGGCGTGACTGTGAGCGAAGCTAGCCGAACCTAGCCGAGTACACTCGGCTATCTGTATATAGGCGGTGCTCGGCCCCGCTCACAGTCACGGCAGTGGCGTCACTAGGGGGTGGCATTTGGGGCTATAGCCCCGAATCTGAGGCCCATAGCCCCGAGTCTCTGCAGGGGTCCCCAAGGGGAGGGTGGGCTCTCTGGGGTCCCTGATGTAAGGGGGGGTGCTCTCTGGGGATATATATATACACGCACACACACGTATATTATATACATGTGTATGCCCGCCCAAGCGTATGACTTTCTTTACTACGCTGCTATGGGCTCTAGCCCCAGATCTTTTGTAGACCTAGCAACGCCCCTGCCGGGCGAGACTACGAGTGGAGTCGAAAGTGGCTGAAAGTGACAGAGAGCCGCCGAGAAGAGCCAAGGATCGGCTCTGTGTATTTTGACACTGACAAGTCACTGCAGTTTAACTCCAGCCTGGGCAAGGCTGCAAATGGACACAGACAAAGCTGCAGATCGGCACTGACAAAGCTGCAAGGCTGCAAATGGACACTGATAAGGCTGCAAATGACTGCAAGGCTGCAAATGACACTGGACAAGCATGCAGATGGACGCTGTGCAAGGCTGCATTGATGGGCATTTAAATGTAAATTTTTTTCCTTATTATTCCCTCTTAAACTTGGGGTGCGTGTTATACGCTGGCGCGTGTTATACGCCGATAAATATATATATATATATATATATATATATATATATATATATATATCCAGGTCCCTGCAGAGGAACTAACCTTCTGTATAGGCCTGGTGGAAGGAAATAATAGACTACAACTGCGGTGGTGTCACTGCCCTACTGCTGGTGCAAATTGGGAGAATCTATGCCGCAGTGACAGATGGGACTTGTAGTTTTTCTATTCAAAGATCCCCGTGAATGAATGACAAAATAACTATTGTTTGTATTTCTATTACAAGGCTGTGACTATAGAACTCCTTTAAATCCTTCTTTGCCCAATCTTTGAAAAATATTTAATCGTAAGTGGTGTGTCCAACCGCTGGAGAGAGACCACTACTTCCAGATAGAGAGCAAGGGCCCTATTCTACAGCATGCTGGCAGGAGACAGGCTTTTCTACTCAAGATGTAGCTGCTATCTAAAGAAAACAAATTGAACACCCAAATTCCATCCCATTTGATTCCCTTTTAAGTAGACCATGGGCCTAAATCACTAAGAATAAGGAGAAAAAGTAGTCACTCTACATTAAGTTACTCCCAATTAAGCCAATTAAGACCTCAACTAGGTGAACATGGGAACGGAAAAGTGAGTAAGTGAGCATTAGTAAATTCCAAATCGGCATAGTCACGGTTTCATAAATGGCAATTGCCAACGAGTTTCCTATATGGAACTGCACTGCACTATTTAGCTATGATTATGTGTGTATATGTATGCCAATAAATATGGGGTGTGCTCTACCTCGTGTGTGGCTATTTATTTATATTACAATTATTGTACATAGTTTGTTTTCTTCTTTGATAACGAATGCTGTTCTGAATGATTATTACAGAGCAATGTCTGCTATTCCGTGAGGTTACATGTATTTATCATTTATAGTTACATATCTGTTATATGTTTTTTTTTTTCATGTTACATTTCTTTTTTAGAAAACTATAGAGTTCTAGTTATCTATGTTAATTTTTTAATCATACTAAACTATTATGGAAATCTACTTGTACTCAGCACATTGGCCTAGTGGTCTGCACTCATGAGCAAAAAGCACTTAGGTCAAGAGTTCAAATCTCAACCATGCTAGCACCCTGTTTGTTCAATAGTGTTTGAGTATTTTCACACAATAATATTTTTGCTAAAAAACATACCATTGTATGCACACAACTATGCTGATGTGGCAGTGGCAATTAGGCTTTCACCTATTTTCAGCATACTATGCTGTTTAAAGCCTAAGCACCTGATACCATGCTTGGAATTTGAACCCTCTGTCAGAGACTTCTTAACACGATCAGAGATGCAGCATGTCAGAGTGACACGCCGCACTCGGGACCGCCGCGCTGCGTGCCCCCGCGGGTGTACCGCCATGTTATCCTGCTGGACGTCATATGACGCCCAGCAGGATAGCATGATCTTTCATCCTGTTTATGTGTGGCTGGTAAGAGTCTCACTTAATTAAAGCTTATCTAAACCCAAAACTAAAAATGTTACTAGACTTTGGTGTGGTGGCTGCATTCATTTTCTTTTTCGAGCTTCTTTTCCTATATTTCCACCTGATAATCCTGCAAATAGCACTTTTTCTGCTCCTTGGTGGCTACGTTACTCTTCCACTGTATCAATGAGGGAGCCATTGTTGATCTTAGACGGCTGTCCTGATATGGACTACAAACATGACTGTATCTCCTCATGCCCATTACATGGGGTGCAGGGTAATGGGTAGATTACAGAAGATAGCTAGGAATAAAGAAATTCTTCTGTGCAGCTCACAGGAAGTGACAATGACATGGCTTTTCTGGCAGGATCAACAGGTATTTTCTGTATTTGCTGAAAATGTTCTTAGCCTGAAAAAAAGAAATATAATGTAGTCCCCATATCTAAGGACTGTTAGCTGCAATATATTACATTTTTGTTTTTGTTTGTAGTTACCCTTTAACCACTTGCAGAGCTCTCGCCTGCAATGTACTGTGGACAGACAGCCCACATAGGCAAAGTGACATACCCATAAGTCGCTTCCTGCTTCCGCCAAGGTTGTACACAGTGAGAGTCTGTCAGCAAGTCGGCCAATGATTCCTGGCCGGGACCTGCTAATAAACTGTGTCCAATCATAGCCCAGAGCCCTGTGTTGACAATTGACTCTGTACAGAGGGAGCGATCTCTCTGTTTCTTATCTCTGCAAAGCAGGGATAAGAAACAAAGATATCTGTAGTAAAAAGCAACACACATTACACATTGTTAGGCACACATTTAACCCCTTGGTTGCCCTAGATGTTAACCTCTTCCCAGCCAGTGTCATTAGTACAGTGGCAGTGTATATTATAAGCACTGATCATTGTATTAGTGTCCCTGGTGATGTCAGTGACATCAGTTAGTTTTAGATTGGCCGCCGCACTATTGCAGTCCCATTATAAGTCGCTGATCACCGCCATTAGTATTATAAAAAAAATTCCATTATATATACCATAGTTTGTAGGTGCTACAATTGTCAGGCAAACCATTTATTAAAACTTTTTGGGATTTTTTACTTTTTATCAAAGTAGCATAGCAGAATACATTTTGGCCAAAATTTAGGAAGAAATTCAATTTTTTTAATGTTTTCATTGAATATGTTTTGTAGCAGAAAGTAAAAAAATATTGTTTTGGGTTTTTTTTCAAAATTTCCTGTGGTTTTTCATTTATATTGCAAAAAATAAGCAGTTATTAAATACCACCAAAAGAAGGCTCTAATTGTGTGAAATTATAATAATTTTGTTTGGATACAGCGTTGCATGGCTGCTTAATTAACAGTTTAAGTAGCGCAGTGCTAAATAACAAAAAATAGCAAGGATTTCAGTGTATGCGTATTTTGTATATTGCGAGTAGGACATTTTAAGCCGCACACACAATTAATTAACTGCAATGTAGCCACCTCCACTTTTTCCTTTTGTCATCTTGCCAAGCTATCCATTTTTCTTAGGTTCTGAAGTTTTAAGGTATGCATAACAGAGCTCAGACCATTTGTGCTGAACAGGCTCAGGGAAGATATCTTGCTCTGTGTTCAGCTACCAGTTGCAGCCACTAGAGGGCGCAAGTTATTTTTCATGAAAACAAATCAGTAAATCAGTTGAGGCTAATTGGTGATTTGCAGTATATTTTGTTTGCCGGAATATATACATATAGATGTGTCTATTCTGAGGAAGATGCATTCTATAAATAATGATTACCTGAATTTACCTCTGGTCCGACAGATCTACATACATCTGCATTGGATTAAACAAATTTGCACATCGCGTTCTGCTTATGGAATAAAACATTTGCGAATGAGCGATTCTGCTGATTCTGTCATTGCTATTGATTGAAGCAGTAGATTGAAGTTGTCTGCTGCTATGGGCTTCAAAACCAATATGCAAGTGTTGGAATGAAAATGACAGGAATGGAGAGCAATTTCCAGAGGAGACAGAAATTAGTACAGAGGTGTGGATGAGTTACTGGCATTAAATCTACATATAAAGCTAAATCACTTTTGTGTCGTTGGTTGGTATTGTGATATTCTGGGGGGGGGGGGGGGGGGGGGCTCTGGGAGTGTAGTGCCTCCCAATGAGTTCACTCCAGCCAGGAAATACTGTTCAGGGTTTGTTGGTCCACTTTTAATAACAGAAGAAAGCAAAAGTTTAAAAATGGTTGCCCTCACAGGGGTTTCCACCATCACTTCAAACACAATAAAAATGACTATAAGCCTTCTAGCTCTCTCATGCAGTGCCACTACTCAGGCCTCGAGCCTAGGCCCTTTTGGCTGGTTCCTCAGAACACCCCACAGCACCACTGTGCTCCTGTGCAACCTCTGCACTCTCGCAGCTCCCTGCTGCACTGCCCATCTTCCTGGCCTGGGCAGGGAACCTTTGTTCTAACAGCCCCTTGGTTATAAAGGCTGTATGAACCTGCACACTCAGCCTCCTGGTCTCTGGTAAGACCTGGACACAGAGCCTGAGGCTTGGTCATTCCCAATACTCTTTGAAATCTCCGAACTCCAGAGCCCAGTCCGGGAATGTCAGAGACACCAAAGGCAGACATCCAGCAGAAGGGATGGCCTGATCTGCATAGCTGCACTTAGAAAACTGAAACCAGACTATATATGATTTAGGTTTTAAGTTTATTAACAGTGAAACAAAACCCATCCAAACACCAGCAAACAAAATACACAACAAACATGAAGATACAAGTGAAGTATACCTAAATGACACCTAAGTACCTAACTAGTAACAGAAAACCTAATAAGCAACTATATATAATACAATTTATTCAGAAGTCAGGGAAAGACTGAAGAGGTTTTGTCAGTAACAGAGTCAGAGTCATGCATGCAGAATCAGGAAGAAGGAGCAGGAATCAAGTCAGGTCAGGGAGAGGGTACACAGGAGCAGGTTCAAGCAGGCAGGAGAAGGAACATGAACAGCATAGCAGGTCACAAGCATAGCTGCCAACTGTTCCTGATTTCGAACGATTGTCCCTAATTTGGAACAAAGTCCCTCTGTCCCTCTTTCCTCCTCATTTGTCCCTGATTTTGGTCTGATCTATATAATTGTATATATAATGCACTTTTTATCTTTCAAAAAGTGTTTCCCAGTGCTAAACCTTTTATCCAATTTCTAAATTGCTGCATTTGTAGATTTCAAAAGACAGTATAAATGAATAGTATGGTAAAAAAGCACTTGTGAGTTTAACTAATATTTATTTTTTGAAGAATTCTCCTTAAAGGGGGAGTGACAGGGGTGTGTCCTATGCCTACATACTTTTGCTAATAGGTGTCCCTCATTCCCATCTCAAAAAGTTGGGAGGTACGCACAAGGAGCAAGGGGCGTACAGGCAGAACACTCAGGTTAGGTGGAGTAGCAGAGGAGGGGCTAAATACCCACTCAAGAGCCAGCATCAGGCGATGACTAATTGCTAGAAACTGCTGGCTGCTGGGAGACACCTGCTGGTAGACACTGAAACTACAATCCACGGGTCTAGGAACTGCAGTGACACCAGCAGGTGCTCCAATTCCTGATAGGGAATTACAAAACCTGGAGAACACTAAATAGGTGCGACGCCACAGAGCCGCACTCATTTCCAAAAGTAGTTCTGTACTACTTTTGGCAATTTCGGGCTGCGATTTCCATTGACATCTGTGCAGAAACCCACACAGATGTCTCTGAAATCGTCCCCGAAATTGGGACTGACATGTGGGAATGAAATCAGCTGAACTCGCACAATTTCATTCCCGCACTCAGTGTGAACCTACTAATCCTACTGACCCAGTACAGCACTGTCACAGTATACATAATCATATTCAAAGTGACTCCTTTAACTGGCATGATCAAATCTGCAGACAATCATATAGCCATAACTCCGTTACAGTTGATTTAAATGAGGAATTGAATTTGTTCAAACTGAGTTGAACAGCCAGGGCAGAATTTTATCGATTGTTTTTGAATACGATTGTGCATTGATGGATCAGATTATGAGATCACATGTTGGAAACAGAGATGCAATTAGTAATTTATGATCCTAAATGAAGATTGTATATTAACTATTGATCAAAATCCACTTCCTGTGTGTGGAATATCCAAATGATTTGTTGACTGTAGGTCCATTATTTCTATCTGAAGAGATTGATCAGAAAATAAACCAATCATTTCTGTGTTAAAGGAAGCCAGAAATCTGAATGACACATACACACCATCCACAATCCTGCCAGCCAGTTTCTCACAGTCTGTATGGCATAAAAGCCTAAATGGGATGGGATAAAAAAAAATATCTATTTTAGATTGCCAATCCCCAGACTTCATGCCACTGCCCCACCTCCTAACTGCTCTTTGGACTACCAGCAAACATAAAATGGCTGGTAACACTGACCCTGAGCGCTCTCTCTGCTTTAAGCCCAAAGCGTCTTACTAAACCCAAAACCGTACAATCAGTATGTATATGCAGTAAAGCATGCTCGTTATACTCACTGTGGAACCTAAGGGGTTGATCCCCTGCATTGTGTAAAAAGTCTGTTTGACCCTGTCTTCTCTGATCCTCCCCTTCATCCACAGTCGCCAATCCATCTGCTGATAGCACATACACCTAGGAGGCACTCTGCACATGCTCAGTTTGGTGTGTATTGGTAGAGAGTGTTTTTTTTTTTTTTGGGGGGGGGTGCATTTGATCGGCCAATCAGCTAACAGCACTGCCCAGACAGAGGGTCAGGGGCCATGCAGCCTCATAGGACAGCCAGAGGAGCTTTAACCAGTGCTAGGAGTCACAAGACTGCTATATACTGTTGATGAGAAAAGGTATTTAGCAGTTTATATTTATTAAAATAATTGCATTTCCATGTTTTGTGTACTGTGGGAGACCAGATAGAGTGAATGCAGGCTCCTGGGTTTAGTAACACTTTAACTTCTAAAAGGGACTTTGTTCCATTGAACCCCCCCCCCCCCCCTTCCCTCATACACACAAAAGCAAAAGCTTTTTCTTGTGTTTTAATTAATGATGCAATTCTTGCCTAGGCTACTGTGTAAAAGCCTTGTTCAGGCTTATTAAGTCCTCCAATGTACAGACTGCTCCATCTAGTGTACACAATTACTGATGCATTTCACTCGATCCAAAGCTTACTCATAATGTCCCCCAAACAATGGATCTCAGCAGGACAACACTGAATTCTCTGTGCAGGTGAGTATGTGTTTTGAACATAACCAAGCAATATAGGTAAGAGGGAAAAAAATGGAGGGTTGTTGAATCTTGCTTTAACTATCCTTCCAATCGGCAATGGAAAACTCTCACAGTAAGCTTAGTTTCAGCTTTCATTAGAGTATATATGGAAAGTCAGCAAAAAGACAAATTGCAGTCAATTACACTGAAAGGATTCAAACTTGATTTGATTACTTATGAGGAAATGCATAAGTGAACTAAAGGGTGATAGATTTTTTTTATAAAGATCTGGTACTCTATATTGTTGTTTGTGACCCCCAAAAGTTCAAAATAGTGTCACTGGTTCCCCAAGTAGACTGTCAGTAGAAAAAAAAATTAGATAACCAAAGGTTTGTGAACAACATACCCTTCCAAATCCATGGGCATTCATTTGGACTTGCCCTGCCCCATCCCCTGTGCGGCTATAACGACCCACACTCTTCTGTGAAGGCTTTTCACAAACATTTGGAGTGCATCTGCTGGAATTTGTGCTCATTCAACCATAACGGTCTATTAAGGTCAGTTACTGATGTTGGATGACAATACTGGGTTCCTATTTGGCAATTCAGTTTATCTCAATATGGTCAAGGCTTTGTGCAGGTCACTCAACTTCCTCAACACCAAACTGGCCAAACCATGTGCTTTTGGAGCTGGCTTTGCACATAGGGCTATGGCCATGCTGGCACAAAAAAGAGCCTTCCACAAACTGTTACCAAAAGATTGGAAGCACCCAATTGTGTAGTATTAATCCTATCCTATACTGGAAACATTAGAACTCAACTGTTTGGAGGGAGGTCTACACACTTATGGCCATTACGTATATATGGAGATTGTAATCCAGACAGATACACGAGGGGTATAACTCATTGAGGGGTTCTGACTGTTACAGGGGGGGGGGGGGGCAGCAATAAATGAGCACTAGACCCTGACTAATTCATCCTAGAGGTAAAATAAAAAATTGTGTGGAATTCCAAATCTAATTATTAATATTTAACATGAAATGTTCAGCACATAAAGATTCTGATTAATGTAAAATGGTGATAAAATTGCTTTCATGTCAAACACTTTGATTTACCAGGATCTAAGATTATATGCACACAATCAAACACCAAGGTAGGAAAATGAATGTAGGAAGCCTTAAAACAAAAAAATGGACCAAAAGGGTGTTTTTTTGGCAGATAGTGCATAAGAATATTATCAGGGCTTGAGATAAGACTGTAAAGTGTGCAGAAGACGTTGAAGTAAGACCACAAGACAGCCATTGTCACTAAAAAAGATTAAGGATTTGCTGCTTTGGTCTTGTCTTGTTCATCCTTATTCTGCTGAAGGAAATTATCACAGCAAAATTACTTCCATCTTGTTGATTAGACCTAAGAAACAGGACAAAGAATAGGAAGTGTTTGAGCAATCAAAACAAACAAAAAACAAAACAAAACACAGCAGCAGCCTATGAATACAGAAACATATGGCTTATTTTTTAAACAGCAACGTCATCTATAAAGTTTTCTTTTCATTTAAAGTGAAGTTCTACCCAAAAATGGAACTTCCACTTTTTGGATTCCTCCCCCCCCCCTCCGGTGTCACATTTGGCACCTTTCAGGGGGGAGGAGGGAGCAGATACCCGTCTAATACAGGTATTTGCTCCCACTTCCTGGCATAGATCACCGCCGCACTGAGACCGGAGTCTCACCGGGAGTCCCAGACCTCGTGCTAAGGATCGGGACCCAGATCTCCCCATTTTGAGTCACTTGGTTGCTGCGGTAGCCTCTGATTGGTTACCATAGTGATCAGTCACTGTGAAGCCCACCCCTGTGTTTTTCTCTCTCTGTGAATTGAGAGGAAAGGTACAATGAATTTTTCTCTTTACTTGCAGAGATAAAAAAAAAGGGTTTCTAAAAAAAAAAGAAGAAAAATACTTAGATCAAGGTTTGATCTAGGTTAGTGTCAGGGTTAGTGTTGGGGTAAAGTAAGGGTCAAAGGTCAGGGTCAGTATATTTTGGGTAGGAAGCCAATTTTTTTTTTAATTAGCATCAGTGTGTTTTAGAGGAAAAAAAAAAAAGCAAAATGCGCACTATTGTTTCTGGGCTGTACTACGGGTGCAAAAAATGACTGAAATACACTTATGTGGTATTGTTGCGATCGTCAGGAGCAGGAGAATTTTTTTTGGGTTGTTCTTTGGTGGTAGGTTATGGTAGTTACAAGAAATATACAGCTAAATTGCCCAGTTTTCCTTTAATAACTAGAAAAAAAAATCAGGAGATATCCATAACCATTACTACCAAATGAAAACCAAATTTGTCCAGAAAAAAACAAGATATAATCCACCTGGATGCACAAAGTAGTTGGTTTTACATACACATGTCAAAATTGCAAAATTTTGCTTAGGCATTAAGATTTGTTTTACCCTTAGGAGCAAGGGGATTAAGAAGCCTTGTGGTCTACTAACAAGCAATGTAACAACTGTATACAGCAGACATTTTAGAATCCTAGTATAATGTAGACAGCCTTCTTTAATTCTAAGCTTTCATATAACTTTTTTCAGAACTCCATTCATGCGTGGCAGGACATTTCTTGCCCCAGTCCATCATCAACTATAATCTCTCTTGATTTTTGTCTTCGCACTTTTCCTTTACTTCTTGTATGTGTGTCATCTTCAGTAGTCTTATCAGCTTGTTGCTGTAATGTTTTATAGAATACATTCCTCTTTACACTATCACAGGCCTCCTTGTAATCAATAAATCAGTGGTGTAGATCAGTGGGGTCCAACTTTAAGGGGTCCAACAGTTACATTTGTATTTGAGGAGGGCTTTGTCTAAATTAACCTTTTTTTTCTTTTTACAAATTCCAATTAAATGTAATACATATGGCAATAAAACCAGGAAAGACAAGCCTATAAGAGGGATAACTGCCTTCCAGCAAGCTCCATCCTGAGGGGCCCTCCTGCACCGGGACACACGGGCATCAGGACACTGTTATGACTATCTATTGGAAGGATTAGCGTTGCAGGCTCTCTTTTTCCCTTCGTAATTTGAAAGAAAGGCGGTGGATGTAATCCCCTTGGTTTGGAAACCCTATATTCAGCTGAAACTTTTTGTGATCGGAACCACAGGAAGCTCCTGTTTCTCGTTTCAATCTAGGACTTGGATTGATACAGATGATGAGCTGAATTGATATTTGAAATGTTTGGACAATTGGTGACCTTAACAAATATACATATCAGATCTATTATCTTGAGGTGCCCTGCTGAGGTCTTCACTTTGTCCCCCCTGTTTGCCCCAGTTCCCACCCCAGAGGTTATATACGCCATACACAGTGCTGAGAGGATTACTGAACTATACTCATGCGTCCTGATGAAGCATAATGTTAGTGAAATACGTTGACACATGAGGATTTTCTTTATTGGTTGTATGAAACAGCAGCAGTACTAATATTTCATGTACAGTCAATCAATCCTGCACTATACAATAATGCTTTTATGTAATCCTTTGCTTTTTATTCATGTATAATAAAAATTGGATATTTTAATTTTAGACCTTCTTGTCAGGCCTGTACAGTCCGATTTAGTTTTTTTGTTTTTGGTCTCTGTTCACATATAGTGCAGTGACCTGTGCTTTACCACGCTAAATGAACGCAGGTCACAGGGAAAACAACTGTTTTCTATGTGTACTATTTGCATTGCAACGTACCCCAGAGGTGCTGTGCCGTGAACTGCAATAAAATGCAGACTTGCTGCACTTTATTGCAGTGCATAGGAAGGAATGGCATGTCACTGCATAGCACTGCAAAGGACTATACTGCTGTACAGTGACATGAATGAAGTGTCACTTTGTGTATTTCAAATAATAAAGTTGAGACAAAAAAAAAGGGGAACCGTGTGATGCACTGAAATGTACATCACAGCGCCCCCTACTGCCACCTCACTGCAGCCAGAATGGACAGCTGGCGCACACTAAACCACTGCCGTTTAGTGTGCGGCAGCTGTCTGGGACAGTGTGAAGGGCCCCAACACTGCTGCTGTATCCCCATCTCACATAAGTCTGTATGAAAGTGCTACACGGATATCACTACGCAAGGGTGTTTGGAAAGCGGATTTCATCCAACAAAGACAAACCCCTTTCAATAGTGTAATTGTCGGTGAAAATCCCCCCCCCCCCTTCATGGGGTCAGTGGCAGCAATAATAAACCCCCTTTCATTGGCAACAGTGGCAGCAAACATAATCGCCCCCTTACTGATGTCATTGACTGTAGCAACAATAATAAATATGCCGAAAATTTAATTCAAGCATTTTATATCTGTTTTATAAGGCAAAAAAAAAGCTTTGACCTTGTCAGAAAATCAGGGTTGTCCCGTGCTGTCTACCTTTGTTGTCTCAAAGAGACTATTTAGCCCTTTGTGTTCTTATCTGGGACTACAAGTCAATAAGTCTTAATGTTGTTAACAGGATGTAGTTTAGCAAAAGGCAATGGGCAGGGCTGGCACCATTCAGTCGACAAAAATACATTGGGGTGATTTACTAAAGGCAAATAGACTGTTCACTTTACAAGCAGTTGCACTCTGCAAGGGAATTAGCTCCAGAGCTTAGTAAATGAAGGGAAGCTCTGCTGACTTCCATTTAGAATGTTGTGCAAACAAAAATGCTGTTTTTTTTTCTTGCATGTGATTGGGTATTCTTTGCTAAGCGAAGCTTCACCTCATTTTTTAAGCTCTGGAGGAAATTCCCTTGCAGAGTGCAAGTGCATGGGTTAAAAAAAATAATTCAGTTTGCACAATTAAGCACTCTACTTCTACTTTTATGTTTATAATATGCACTGTTTATTTTACACATTTACACTATGCATTAATCAATAAATCATGTTCCATTATTGCTTTTCATTTTGTATTAATTATGAGTTCTTATATTTGCTTTAGGTCACTGTGTTTCTTTGCCAAACATAGCGATCCTATCATCCTAACATTAGGTTAAATGTAAAATTTCATATGTTCCTTCCAGCTGTTCATAGAAATTGCTTTTTATGTTTTCCTGCGCTTCTTTCGCATAATTAAGTCCCCTTATTAACAAAGTATTGAACATTTTACATATTTTTTTAATTTATGGTTTTACGGTTTTAAATCCAATTACAGCTTGTTTGATTCTCTTCTCCACAATAAATCCTTTTCAAAATGTATTATTTGAATGTCTGCTATACAGACGAGATATAGGAACCTGTTTGTTTAGGCATCTTACTGGAGCTGAGCACTTCCCAGATAGAAAGCAATTGAGCTGAAAGTTTGAAAATGAATTGCTAAACTATTGCTAGACTTGCCAAGCTTCACACGTTTGTGGCACAATTGCAGCAAGTCCACATTGCATGACTTTAGATCAATTTTCTTTGCAAACATTCTGCAAGTCTGCTACAAGTTGTGGTTCAGTTATGTTGTGTAATAGTCATCCCACCACAGGGGTCACTGTGGCTGAATTTTCATCCTGTGGACTTGCAGAGCTTTTGCTGTAGACTCACCACTGCAACTTTGCTCTTGTTAGAGACTTGCCATGCAATTTGCTACAAATTGGAAAAGTGTCAACTAGAACTTGTGTGTCAAGTGTTCTGCAAGTGTACAACTTGCCAGTGAAGATGTGCAGCAGGTTAACAAGACTTATGCCCCGTACACACGGTCGGATTTTCAGACGGAAAATGTGTGATAGGACTTTGTTGTCGGAAATTCTGACCGTGTGTAGGCTCCATCACGCATTTTCCATCGGATTTTCCGACGCACAAAGTTTGAGAGCAGGATATAAAATTTTCCGACAACAAAATCCGTTGTTAGAAATTCCGATCGTGTGTACACAAATCCGACGCACAAAGTGCCACCCATGCTCAGAATAAATACAGAGATGAAAGCTATTGGCCACTGCCCCGTTTATAGTCCCGACGTATGTGTTTTACGTCACCGCGTTTAGAACGATCGGATTTTCCAACAACTTTGTGTGACCGTGTGTATGCAAGACAAGTTTGAGCCAACATCCGTCGGAAAAAATCCTAGGATTTTGTTGTCGGAATGTCCGAACAAAGTCCGACCGTGTGTACGGGGCATAACAATTCAACACTGCCACCAATGTGTGGCAAGTTATCCTTGCTATCTGGGTTGCTTTTTTAGCAATAGGTAATTGTCTATACGTGTATCTGGTGAGTTCCAGCAAGTAGTCTTGGGGTCCTATCAGATGAGCGTTCCAATTAGATCCACCTGCCAGTTTTTTTAGGTGGATTTAAACAGAAGCTAAATGTTACTCTATGGGCAGGCACAAGTAAACGGACGTGCATCATAGCTCCATAGCTCCCAACTGTCCCTAAATTAGGAGAAATGTCCCTCTGTCCCTCTTCAGTTGTCCCTCTGATCCATATAGTTGTATATAAAATGCACTTTTTTTCTTTCTAAAAGTGTTTCCCAGTGCTAAACCTTTCATCCAATTTCTAAATTGCTGCATTTGTACATTTTAAAAGCCAATATTAAGGAATAGTAGTGGTAAAAAAAAGTCCTTGTGGATTTAATTAACCTTTTTTTGTTAATTCTCCTTTTTTTTTTCTTTTTTTTCCTCCCCCCCCCCTTTTTTTTCGAAGCTTGTATCGCTTTTAATACATCACAGCTTGACATATAGATATCAATGAGATTTCAGGCAGTCCTAAATCAAATCTTTTCTTTCTTTTTTTTTTTCCTTTTCATATTTAATATTTTACATATTTTTGTTAATTCTCCTTTAAGGGGGTGTGGCAGGGGTGTGTGTCCTATGCCTACATACATTTGTTAGTAGGTGTCCCTTATTCCCATCTCAAAATGTTGGGAGGTATGAGTGCATCTGTTTACATCTGATTACTTCCAAGTCTGTCTAGGTCCAAACAAATAAAAAAAAAGGAAAATGTTTACATATTTTTATTTTTTTTCCAACCTACAAGTGATAGATCAGAGATAAAAAGATGTAAATCAATGCACGTCCATTTTCATCTGTCTGCCAATAGACCTAACATGGATCTGGTTTCAGAGGTAGGTAAAACCTCAAAGGACATGTATGGTGCCAAAGTGGCATACTTTCTCTTCTGCTCCAATTCACTAGGGCAATGATGGCGAACTTTGGCGCCCCAGATGTTTTGGAACTACATTTCCCATGATGCTCAACTACACTGCAAAGTGCATGAGCATCATGGGAAATGTAGTTCCAAAACATCTGGGGTTGCCATCTTTGCACTAGGGGATCTGTTCTTGGATTCCCTGCTGAACAGACACCGCTCTTTTGAAGAGTCCTTAAAGTGATTGTAAAGTCTCGTTTTTTTTTTTCCTATAAAAATAACAAACATGTTATACTTACCTGCTCTGTGCAGTGATTTTGAACACCCTCCCGTTCAGTGCCCGCACAGCAAGCAGCTTGCTATGTAGGCACCTGAGCCAAGTCACAGCTCTCTGTGTCCATTCAGACACGGGGCCCGACCCGGCCCGCCCCCTCTCTCCCCTGATTGGCTAGCTGACTTTGATTGACAGCAACGGCAGCCAGTGGTGCCGCTGATGTGTCTCAGCCAATTAGGAGGGAGAATCTTGGACAGCTGAGACACTTGTGGACATTGCTGGACAAAGAGGGACCTCAGTTAAGTGTTAGGGGGGCTGAGGGGGGCTACTGCACACAGAAGGCGTTTTATCTTAACCACTTCAGCCCCGGAAGATTTTACCCCCTTTCTGACCAGAGCGTTTTTTGCGATTCGGCACTGCGTCGCTTTAACTGACAATTGCGCGGTCGTGCGACGTGGCTCCCAAACAAAATTGACGTCCTTTTTTTCCCACAAATAGAGCTTTCTTTTGGTGGTATTTGATCACCTCTGCGATTTTTATTTTTTGCGCTATAAACAAAATAAGAGCGACAATTTTGAAAAAAACGCATTATTTTTTACATTTTGCTATAATAAATATCCCCCAAAAATATATAAAAAGCATTTTTTTTCCTCATTTTAGGCCGATCGTATTCTTCTACATATTTTTGGTAAAAAAAAATCGCAATAAGCGTTTAATAATTGGTTTGCGCAAACGTTATAGCATTTACTAAATAGGGGATAGTTTTATGGCATTTTTATTAATAATTTTTTTTTTACTAGTAATGGCGGCAATCAGCGATTTTTATTGTGACTGCGACGTTATGGCGGACATGTCGGACATTTTTGACACATTTTTGGGACCATTGTCATTTATACAGCGATCAGTGCAATTAAAAATGCACTGATTACTTTGTAAATGGCACTGGCAGTGAAGAGGTTAACCACTCGGGGGCAGGGAGGGGTTAAGTGTGTCCTAGGGAGTGATTACTAACTGTAGGGGGATGGGCTGTATGTGTGACGTCACTGATCTCTGCTCCGATGACAGGGAGCCAGAGATCGAGTGACACTTGTCACTAGGCAGAACGGGGAGATGCTGTTTACAACGGCATCTCCCCGTTCGTCCTCTCCGTGAGGCGATCGCGGGTCTCCCCGCGGCGATCGAGTCCGCGGGACCCGCGACCCGACTCACGGAGCTCCCGGCCGGCGCGCGCGCAATGGCACGGCGGGGAATTCAAATGGACGTACTGGTACGCCCATTTGCCCAGCCGTGCCATTCTGCCAACGTACATCGGCGTGCGCCGGTTGGGAACCGGTTAATGCATTCTATGCATTAAGATAAAAAAACCTTCTGTGTGCCGCAGCCCTGCTCAGCCCCCTAATACTGACCTAAGCCTATCTCTATCCAGCAATGTTGCAGGAGAGTCTCATCTGCCCGCTACTCTCCCTCCTCTTTGGCTGAGAAGGCAGCATGGCGCCATTGCTTCCCGGTGCTGTCAAAGTCAGCGAGCCAATGAGGAAAGAGAGGGGGCGGGGCCGAACCGTGGCTCCGTGCCTGAATGGAGAAACAGAGCAGAGGCTCGGCTCAGTTGTCCCAAGCTCCTTGCTGCGGGGACAATAAGCAGGAGGGAGAAGCCAGGAGCACTGGCGAGGGACCAGAGAAGAGGAGGATGAGTGCTACTTTGTGCAAAACCCCTAAACAGAGCAGGTAAGTATAACAAGTTTGTTATTTTTAAACAAAAACAATAAGACTTTAGTATCACTTTAAGGCTCGTTCACACTAGGCCACGCACTATAACTTATTGCAACACACCTCGACACAGCATGTGTGGACAGTCACATAAAAAGCAATTGTTTTCTGTGTGCCCTTGCATTGAGAAAATGTTCCTTTATGAGTCAATATCTCTCCAGCCCACCTTCCTTCCCCAGCGTTCTTCATAATTTTCTTCTCTATACTCCAAGTACATACTGTGAATTGTTTATAGCAGGGATGTCCAAACTTTTTTCAAAGAGGGCCAGATTTCATGAAGTGAACATGCGTGAGGGCCGACCATTTTGCGTGACTTTTAAAATTAAATGCAAATTAAATATTTTATGCAAAGTTTATTGCAAATGGAATACTATTCATGTTGTAACATTGATGACAATATATGATGATATATAATATATATATATCTTCTCTTCTCAGGGTAACAATGAGCTCCTGCGTGTCATGTTTAAAAAAAATGTACATATATCTTTTCTTTAGCCTCTGACCAATCCCCAAGCACCTCTCGGGGTAAGGATGAGCTTGAGCGTTTAGTATTTTTTTAAATAATAATCTTTTCTTTAGCCAACCTAATCCACCAGTGCCTCTCACTGACTGAAAGGAACCGCGTTCCGGTTTGATGTGGCCCCCACTTGGAATTTACATATATATCCATCTGTGCCCCCCCCCCCCCAAGTATATCCATCTGTGGCCCCCAAGCTCGAGCATGTTATGTTTTTTTTGCTGTGAATATACCTATCTTCTTTAGCTGAACATTGTTAAAAGTCGATGTGCCCAAGCCTGCGAGAAAGAAAGCTGACAGCGTGCAGCGCCACCGCCAATCACAGGCACTGTGACATTTCCCCGATCTGCGGACTGCAGATGCAGAGATCGGGAATAGTCACAGTGCTTGTGATTGGCTCTGCGCGCTGTCAGCTTCATAGCGGCTCGGGCACATTAACTTCTGAACACGCCCAGCCACCCCCCCCCCCCCCCCCCCCCAGCTCATCAACAATTAGCGCCGCGCTCGGGGATTTGTTCAGCTAAAGAAGATATGTTCACAGCAAAAAAAAACATAACACGCTCGAGCTTGGGGGGCCACAGATGGATGTATATGAAAATTCAAAGTGGGGGCCACATCAAACCGGATTTTGGACATGCCTGGTTTATAGACTGTATTTGCGCTTATTAAGATCATTATGTGCAGTACCTAGATGCAAAGCTTGGACTACAGAGACTAGATTATAGAAGAGACTAAGCACAGGCCATAGGAAAACCAGGCAGTGTGAGCTGACAAGGAACAGCACATTTTGGTTATGATTTTGGAGGAATAGTGCTCAATTGTTGGTGTCAATGGGAGGAATAGTGCCCTATAATTAGTGTCAGTGGGAGAAATGGTACCCCATTATTGGTGCTTGTGGGAGGAATAGTCCCCATTTTTGATGTCAGTGGCAGGAATAGTGTCTCATTGATTCTGTCAGTGGGAGGAATAGTGTCCCGTCATTGGTGTCAGTGGGATCAATAGTGTCCCATCGTTGGTGTCAGTAGGAGGAATAGTGTCCCATCATTGGTGTCAGTGGGAGGAATAGTGTCCCATCGTTGGTGTCAGTGGAAGGAATAGTGTCCCATCGTTGGTGTCAGTGGAAGGAATAGTGTCCCATCGTTGGTGTCAGTAGGAGGAATAGTGTCCCATCGTTGGTGTCAGTGGAAGGAATAGTGTCCCATCGTTGGTGTCAGTAGGAGGAATAGTGTCCCATTATTGGTGTCAGTGGGAGAAATAGTACCCCATTGTTGGTGTCAGTGGCAGGATATATGCCCCATTGTTAATGTCATTGGGAGGAATAGTGCCCCAAGGGCCAGATAAAGGCAAGCAAAGGGCTTCATCTGGCCCCCGGGCTGCAGTTTGGAGACCACTGCTCTATGGTGAACGGAGAGGTGTATTTGTTGGTCAATCCAAGGGCCATGGCTAACAAAACTTCCAGTGGGAGAAATATAAATATAGGAATGCTTTTCCTGTAGGTGAGGGTATCACAGCACAGGTCAGCCCATTGTTTGACTACCTAAAAAAGTTGGCTTATTAGAGTGGAGGGAGGGTTACCCTAAAGGAGGGGGTTTATGGTGACCTGACAAAGTTCCTTCAATAGGTCCAGGATACCCTGAACCAGTTTCCAGTTTGCTAATGGCGCAGTAAAAGATGAGTTGTTGCCCTTTGCTCTTTGCCAAGTTCAAATAGCCTTAGAATTTGTTCGTGTACAATGTAGCCTGTAACATCAGCATCTGCTGTTCCTATTTGTCTTTTGTACTTACCATGAGAATAATTGGTACTGTATTTTTTATCATCTTCTTTAGTTTGGACAGCTGAGACATTCTGGTTTCTTCAAGGTTTATTTTGTCATTAAAATGTCTCAGCATCCTTGAAGGAACATGAAGATTTTCTGTTCCAGGAACTAAACATGACAGCATGCCGGCTAGTCACTCAATCCTGTCTAATGAATGTCATATATTTACCGGGAATAGAACTGTCAGGCAATGCTAACCATAATCCCGGCTTTTATTTCAGACACGGCGTAAGTCTTTTTACTAATACAATATATGTATGTCACTGTCTCAATGTCATTTGGAAGCTCATATCTCCTAAAACAAACATTTTGGTTGTTAAAGAGGAACTGTAATCGTTTTCATTTATTGTTTTTATACAGATATAAAAGACATCAGGGAGCATTAGAGTAAATTTAAAAAACACTAAATCTGTTTTCCAGTATGTCTTGCTGTATACAGTTTTTTGTGAATTTTCTGCAAAGTTTCGGACCTGGAGATCCGTCCAGCAACAGAAATCCCAACAGGTGATTGAAGGAGTACACGGAGCACAATGGTGGCTTAGTGATGCTAGTCTACAACAGGAAGTGCTGTACACGTCAGGACCACCAGGTAGGAAACTTTGCAGAAGAGTCACATTTTTTCTCTTAGAGATGTATGGGTTTTTTGTTTTGTTTTTTTAAGATTCAAACTTACCTAGATCTGTCCCCCAGTGCCTCTACACTGAGAACCAAGTGATCGAACACCGTTGATCGCTCGGTTCTCACAGCTCTCTAAGCAGAGAACCGGTGACTTTCAGTCACCAACTCTCTGCTCTGCCCCTTCTCACTCACTGAAGTGCTGGGCTGTGGAGGGGGTGGGAACAGCTGGCTCAGGCTCACAGTGGCTCACAGTGGCTTGCTGAGTGGCTAAGCCAGGTGCCGGTCCAGGCACGTAAGCAGATCTGGACTCCATTGTTGCGATCTTGCCCTGAGCCTGGACTGGCTCTGTCACGTCATCCAGGCTTCAGCCCGCTGTCTGCTGAAAACAGGTCACAGGAATGCTGAACAAACTGCACTTCTGTGATCCACAGGAGAAGTACAGCTAAACAAGCTTTGGCTGTACTTCTCCTATTTATTGAATATAGTCATGTTGTTAAATATTCAAAAAAATAGATTTTAGACTCTAGTTTCCATATGTTTTAATTTTGTAAAGTATTGTGATTTTTTTTTTTTAGAGTTTCCCTATTTTTGTTGTTGTATTAAATATTCAATATTGTAAATTGGCCACCAGAGGGAGCAAGCGCACAATTTATATTTACTGCTGACACGGTCATGTAATAAGCATATATGGCTATCTCATAATCTTATACTATTACAAACTATGAATAAAAGCGATCATCAACACACATTCACATTATATATGCACATGCACAGCTCAGTATACATTAAAGTGGTTCTAAAGTCAGAAGGCTTTTTACCATACTGCATTCAATGAAGTAAAGTAAAAAAAAAACATTCTGCATGCAGCTCCCCCCGCAGCCCCCCCCCCCAATACATACCTGAGCCTGATCTTGAGGCGAGGCTCTCTTGGCTCTCTCAGCTCTCTCCCTCCTCTTTGGCTCAGATACAGCAGCAAGGACCATTGGCTCCTGCTGCTGTCAATCACAGACAGTGAGGAGGGAGAGGGAGACATTACCTGGGAGCGAGCACGCATAAGTGCCTCCATATCAAGGCTATGGGAGCACTTGGCGGGGGGGAGGAGCCAGGTGCACCGGTGGGGATCCCCAGAAGAGGATAATCGGTGCTGCACAGAGTAAGTATGACATGTTTGTTTTAGCATTCAGTTTTGCGGTAACACTGAAAGGAATGCTTGCAATGATCAGCTTATATTAATTTATCCCAAGAAGAAAAAAATATGTTGTTGTAATAGCTTAAGTGGAACTTCCCTCTCTCAATCAACATTGATTTTTTTGTAACCCTTATGCGGCTAGCATTATTACATAGATAGAATAGTGTATAATATTTACTGGTTTTAAACCTATTTTTTTTACATTTCTTCAGTTACTTCCTGGTTTTATGCCTAGGCAAATTATGTCATCCATCGCAGGAGTCCTCAGGAGGAGAGGGGAGGAGAGGAGGAGGGATTTCTAAGCTAAGCACACTCTCCTGCATGCATATCTGAGCTATGGGCAGAAGGATTTCAGGAAGTAAATGCTACATGAAACTGTTTTTACTCAAGATGGTCACGGGCAGAAATGCTAGGGGGTTATTCTTCAAAGTGATTTCTCAAAAAAAGAAATCATAGAGACTTGGATAGATGTGTGAGTCTGCTTTGAATATTGAAAATGAATAAAATAGTGTTTTTGGCTTGTGGTGCTCAGATGTAGTGAAGATCTGCTTTAGGCTGAGTTCACACTTATGCGAATTGGATGCAGATTTTCAGACAGGAGATTGTGACTGGCTCTCAAAGGAGCCGGTTCACACATCTCCGTGGCGGCCACGGAGCGAATTGCACAGGAGTCCTGTGCGTCTTTGGCTCTGTTTCAGGTCCAAATTCATGCAAAAATTTGCGCCTGATTAGCACCTGAAACAGAGAACAGCCCCTGATTCGCACCTGTCAGCCGCATCCGTTTTAAGTGTAAACCCAGCCTTAAAAAGTGATAGCTGGAGTTCCGCTTTAATTTGTTAGCCAGGTCCATCTAACCCTATGCACATGCTGACAATGCTGCAGTCAAAGAGTATCTCTGTTGCTCCTCCATCCAGAGTAGAGCCACCCTAAGACAGGAAGTGTGTTACTGGCAGGATCACCAGGTGAAAATAAAAGGGAAAAAAAGCCTAAAAATGAACTAATGCAACCACCACATCTAAAGATTGGTAAGCTGCAATATATTACATTTTTGCTTTTGGGTGTAAATTAGGGTTGCCACCTGTCCGGGATTCACCCGGACAGTCCAGATTTTGAATCATGTGTCCAGGTTTCAGACGGACTGAAACCCAGACACATTAAGACCAGGCTGTGGCTCCCCCAGTAACCTAGACAGTCACACACAAATCTGTTGCTGTCGGGAAACTGTAGGCGGCTGTCTGGGGGCAGGTTCAACATCACTGGGGGGCGGAGCGATGATGTCAGCAAGAGCAATTTGGCTACACCCAGTGTTCGCTACGCCACGCTATGCCCACTGCATTACTACTCTGCTTGGGGCACCCAAAGGTGTCTCAGGCCACTAAAATGTTCAGGTTTGGCTTGAAGAAAAGGTGGCAACACTAATGCGAATATTCTCTACATACAGTATATGCACTTCCTGAAAATACAGTCTAGTTCCATTTTTAATTAATTTATAGGTAAAACAAAAATAAGAGCCAATTCCAGATTATATCCGTTCTAGCAACTGTATTTCTATTTATGAATAGACAGATTCAGTCCATAAAGACCTATCCATTTTACTCTCGCCTTTCTGAAAGGACTCTTTTATAGATCCTGTAACCCAGCAATGAGGTCGCCATCACCATTTGTATCCAGGCTAAGATTTGATATCTCCAGATCACATAAATGCTGATTTTACAGAGCTTAGCTATGACAATACCAGGTAATAAAAGCTCAGGAATAGCTCACTTACCACGACTTCAGAAGCTGGAGCTCAGGCTGAGCCTTTGAAGAAAAGCTCACGTCTGTGCATACAGCTAGTAGCACCGCATACAAAGTCATCATGAATGGAAGTCAAGAGCAATGATTTCCCAGATACATCCATGAATGGAAAATTACAGCACGCCTGCTATACAGCTATTCAATGAGCAGACGAGATTTAAATATCAATGGGAAGCTGAACTCCTTGTAACGTCAAATGGGTCTGCTTATATTTTATCACGTTTTATGGTGATGGCGATGTAATAGAAGTGATCACCGACAATAGAGAATTTATTCCCACTTCCTACATAAGAAGGGACTTATGGTGTATATAAATATACATGAAGCATATACAGGTGCATCTCATAAAATTAGAATATCATCAAAAAGTTTATTTATTTCAGTAATTAAATTCAAAAAGTGAAACATATTATATCGATTCATTAATGATTCATGATTTGGGGAGCCATGTCATCTAATGGTGTTGGTCCACTGTGTTTTTTTGATTTTTTAAATAATAAACATGTTATACTATCAGTCCGTCCCCACATGCCAGGGTGCTAGGGGTAACCTTAGACTCTGAACTGTCCTTTCAGGCCCACATCCAATCCCTGTCCAATTCATGGCGCCTTAGCCTCCGCAACATTTCCAGAATACGCCCCTTTTTAACTAATGACACCACCAAGCTTCTAATTCACTCCCTGGTCATCTCTCGCCTCGACTACTACAATTCCCTCCTCATTGGATTATCTTTACATAGACTATTCCCCCCTTCAGTCCATAATGAATGCTGCTGTAAGACTTCTCCACCTTACCAACCATTCAGTGTCCTTCACCCCTCTCTGCCAATCCCTCCACTGGCTTCCACTCACCCAATGAATAAAATTCAAAGTACTAACAATAATTTACAAAGCCGTCTATAACTCTGCCCCCAGCTACATCACTAACCTACTCCCAAAATACCAACCAGGCCGTTCTCTTCGGTCATCCCAAGACCTCCTGCTCTCTAGCTCCCTTGTCACCTCCTCCCATGCTCACCTCCAGGATTTCTCCAGAGCTTCTACCATCCTTTGGAACTCCCTAACCCAATCTGTCTGACTGTCCCCTAATCTATCCATCTTTAGGCGATCCCTAAAAACCCTTCTCTTCAAAGAAGCCTATCCTGCTTCTAACTAACTCTGTTTTACTTCCTCCATCAGCTCATCCCCCCACAGCTATTACCTTTTGTATCAATTGACCCTTCCTTTTTAGATTGTAAGCTCTAACGAGCAGGGCCCTCTGATTCCTCTTGTATCAAATTGTAATGTAACTGTACTGTCTGCCCTCATGTTGTAAAGCGCTGCGCAAAGTGTTGGCGCTATATAAGACCTGTATAATAATAATAATAATAATAATAATATACTTACCTTCTCTGTGAAGTGGTTTTGCACAGAGCAGCCCTGATCCTCCTTTTCTCAGGTCCCTCTTCGCTGTTCCTGGCCCCTTCCTCCTGATGAGTGCCCCCACAGCAAGCAACTTGCTATGGGGGCATCTGAGCCGAGTCACAGCTCCTTGTGTTCATTCAGACACGGAGCCCTGACCAGACCCCACCCCCTCTCTCCCCTGATTGGCTAACTGACTTTGATTGACAGCCACGGGAGCCAATGGCGTGTGACGGCTAAGACACTCTTGGACATCTCTGGAGAGAGATGGGGCTCAGGTAAGTATTTTAAGTATTTTAAGATAAAAAAAACTTTCCGCTTTTACAATTCCTTTAAGTCCAAAGTCAGCGCAGCCCTCTACCAGGAAATTCTAGAACACTTCATGTTTCCTTCTGCTGACCAGCTTTATGGAGATGCTGATTTCATTTTCCAGCAGGACTTGGCACCTGCCCCACACTGCCAAAAGTACCAATACCTGGTTTAATGATCATGGCATCACTGTGCTTGATTGGCCAGCAAACTCGTCTGACCTAAACCCCATAGAGAATCTGTGGGGTATTGTCAAGAGGAAAATGAGAGACTCCAGACCCAGCAATGCAGGCGAGGTGAAGGCCACTATCAGAGCAACCTGGGCTTCCATAACACCTCAGCAGTACCACAGACTGATCGCCTCCATTCCACGCTGCATTGATGCAGTAATTCATGCAAAAGGAGCCCCAACCAAGTATTGAGTGCATACTATACTGTACATGGACATACGTTTGAGTAAGCCAACATTTCTGTATTTTTTTTATTGGTCTTATGTAATATTCTAATTTTCGGAGATACTGAATTTTTGGTTTTCACTAGTTGTAAGCCATAATCATCAAAATTGCAAGAAGGAAATGCTTGAAATATATCACTCTGTGTGTAATGCATCTATATAAAATATGAGTTTCACTTTTTGAATTGAGTGACTGAAATAAATTAACTTTTTGATGATATTCTAATTTTATAAGATGCACCTGTATAGGATAACATTGCCTTGCTGTAAATTATACGGATGTTAGGATTACCAAATGTGATTCACCTTTGATTCACCTGATCTGAATGCAAAGACAATTTTTAATCAGAAGAGTTCTCTTCAAGTCATGTTATTTTAGTATGGGTTTTAATGGGGTGTTAGAGCCCAACTCTGAAAAATGCCCCCCACCCCAAAAGACTTCCCTTCCTTAAGTCCCCCACTCCATACTTTTAAAACATTTTCAGTATACATGGAGTACTTCATTGGAGGGGTATTTATCCACAAATTCACAGAGCTATTCATCCTGTGACACTACTTGTATGTATATATTCTGTTTGACTGGGGCAAAATCAAATGTTATTAGGCTATTTTCTCTCCTCGAATCTTATTCACTAAAAATAGATTAGTTCAGGAAAATACAGCATTATGACCACTAGATGGTGCTGACTATCATAGGAAATGAGTGTTTTCTATGATGCTATGCTCCATCTCATATGTATAATGCAGTACTTTCTTGATTCAGTCTATTCTTATGACTGGATAACATCCCACCTGGAGAGAAACTAGTTTAGTAACATTTGATATTGTCCCAATTCACACAGAACAAATGAGCATGCAGTTTCACAGGACGAATAATTCTGCTTTTTTTTTTTACATACCCCAAGTGTCTACTGGCTGGTCACATGCCGACCAGGGATCTGCCTCTTCTATGGAGCACGTAGAGTGTTCTTCAATGAAACAGAAAATGGAATGCATGTTATTACATCAGTGTTGAACCATTGTACATAAGGGAGGATTTATTAAAACTGGTGCACACAGAATCTGGTGCAGCTCTGCATAGTAACCAATCAATTTCCAGGTTTTATTGTCAAAGCTTAATTGAACAAGCTGAAGTTAGAAGCTGGTTGGTTGTTTGGCACAGCTGCACTGAATGTTGAGTGCACCAGTTTTAGTAAATCTCCCCTAGAGAGTCCAAAATAAGTTGATAACTCACCCCAAAGGTGTGTGTCGGCAATGCCCTGGGCTCACAGAAAGCGGGTTGCGTGGGAAAGAGGTGGTCAGCAGCAGACAAGGAAGCAAAGGGCAGAGCTGCAATATGGAGTGGGTGAGTTGTCTTATCAGACTCCTCCCTGAGGGGAGGAGTGTATTAAAAAAAAAGTGCAATTGGGCGTTAAAGGGTTTATAATGATAACCAGTACAGTTAAATCTATGAATTTCCTGGAC
The DNA here is from genome assembly GCA_037952835.1 of Lithobates septentrionalis. Taxonomy (NCBI): domain Eukaryota; kingdom Metazoa; phylum Chordata; class Amphibia; order Anura; family Ranidae; genus Lithobates; species Lithobates septentrionalis. The sequence goes on along the minus strand of JBBDGP010000140.1, from coordinate 1,986,890 downwards.
AAATGTAAACATGTGCTTCCCCACCACGCACCATGGTTCCATCTCCAACCCCTACATCACTGCAGGACACAGTATTGACATTGAGGTCGTTGGATTGAACCACTGAGTTTCTTGAATAGAACATATTTTGTTTGTTTTCCCTATTTCATAAATACATTGTTAAAAAATACCGAAATAAAAAAATATAAGATAGATAATGCTGTATACTGTGTAATAAAGTCGCTGTATATGGTGATATCTATGTCAACTATTTATTTGTATAGACAGAGAATTCAATTTTAACGTGCATCTAAACCCAAAACCAAAGACTTAATATGTTGCTATGATCACTCCACCACTCTATTCATGGAGGGAGCCATAGTTGTCACCCAGGCTGTCATCTCCATTTTTTGGATTACAGTTTACAGAGGGAAGATAACATTGTTTGTACTTCAGTTCAAAGGAAATAAGGATAGAGTTTTCCTGCTGAAAATGTTACTAAACAAAAAGTAAAACAAATGCAACCAATATATTTAAGGACTGGTAAAATGCAATATATTACTGTTTTTGAGTTTAGATCCTTTACCTTCAGTGGCCATTGTCCTGTGATTGAAGGTGTCAGCAGATGGAATTTTTTAGCCATTAGTCAAGAAATTACATTTACAGAACCATTCACTATCCTTAAAAATACATCTCAGGTTACAGCAGGAGAAACGGAAAGGTAAGCTTTCATGCAAACTGTGCTCCTTTGGACTCATTTTATCCCTACAGGTGGAAAGCAACTTAAAGATACACAGTAAATGCAGCGTTTTTCACAAGCATTTATGCACATTTGCACATTGGCGTTAATGCATTCTATTCAATATTAATTTATCCACTTGCTGACCACAATACATATATTTGCATTGCAGTTTGCAAGTGGTTTACCAGGGTTATGGGTGAAGTTATCAGCCATAACCCCCCGATATCTTTTTTTTTGTTTTTCAGCCGGCAGCTAGCTTTCTCATGAAAGCAATCCGAGCGGCTCTGCCACTTACCGTTTTACTGGCGTGCCCGAGAAACGATCCGACGGTGCGGCCGGCTGCTCACAGAGGCAACGAGAGACTAGATCATCTCTGATTGCCTCTATGACCTTGGAGGACCCGAGCTACATAATGACATCACTTCCAGTCTAGGGTAGAAGTAAACATTTTTTTTATTTTAAAGCAAAAGATCAAAATTTTTGTTTTTTTGATCTTTTGCTTTTAAAAGTAAAGGAGAGATTTGGAGTCTTTTTGCCCCCAGATCTCTCCATAAGGAGGATCTGTCATCCTTATTTCTATTACGGGGGATGTTTACATTCCTTGTAATAGGAATAAAATAAATAAGAAAAAAAAAATTTAAAGCGCCCCCATCCCTCCATGCTCGCACACAGAAGCAAATGCATACGTAAATTGTACAAGTATATGTAAGCAGTGTTCACACAACGCATGTGAGGTATCGCGAACGTTAGAGTGAGAACAATAATTCGAGCACTAGATCTTTTCTGTTACTCTAAACATGTAACCTGTAAAAATTTTAAATGTGCATCTATGGAGATTTTTTAAGTGCCGTAGTTTGTTTCCATTCCAGGAGCGTGCACAATTTTAAAGCGTGACATATTAGGTGTCTATTTACTCGGTGTAACATCATCTTTCATATTATATTTAAAAACTGGGGTATATATTTTTTAATTCATTAGAGTGAATTTTTCCCCCAAAAATTGTGCATGAAAAAACAAATGTGCAAATACCGTGTGACATAAAAAAAATTGCAATGATCGGCATTTTATTGTCTAGGGTCTCTGCTAAAAAAATATATATTTTGTTTGGGGGTTATAAGTAATTTTCTTGCAAAAAATACTGTTTTAAATGTGTAAACAAAAAGTGCCAGAAAAGACTTTTGATATTCAAGTAGTTATTCTGGTAATTAGAATGCATTAATGCACAAACGCACAAAAACACGCATGTTTATGCACGTTTGTATGTTTTGCCTGCCCTCACTGAACATGCAAGTGATGGGGGTTTTTTTTTCTGCCTCTAAACACTCCTACCTGTCAATGTCTATGTGTGTATGGACACCTAGGCTAACATGGAGGGGCATTTATAAAAAAAAAGTCAAATTTATATTTGTAAAACAGCATGATTTGTTTTATATATCAGGAGAAAATTGGTATTGCCAGTACATTATTCTTTAGGTCTCCAAACATCTACAGGCTATTTTCCTAAATCTCATACCTTTTCTACACAGTGATGTTTGTAAAAACGCAGCTTTTTTTTTGTCCTGCCATAACAAATATGTGAGCAAGAATGGATTATTGCTGCCGGCAATACTTTTTTTCCCCTGAATAACATACAGATTCACAGCCTTTTCCTATGGTTTCTGCAGAGTCAGCAGGAAAAAACAAAACATTTGCTCCAGAAATAGAAGTGAGAATAAGTTGTTCTGCAAAAAAAAGATATTCATTAAAAGGGGATAAAAATTTAAATGGAAATGAAATTCATTGCTCGAAGCAATCTTTACTAAACATATTCCACCATCTGACAACCATCCCACAAGTCATTCAGCTATGAAATATGGAAATGCGCGGTTACATTTATTTCTTTCATTACCCTAAAGTGGTGCTACTGTGTGTTGTGCTAAGAATATTAGTAAATACAAGATAATGAATCACTTTCACATGTTTTATGTATGTACGTTATGCTAAGCACTGAATATTATTCCAGCTGGAATAATCGCTGATCTAATAAAAAAAAGTCACACTGCGGACAGCCTAAGAAAATCATATTTATCCAATACTTTGCAGCCCACCCGGTCCACTGTTCAAGTGTCAATACACATGTTCATAATGGTATGCTAATTTCCAAAGCTGGGGTTTTACAGCGCAAAGCACCCAGGGCCGAGAACAAGTGCAAATATTATATAAGGAAAATATATATTCTCTATTAAATTATAATAAGTAATATAGCACTGCCTAACAATAAATTAGCCCCTTAAGCCTAACCCTCCACTGCCTGAACTCTTACAGAGGACCTGTACTGTACCCAAAAAAAGGCAAGCAGAAGACACAGGACTAGATCCCAGTGTTGCCTGTAAGCTCCATTACCGACCTACTCTACTTGTTCCAATGCGCTGTGGAGGTAGCCATCTTGGTAGAGGAGCAAGGCTTTGTTCTTCATGTCAAAGCTGCCCCTTGATGATTGGTAGGGGAACATGTAAAAAAAAGCAGTAGGAGAAGTGGAGAATGCACAGATCCACAGAATTTATGTAGCAGAAGCAGGGAGATCCTTCCGCTGCTGGCCTGCAGCCACAGTTTCCTCTCCAGCAAGCAGAACTGTGAGTAGTACAATAGTGAAATCAACAAATCTCATGCAAAAAGCTCCTGAGACTAGCAGTCAAGCATAGTGCCTTAAAGTGATTGTAAAGGATTTTTTTTTTTAATAAATGACCACATATGTCATACCTACCTGCTCTGTACAGGGTTTTTGCCCAGACCCGTCAACAGTCTTGGCTCCTCCTCTTCTCTGAGTGCCCCCCTAGCAAGCTGCTTACTATGGGGGCACTTGTGCGGGCTTGTTCCTGAGCTTTACTATGTGCATCTATTGACATATAACGTGGGTTTGATTTACTAAAAATGAAGAAAGCTAAATCTGGTGCAGCTCTGCATAAAAACCAATTGGCTTTCATTATTTTTTTTGTCAAAGCTTATTTGAACAAGCTAACGTTAGAAGCTGATTGGCTACCATGCTCAGCTGTACTAAATAATTTTGCACACTTCAGTTTTAGTAAATCAACCCTAGTGTGTCTCAGACATCCCCCCTCCCCCCCCGAGCCTCCTATGAGAAAAGGAAGAAGGGAGAGTAGAACAGCGCTGCTGCAGATGGGCACAATGCTAGATCAAGATCTGGCTCATTTAAGTATTTAAGGGGAGGGCAGGGGGAGCTAACATTAAAAGATATTTACCTAGATGCAGAGAATGCAGTAAGGTAGAAAACCTTTTACCTTTGCAACTACTTTAAATGACCTCGTATATACAACTATTAGGCTTTAGAAACAGGAGTTTTTCAGGAGGAATTCAAGACAAGGGGTTAATCTTTTAGGGCACTGCTTAGGCACCGTTTTCATTTTTAGATGTGTAGGATAGCAAAGCTTCACTTCAGGTTCAGGTTTACTTTAAAAAGAAAATGTAATTGTCAGTTGTATTTTAATCTTCCTTTCTGCCTCTTTCAGCTTAAACATGTAATGTTTTTTTAAATTTTATTTTAGATATAAATATATATTCAATATTTGTTTTATAAATTGTGACAGTATTTGGGCTAAATGGCAAATAGGGTGGTGGACGAGAGACATTTGTAACCCGCAATGCAGGTTAGGGGGGTTGTAGGCTCCAGGAAAGCCTGGTGAGGAAAATAGGTCTGTCTTCCTTTAAAATTCCTCTGTTGGGCCTGATTTCAGGCTGTGGATGAGATTCTGTGGGTGCGCAGCCCAGCTGTTCTGGTCTACAAGTCCATCTGCCGAGATACCTGGGTGGGAAGGCTCACAGGAAGGGCTTTTAAAAAACTCGGAGAGTAAACAGACCGGCTGTTTTCTGTTCAAGAGAATGTGGAAGTTTCTCCTACCAAACTATAAGTTTGTTTGGCTACAATATGAACTCCCTCAGAGAGGTTGTGCTGTATGATGCTTTCCTGCCATAGAGCTACCACCAAGCATGTCCCCTGTCACAAAATATAAATTAATCAATGACAAAGGATTTCCAGAGCATTATGAATTAGCTAAAGAGAGCGCCACAAAAGTAGATACCTTTCAGGCTTAATGAGCTGTAACCTTCCCCTCAAAACTCCACTGTAACCTCAACCCCATACCTAACACATGAACTAAGTGTTATCATTTACCAAATTCCTTTGTTCTGTACACTACTCTACCCCAAAAGCCTATGTGCCAGATCTTTACATCTTTACAAATCTGAGTCAATGACAGTCCTCATTAGGAAATATCGCTCTAGAAGTTCAGCTTTTTTTGTGGGGTTCTATAATTCTTAACTACACTGTATTTTCATGACTACAGGTATACACAGTATTGATAATTGTTATGCTTCCCCAGTTACCCAAGTTTTGGCAAATTTATCCTACAAGGTTGTGTTTAGGTAGTCTTCACCCGAAAATGCCCCTGGAAATGATTTTTCCTTGAGAAGAATGTACATACACACACTAAGAAAGTTAAATGAAATGCAAAAGGTAAGAAGATCTAACACTAAAGATCATAAAGAGAACCCAAACCCAGTAACTAGCCTATTTTACATGCTATTAGGTTGGTTTACTAAATGCAGATAGGCTTTTCACTTTCTGTGAAAATATATATACTAAATATATACGCTCGCGCTAATGGTGTATCAAACAACAAAAAATTGCAGCTGCTATACACAAAGTGCTAATCACTTGAAAAACATATAGAAATAAATATAGCGCTCGCAAACACAATAAGTGAAAATTGTTGACCAAAAAAGAAAATCCAAAATACAATAGGTGAAAATATAGTTCAAATAAAATTACTAAGGGTGCTCCAATCCAAGGTGAAGGAAATAAGGTGCTTCAGAAAAATTCAGGTGTGCAACACCCCCCCATGTATCCCCACTCACCAGATCAGAACGACCCCCAGCTTTTTAGTCTGGTGGGTCATTTAAAGCTTGGTAAAGAATCCTGGGATGGCGGATAATGTGATATGCCTTCAGGTCCGGAAGTCCTTTAAAGAGTTTCTCAGCCAGAACACAGCAGGTACCCAGAAGTAAAAACAGAAGGAAACTGATAGTGAAGTACCATTAAAAAGGTTTTATTAAAGAAGGCAGTGGGTACTTACAACAAATAAGAAAAAACAAGGCTCAAAATGGAGCTGTGGGTGTAAAAATGCCTTTCCAGGCATGCGTTCCACAGGACCGGAAGTGGACTGGAAGTGACGTCAGTGATACCGGAAATAGCGCTGACGTTTCGCCCTTCCACAGGGTGTCATCCAGGACCTGGATCACCAGATCAGAATGACCCACCAGACTGAAAAGCTGGGGGTCATTCTGATCTGGTGAGTGGGGATACATGAGGGGGTGTTGCACACCTGAATTTTTCTGAAGCACCTTATATTTCCTTCACTTTGGATTGGAGCACCCTTTGTCATTTTATTTGGACTATATTTTCACCTATTGAATTTTGGATTTTCTTTTTTGATCAACAATTTTCACTTTTTGTGTTTGCGAGCGCTATATTTATTTTTATAGGCTTTTGACTTTGCACTGGAATTTTTCCTTTAGCTTAGTGAATAAAGTGAAACTCTGCTGATGTCCATCATCTAATCATGTGCAAACAAAAATCCTTTTTTTTTCCTTGCAAGAGATTGAGTATTCCTTGCAAGTGGGTTTTCACCACATTCAATGAGCTAAGGACAAGTTCCCTTGCAAAGTAAATAGCCGATTTGCCTTTAGTAATTCCACCCCTGCATTTCCATTCTAACCTAATATGCCAATATCTTTTCAGTTACCTGTTTCTTTGAAATCATTAATGCGCCAGCGCTTCTGATCCCTGCCAGCTTAACAATACAGCATCCAGACTGGAGCTGGGGAGGAGACAGCCCTGAACTGCCATCGGGTATGTGTGGGAGGGGATGATTTATGAATATTAGGTCAGATAGGATAGATAAGGAATATAGGTTAAACAGCTCTGATATTGGTCATGTGATGTGAATCCAAACCATACCTAGTATTCTCATACCAACATCCCCAATACAAACAATCAAAAGAAAGGCACAAACTCTAAAGGATGGCATTTTCAAATGGTACTATGTATAAAGTACAAATATTATCTTAAGTTTTAGTTTTATTTTACAAAAAATGTATTATAAAAATACCACATACAAATACAAAAAAATTGAATACATGAACACCTCCTCCAAGCTCAACCCCTATGCTGTATGGTAAATATTGTCATCACTACCAAATGTAGAGGGATACATGGTGTGAAACACAGGATGAGATATCCTTGAGCCCAGGGCCGGCCCAAGACATTGTGCTGCCTGGGCCCAGGAATAAAGTGATGACCCCCCAAAAAATAAATAAAAATTACGCCCACCAAAAGGCCCCCACATTAATTATTTTATATCATGACAATTAAAACCAAAATCAAATTTATCAGGAAGTCAGTTTTACATGCAACAGTGATGGTGGGGTTCAGACAGAGGCAGCGGCAGTGGTGGTGAGGGGGGTTAGACACAGGCAGGGGTGGTAGGGGGTTTAGACACAGGCAGGTGTGGTAGATAGGTTAGACACAGGCAGGGGTGATAAGGGGGTAGACACAGGCAGAGGTGGTAGGGGGTAGACACAGGTAGGGGTGGTGGTGGGGTTAGACACAGGCAGGGGTGGTAGGGGGTTTAGACTCAGGCAGGGGAGGCGGGGGGTTTAGACTCAGGCAGGGGTGGAGGATGGTAGGCGGGGGTTAGACACAGGCAGGGGTGGTAGGGGGGTTAGACACAGGCAGGGGTGGTAGAGCTGGGATCAGTGGCGCTGGAACTTACTTTCTCTCAGTGTCAGCCACGCCTATAGCAAACCCTCTTTCATCATGGTGTCTCTGCTCAGCAGAAAGCTCCTCCCCCTTCACGCTGTTGGCCGTCACCATGTCAGCTGACTTTCTCTTGTCAGCAGCAAAGGGGGGAGCCGCAGAGATGATGGGCGGGCAGCCAGCTGTGCTCTGCCATTACATGTCACCATGTCAGCTGACTTTCTCTTGTCAGCAGCAAAGGGGGGAGCCGCAGAGATGATGGGCGGGCAGCCAGCTGTGCTCTGCCATTACATGTCACCATGTCAGCTGACTTTCTCTTGTCAGCAGCAAAGGGGGGAGCCGCAGAGAGGATGGGCGGGCAGCCAGCTGTGCTCTGCCATTACATGTCACCATGTCAGCTGACTTTCTCTTGTCAGCAGCAAAGGGGGGAGCCGCAGAGAGGATGGGCGGGCAGCCAGCTGTGCTCTGCCATTACATGTAATAGCAGCAGCATCGGACCATCCACACAGTGGAATAAGGAGAGAAGAGGGGCAGGCATGTGGAGCGGAGCCCGATCGGGCGGGACCACTGTCTTCCTGGGCGTCAATGTGCTGTCCCTCAGAACCTGCCGCCCAGGACCAATGGTCCCTTAGGGTCCCATGGTAGGGCCGGCCTTGCTTGAGCCTCAAATCGCAACACAACTCACTGAACTTCAATCAACTTCATCGGGAGTCATACAAAGTCATTTAGTCTTTATTACTTACAAAACAATGCAGTAAAATAACCATTCCAGGGCCAAGGTCTTCAAATACCACTACATCCAGCGTCACCCCCACGTGGTGTCTGAAAGTAGGGCTGGGGGGGGTGGAGGGGACCACCAACTCTTTTTGTCCCTCAGAGATAGAAAATATTTCTTCGATCCTGAAGTTTATTTATTACAGGTGCTTATACAGTGCCGTCAATTTAAGCAGCGCTTTACATATATATATATATATATTGTACAGTAAATTGATATCAGTCCTTGCCCTCAAGGAGCTTACAATCTAGGATCCCTAATTTACATTCATACATACACACTCTAGGGCCATTTAGATAGGAGCCAGTTAGACTACCACCATGTCTTGGATCCTGTAAGGAAACCGAAGTACCTGGAGGAAAGTGACGCAGGCACAGGGAGAGCATGCAAACTCCATGCAGGTAGTGCAGAGGTTGGGATTCCAACCAATGACCACTTAGTTTTGAAATAAGCAAGGATGCTAGGAGCCCCCATCAATCCACATAGGCGTACAATGTCCAACATTTTCAAACCCCTTTGATTTATATCAGGGAACTAATGTGAAGCTATTCACTGCTAATTCAATTCCCAACAAGCCAGTCTCTAACTGGCTTGTTGAGCCAATACTAAATGAGCAAATACTGCCCAATGCCCCCAGAGTTCTAGGGGATGAGCTTGGAGGAGGTGTTTGTGCATTACATTTTTTGAGAATGTGCATAAGACACAAAAAGGACAAGCAAGGTTCCATACTACCTGCTTGTTGTTTGGGTTAATCGGGAGGGAACTGGAGGCTGCTACAGAACTGTACAGAAACTTCTAAAACCCCTGGTAAGAAGTATGGAATCAACACTCTTGGAAAATGTTCATTCAATTGTTTAATTGTGAAAAAAAAAAACTTCACAGACATGCCTCAAAACTATTTTCATTCAACATTCCAACCTTCTGGCTTTAAGAAACAATTAAAATAAGAAAAAAAGAAAGAAAGAAAACTGTAGTCAGTTGCAACTGTTTTTGTAGATCAAGCAGAGGAAAAAAATATGGAATCACTCAATTCTGAGGAAAATATTATTTAATCACCATGTACTTTGCAGTTCTATAACAAAAATCTGCATCAAATTACATCCTGAAAAACGATGTCATCATCACCAAACATCCTTTCAATTGATGGAATAAATGAAAATCTCAATATAAACTTGAGCATTTATTGAAGATTTAATGACTGTCTTCTTCTCCGTTCCTTTACCTGACGTGCAGCCCCATATCATCAATAATTGTGGAAATTTGCATGTTTTCTTCAGGCGATCGTCTTCATACATTTCATTGCAACGGCAACAAACAAAAGTTCCACCATCTTCACCCTGCCGATTGCAGATTCGTAATGCAACACTGAATATCACTTTCATCCAGTCATCCAAAGTCCATGATTGTTTTTCTTTAGCCCAATGTAACCTTGTTTTTTTTCTGTTGAGGTGTTAATGATAGTTTTTGTTAGTACAAATCATATGGGAAGGTTGTTTAAGGGAAGCGTAGTGGTAGACCAAGGAAGACATCAAAGCGTCAAGTTAGAAAACCTAAAGCAATATGCCTTAAAAACAGAAATGCACAACAACACAAATGAGGAACAAATGGTCAGAAACTGAAGTCATTGTCTGTGACTGAACTGTTATGCCGCGTACACACGGTCGGACTTTTCATCTACAAAAGTCCGACGGACGCCGACGGACTAAAGCTGGCTGACAATCCGATCGTGTGTGGGCTTCCCCGGACTTTCAGCGGACTTTTCCAGCCTCAAATCTGACGGACTTTAGATTTGAAACATGCTTCAAATCTTTATGTCGTAACTACGCCGGACCCCGAAATCCGCTTGTCTGTATGCTAGTCCGACGGACAAAAACCCACGCTAGGGCAGCTATTAGCTACTGGCTATCAACTTCCTTATTTTAGTCTGGTGTACGTCATCACGTACGAATCCGTCTGACTTTTGTGTGATCGTATGTAGGCAAGTCCGTTCTTAAGAAAGTCTGCCGCAAGTCCGCCAAAAGTCAGTCGAAAGTCTGTCGGACAGGCTGTCGGACTTTTGTAGACGAAAAGTCCGACCGTGTGTACGCCCCATAAGACATCGGCTAAAGGAAATGGGATTTAAATACAGAAAAGCCAAACGAAAACCAAACAAAAACCATCATTAACACCTAAACAGAAAAAACAAGGTTGCAGTGGGCTAAAGAAAAGCAATCATGGACTGTGGATTACTGGATGAAAGTGATATTCAGTGATGAATCACCAATCTGCATTGGGCAGGGCGATGATGATGGTGGAACTTTTGTTTAGTGCCGTTCCAATGAAATGTATGAAGACGATCGCCTGAAGAAAACATGCAAATTTCCACAATCATTGATGATATGGGGTTGCATGTCAGGTAAAGGTACGGAGGAGAAGATAGTCATTAAATCTTCAATAAATGCACAAGTTTATGTTGAGATTTTGGACACTTTTCTTATTCCATCAATTGAAAGAATATTTGGTGATGATGACATGATTTTTCAGAATGTAATCTGATGCAGATGTTTGTTTTAGAACTGCAAAGTACATGGTGATTCCATAATATTTTCCTCTGCCTGATCTGCAAAAGCAGGTGCAACTGACTACAGTTTTCTTTCTTTTTTTATTTTTTAAAGTGGATGTAAACCCAATGTCATCCTTTCTAAACTACTGCCATAGGGGTTATCTATAAGGATATACATGCCTCCTGCATGTATCTTTACCTGTCAAATGTCTCCCCCCCGTCTGTTATGAGACCAGAAAAACTGCAGATTCTGTGGGTGGGTCTGTTGTCTGGAGCTCGGTGGGTGGAGTCATGATGTCAGTAGACTCCCCGCCCACCTCTACACTCCCCTTGTCAATATGCATTTTCTCCTGTGTATTTCTTACACTGAACTTCTGCTATGATCTCTAACATCCAGTGAAAAGGCAGGAAAGTAACCACATGACTTCAGCATGCCAAATCATGCTGAGGTGTGGAACAGCCAATCCTTGCAGAGCTGCTGAAGAAAGGAGTGGGGGTGGAAGTTAAAAAATAATGCATGTCTCTTAGGCTAGTGCACGAGATATGTAAATCACCTGTCACTCACAGCAAGGGGGAGGATTTGACAAAGTTTTTCTCTGTTTGTCAAGTTTTATCTCACTGAACAATAAAAGAGGATTGCTCAGAGCTGGATTAACTCTTTGTGGCAAGACTGGGCTCAAATGATAGGAAATCTTATACTCTACATTATGACATCAAAAAAAAAAAAGAAAAAAATTGGGTTTACATCCACTTTAACTGTTTCTTTAAGCCAGAAGGTGGAAATGTTAAATGAAAGTAGTTTTGAGGCATGTCTGTGATTAGTTTTTTTTTTTTTTACACAATTAAACAATTGAATGAACATTTTCAGAGTGGTGAGTCCATACTTTTTGCCAGGAGTTGTAGATTCCGGACATGTTATCCCTGACAGCAACTTTATTAAGGTGATGGAATTATTTTAAGGGATTTATCACGCCAGCATCAACCATAATCAACCATAATTTCATATACAAGTTTTGAGTAGACTCTCCCTTTAACATGATTACTCCAATCCATCACATTATTTATAGTGTCTTGTGCAACTTTCTATAGTGTAGTGTAGTACAAGTTGTATTGTGTAATAATTTGTATCCAATTATCCATCCAGGTGTTCTATACATCTGCGATTGCTAAAGAAAATGATCTTTTTTTTTTAGTTCCCTACTGACCACCGAACATGGTTGGGGAGGACTGGTACACAAATTCATTTTTCTTTTGTGCTCCACAAATAGACCGAATCACACAAACACACCTGAGCGGGTTTTGAGAAGTAATAAAATAAATAATAGAACATTAGAATTCTGTCACGGACGCACAGCCAAGTCTACGCATAACAGACAGCTGCTCTGGGCGCAGGGTGTCTGGATAACCAGTTCTATATTGCTTTTATGGGGTTTTTTATGTAGCGATGGAGAAAGTATTTTTTTTCTTCAATTATTTTATTTAAGAGATGATAATGGGAAATGTGTTAGATCGTGCTGAATCTGATTAATTTAAAGCCGTTTACTGGGCTATATTACCAGGTCCTCCCTAGGGCAGCAGCAGAGAGAGGGAACTGCATCCAAACACAAGAATTATATTTTTTGTCTTAATACTAAACATTTCATAGTCTGTAAAGTTAATAAAATTTTGCTTCAACCTCTGAAAAAAAGGAGATCTGCTGATATGCAAGAAACTGCCTAAAGCTGGCCATAAACTGTAAAAAATTCAGGAACAGGCCAACATTTGCTTACTGGGTGGTCTTGTCAGTCCACTTTGCTATTGCTGGCTGGATGGCAGAATACAATAGCAACAGCAGGAGATTGGTCCATGTGTGCTGTGTGGTGTAGATGAAGGAAGCTGTTTGATCTTTTTTTTTGTTCAGCCCTTAGGCTGAACAGAAGAAAAATCTAATAGAGTACGGCCAGCTTTGCCACATATCCATCACCCTTCTCTCTGTTTTACCATAAGAATATTAACCAGAGGAGAACTCAAGGCACTACATCCCAATAAAGATACCATAGACAAGAAAAAGTTACTTTAAAGGAGTTGGGATTTTCGTGGTGCCGATAAATTGTTACGACAATAAATAAAAAGGAATAGTTTTTTATTGTTCCATATCAAACATTAAAAACTTTTTTCTTAATAAAATCAATAGAAAGAATTTTTCATAAACAGACACTTAAATGAAATATTCACAACACATGTTTACTGTAGATTGTCATGATGTAGTAAATCTCAACATGTTTCACCTTTTTAAGGCTTCCTCAGGAGATATATCATACAACACCTATGGGATTTATACAGAATGGAAAATGATTCAGTAAAGTTATACATACTTGTAGCACACCCCAAGTAGGAGCTGCTGAGTTAGGATTCCCCACTGCTACACGGCCAGGCACACAGCATTTCCTTCATGCATTCCAACACAGAAAACTGTCCTTGGCTTGTTTTTAATGTTTTGTTAGGGGTTGATAACTTGAATGGGGTAGGGAATTATGGGATGCTGAACTCCAACAATGTCCAGAACTATGAACAAAGAGGACAACTGCCTCTCTATTTACACAAAGTTCTCTTCTTCCTCCCTCCTGCACAAACTTGCTTCACATTTACAGCTCTTGCTGATCACTCCAGGGTAACTAACAGTCTTTAGTGTTACTACAGCAACTGCCCATTACAAGCTGGGAAGATCCTGTCCCTTCTTGGATAAAATAGTACAATATGGAGTGAACGGCATCTCCTTCTGCCTTCCTTTAGACCCTGAGCCCAGTTCTACTGCTGCAGAAGATACCAGCCCACCTGGCTGCTTGCTTCCCCGGTCCTCCTGACTGGCGCACACTTCTCCAGTCCTTCCTGACTGGCACACTTCCATGGAGACTCCCAAGGATTAAGACTTAGTCACACCACTGTCTTCAGAGGGCACTGCTACAGCTCACAGTCTCTCCCTTTGTGTTGCCTCTGCACTTTGCTGATATTACTTACTGTCTCTGCTTGCTCTTTCCTGCTGCCTCTTCCAGCATGAATCCCTCCAGTTTCTTCCTGTGGTGGGATCCTTCCAGGCCAACTCTCCTAAGCTTCAGCCCGAGGTAAAACCCCTCCTCTGCAGGGGTCCTTCAAGGGCCACGACAGTTTCTCCTCAACACTCCATCTCCAGCTTCCACCCGACCCCTCTACTGGCATGGCCCATATCTATTTATGGGAATTTCTCAGTCCCCTGCCAGGTCCCATAACTATTCAGACAGCCCCTTTTAGCTTCCACCCACTAGTCCTAGAACATTCTCCAATGTCCCAGAAACATGGGAAGGCACCAGAGAGCTGCTAGGATGAGTCATCCAGCCCTGGCCTCTAATAACCCTGACACAGATTCAGTGACTCAGGTTTAATCTTAGAGCCATGCTATGCTTTTACCTGCACTACACTACTAGTAGCACATACTAGAGCAGGGCAGCACAATGGTGTAGTGGGTAGCACTCTTGCCTAGCAGTAAAAAGGGTCGCTGGTTCGAATCCCAACCACGACACTACCTACCTGGAGTTTGCATGTTCTCCCTGTGCCTGTGTGGGTTTCCTCTGGGTACTCCAAAGACATGCTTGTAGGTTAATTGGCTTCTGTCCAAAATTGCCCCTAGTATATGAATGTGAGTTGGGAACCTTGGATTGTGGGCTCCTCGAGGGTAGGGACCGATGTGAGTGTGCGATGTATGTGTGGAGCGCTACATAAATTGACAGCGATATATGGGTACCTTAAATAAATAGGGATAATTGTAGACACGCACCCACACTCACTCAGGTTAAACTGGATGGACTGATGTCTTTATTCAACCTTACTAACTATCTAGAGGGTGCTTCATACTTTTACAAATAAGGTAATATAGAAAAACAGTACAAAAAATAAATGTTCACAAAGACACAGTATTTTAATTCAAATATATGATACATAAACGTATTATTTAGAAATTTGTCGATGATTGGGCGAGCAGATTAGTGGTCAGCAGAGTGTGATCCAAGGTGGTGAGCCTGTTCAACAATGCATGTGGAATTGATGCTCAGTGCTTTGGGTATCCATGAGGCGCAGAATTCCATGATGGAGGACGGGTTTAGAGATTCTGGCACCCCCACAAATCTTAAGTTATTGCATCTTGATCTATTTTCTAAGTCCTCCAGTTTTTGAACGATGAGCTAGTTAGTTTAATTCGGGGCCTATTCAGTGGCCTGTGTCTGATATAGCTCATCTTCCACAGAGGACAGCCTCATCTGTGCTTCAGTAGTACGTGATGCATGATCTGACAATTCTTTCTTAATGTGTTCCATTCCCGCCTGTACTGCCTTTTCTACTGTGGATGTGATAGTAGGGACAAAGAGTGCTGCATCTGCCTGTGTAATTCTCTCTGTTTGTTGGTCAGCTGGCAGGGAGATGTGAGTTGGACTGTCGCTGACCTCCATTCCTGGTGCCTCCACCATGTTGGAGAGCGGGGCCGGGACCGTGGGATCGAGCAGGTATAATGGAGCCTGGGAGTGGGAGCCGCTCTTATCTTAGTATCAGTCCATCAGTGCGGGGGAAGCCTTACGGGGGATAAGTGGGCCGATTCAAGGTTCATGGTGTTAAAAGCTAAATTTGCAGTGGTACAGCAGGAGTTGAAGAGAGGAGTGGCTACTCCATGCGGCGTCGCAACCAGAAGTCATTTTGAAGTTTGAATGAAGGGCCTCTTACCAATGAAAGCAAAAATGGCTGAAAATTGTATCACACTGTTCTGAAAAATGGCTTACCAAGCCAAGTAAGTACTGTTGGCTCCCATGATTTTGTCTTGGCAGGTTCCTGCGAAAACAAAAGTAGGAAACAGTGCACCTTTCTTTCTTTACATTAACCTATTTGCCAAAACTATTTATAAAGGCATAATTATGCTGGGTTTTTTTTTTCTTTACATAAAATCCTACTGAGGTTTTTATCCTTCATTCCCATTTTATTGTAACTTATTCTTTATTACTAACAAATCTGGAGCATTATAAAATGCAGTAAATAAACAGAAATAGAAAATACTGTATAGAGCAGGCAAATAACTTGGTAGCAGTGATGTACAGCCTCCGATGTATTTTTACTCTATTCATGCTTGTTATTAATTATTGACAGAAAACCGACAGCTGGAGACTAGGATAGAGGTATGTGCTCAGAATACATAAAACAGCAAATCAAATGGGCCTCAGGCCTGTCATAATCCCTAGCTGTGATTGATGGCAGGCTTCAGTGAGACACGTGAGAAGTAATCTGTACATTGTTCTAAGAGGACCAAACAATACCTACAGAAGATTTTGCCAAGTCATATCTGTCCTCTGATAGCAAGAACAGATGTTGATCAAGATGACTGCTTGAACATTTACCCGGTACACAATATGGGACTGTTTACTAAAAAGTAAAGTTAGGCCGGCCATACATGGTCATATTTTGAAAGAATTTTCTTTTGAAAATCTGAAATTTTGTGCGTTTTGTAAAACAGATGGTGTCACCATTGATTTAGAAATTCGACTAACCAAGCCTTCAATTTCACCTCCTGTTGCTACAGAAAATAATTTTCGTGACTGGGAATCTTCTTTTTTTGTTTCCGGGAATTTTCTTTTCTTGCACATGCGCATTTCTTTTTTGATTATATTTCTCGCACAATTCTCACATCATTGATTAGAAAATCGTTTGTTTTTAAAAAAAATTCCAACATTACGATTACACAAATTTGATGGCCGCACGAAAATCGGCTGTTGCTGCAGCCCACTAATGGTGTGAAATTCAAATGAAAATTCTTAGATAAGATTTTCAAAAGAAAATTATTTTGAAATTCGACCCATGTATTGCCTGCCTTAGTAATTTTTTTAGCATAAAACAGACAGCTTTATTTTTTTTCGATAGAGTGGAGGAGTCTTTTTTTTTTTCTTTTTTTCTTTTTTGCTCTGTGTCCCCATCGCGGAGATTCACCCTTCCAGTGACCATTGTCTAGATAGAAAGTAAAGGGAACTCCAAAATGTTTGTCCCCAAAACAAGAGGTAAGGGAAAATCTTCCATTGGGAGTAGAAGTTATACTTTATTGCTAAATAAAACGCTAACATTCTAAAATGCAGCCAGTTTAGCATAAAGACCTGTACAGATACCCAGCTATGTGGGCCAGCAAATTCCCAGAAAGCTGGCTTGCTTAGGATCACCTCATATTTTTTTATCTCGCATTCACTGCACTCCCCTATCCTCAAAGATTAAAATAAAAGTTAGGCATAACCAATTAGGACTATTATCCCTAAATAAAGCTATCCTGCTGCTGGTGAATTTGTGCTCTTTGTCTCTAGTAAATTTGGGCCTAGCATTGTTAATACATTTTGTTGTGGCGCTGGCCAGTTTGCACTATTCTATCTTCTGTAGTCTCATAATTCTTTAGTTAAATTGCTGCTACTTTTCTCTAGTATATTTGAGCCAATTGTGCTGCTGCTAAGCTATCGTATGCTGCTGAACTATCTGTGGTCTCTTACTGAGGTCTTGATAGAAATTCACCATTGGCAGGACAGTTTCCCATCAATGAGAACAAGAACAGCCACAGCAAGCTACTGACCAATTTCTATCTGCCAGTTACTATTTGATGAAGTAAAACGAAGTAGATTGGGGTGCTGCTGTGTGTAAGCCAAGCAGATTGTAAGGCTCCGTTCACATCTAGGCGTTGCTATTTTTATAGGCATTTTTTCTGGCATTTTTGCAGCGCTTTTGCAGCATTTTTGTACACGTGTTTTGAGTTGACAAGTGACCAATGAAAATCGATAAAATACCTGTAATCTGCCAAAAAAGAAGCTCATGTACTTTTTTGAGCGACGGGCGTTTTGCTTAAGGAGACAGAACGCTCAGATGTGAACAGGGGCCATTGAAATGAATGGGATTTGTCTTGTTGGGCGTTTTTAGAGCTGAGGCTTAGAGCAGAAAATCGCCCAAAACCGGTTAGATGTGAATGGATCCTTAAATTAAAGAAAATCAATTCCAAAGCCAAATATGTGCTGCCAGTGTACACTGTCACTAAGGCTGTCACTGTCACTGACACTGTTGCCTAACACCATGCACAGCTTTAATGCAACCCAACGTATGTTATTTAACTAAAAGATGTATTTCCAATGCTCTCAAAGTGCCATGAAAAGACCCTTTCCCCACTGTGTGATATCTAAATCAAAGTTTTCATTGGTACATGTCCCCCATGGCACAAGGCAATCCCTGGCATCCAATACCTTTTTTGACAGTAGTTTTCATATTAGCCCTTAAAAAGATTAACCCCTATAGATTTCAAAAGCAATCGCCTCTAACGTTGGGTTTGCTGACCTGGGCAGACTTAATTATGAGATGTTGATCTTCATTGACTCTCAGCCAGCATACCTAATACACATAGCCTATTCTGGGTGACGGATTCACATATATAAAGATGACAGTCCCAGAACTTGTACCTCCAAACACAAGTCAGCACTGGCAGCTTTCATATTTCTGTTCTGACAGGTACCTTTTAAAATGTATTTAAACCCTTAGGCTCGTTTCACATGAGCTGTCTGATCAGGTCCGCCTGTCAGTTTTTCAACGGACCCTCCAGTCTCCCCTATTGTGCGGTGGGTGTCAGCGGACATCTGTCTGCCGCCCTTCAATCTGATCCTGCCCTCAAAAAACAGATGGATGGGGGCAGATCCGATGGAAACGGACAGGCGATTCATTTGTATCCGATTTCCCCATAGAGGAGAGCGGCACTATGTTTGTCTCCGCTCTGCACAATGGAGCAGACACAGACCTGTCATCTGCCTGCTTAGCGGGGATCAGCAGAGCGAACCCCCGCTGAGCAAGTGGAATCCGCTACACAGGCGCTTGTGTGAAAGGGGCTTAAGTGATGTTTTTAGTTGTTTGATCGGTGACCTAGCGCAGATTTATGTGATATTTTTTGGATGTTTTTAGTTGGCTTGAAGCACTTTTCATCAAAGACAAATGCCAAGCTTTCTTTGCCTAAAATACCCTTTTCTACATCTTTCTCATCACAGTGTTTCCTCTAGCCCATTTCAGCCATTTCCTGTCTATGTGCTTTGACTCCAGCACTGGCATAGTATCATTCCTCTGGATAGAATTTTTGATAGTCACAATGTTTGCACAATATATGTTAGCACAGTCCGGATAAGACAGAGCCTTTGTAAAAATATGGGTGGCCTCTGAAAACAATATCAATGGGTATAAGTGTTAAAACAGGGGTTGTACCATCATCCAAGACTTAATGAGATACAGGGTTTTGGGAGCCAGGTCCCCAGCCAGGACTTACCAAGGAGAAGAAGAGCAAATGGACTATCTCAGTACAATGTAAAGAGGGATATAATTGATATATATAAACAATCATAAAAATTTTTGAAAAAGTTTATTAATACATGACAAAAGAAGTTTCCATTGTACCGAGATAGTCCATTTGCTCTTCTTCTCCTTGATAAGTCCTGGCTGGGGACCAGGCTCCCAAAACCCTTCATCTCCGGGAGCCTTTGGAGTCAGGGTGCACATGCTCAGTTTGGTGTGTATTACTAGATATGTTTTATTTTTTCCTTAAGAGAGTACATGTGATCACACAGGGCCAATCGGCACTGTCCAGACATGTCCAAACAGAGGGTCAGGAGCCTTGCAGCCTCATAGGACAGCTCAGTGCAGTATGAAAACTCCTCCTACAACAGTGATTCTCAACTCCTGTCCTCAGGACCCAATAACAGGCCAGGTTTGCAAGATAACTGAAATACATCACAGGTGATATCATTTGCTGCGCAGTGATTGCAGTATTCTAGTCTGCATCTCCCCCGAGGTAATACTTAAAATATGGCCTGTTGGTGGGTCCTGAGGACTGGAGTTGAGAACCACTGTCCTACAAGCTTCACCAGGAACTGATATAAGTCATATGACTGCTATATACTGCTGATGAGAAAAGGTATTTAGCTGTTTATATTAACTAAAATGCTTGCATTTCCATGTTCTGTGTACTGTGGGAGACCAGATATAGTGAATGCGGGGCCTTGGGTTTAGTAACACTTTAAAGTGTGTTATCAAAGGGTGTTTTCAATAGAAACTGGCCGACATTTGGCCCATGTGCAGACAGAAGTGTCGAAGGGTTGTGATTTGAAAAGGTCTGCTGACCGGCTGCCAGTCACCTCTCTCAGCCAATGGCTGATAGCGCTGACCGATGTTCTAGCGGGGGGCACAGAGCGATAAAAGCTAACAAGAATTTGGATCCCTGCCCACTCTATCCAAAACTAAAAAAAAAATAAAATAAATTGCCTTTAGTGACACTTTAAGTAAAATAATTGGCTTTACAGCTGCAGCTACCTAACCTGCACTGCTCAGTGACCTGTGGTAGGTAGACAGCAATGAAGGTGACTGAAGGTGATCTATTTATAGAAAAAACAAATGTACTGTGGCTGGCTTCAACTTTTATTGCTTGCTATCACAGAAAACACATGGGTAAGCTTACACTGCACTAACCTAATGCCTTTCCTTCCCCGGCAATAAACTGCGTTGTTCTGGGAGAAGCTTTACCCCGGCACAAATAAATTCATCAATATTAAGTGCACGGGGAGAAAGTGTTTCATTGTATTGCCTTTTTGTCACTACATGATGAATTGCCCTTTATTCGGATGTGTGTGTGTGTAGTTGTCTTCTGTGCAAAACTGAATTTTAATTTGTTTATGTGTAATGGTGTTTGCCGGTTTGAATTAGGAGTAATGAGTTGCCATTCTTCGAAAAACACTGGGGGAACAAAATTAAACGTGGTTTATTTTCGAATCTTGGAATTAAATTGTGTTTTCTCTACCACAATTCCAAATAATTATTAACAGTAGTTTATGAGCCACGTGGCAGATGACAAGCAAAGTAAAAAAAAAAAAACATGATATTTTCTAAATCTTTTAGGGCTCATTTACATTGGCTGAGAGAGGCATACACTGTGAAGATGGAGTGGTTTTTCTGTGCCCAGGAGTGACAAGTGTGTAAGCAGGTGCAGTTAGCTACTTTGCCATTAGGTGGCTCTATACCAGAATAAGGTCTGGTTACAGTAAGGCTGGCCATACATTATACAATTTTCTTATTCAATTTCCTTTGGATTTACCTTCAACTTTGTAGTGCAAG
Source organism: Lithobates septentrionalis (assembly GCA_037952835.1). Taxonomy (NCBI): domain Eukaryota; kingdom Metazoa; phylum Chordata; class Amphibia; order Anura; family Ranidae; genus Lithobates; species Lithobates septentrionalis. The sequence continues at coordinate 1,965,886 of JBBDGP010000140.1, read as the reverse complement.
GGCCTGCCTGATTGCATACAAATTTAAAGTGTTTTGATATGACCTCATATTATAAGGTTTTGGTAAACCTAAAGGAAAATTGTACAACAAAATTGTATAATGTATGGCCAGCTTAAGTAAGGTCTTCAGGTGCTAGACCCTTTTTAGGTAGAGCCCCCCTGCAGTGATGTCAGGGGTGGGTCAGCACCCATAAACAATGCCTTTAAAAAGTATTCATACCTCTTGAAATGTTCCACATTTTGTCATGTTACAACCAAAAACGTAAATGTATTTGATTGGAACTTTATGCGATAGACCAACACAAAGTGGCACATAATTGTAAAGTGGAAGAAAAATTATAAATGTTTATTTTTTATTTTTTGCAAATAAATATGTGAAAAGTGTGCATTTGTATTCAGCCCCCTTTACTCTGATACCCCTACCTAAAATCTAGTGGACCCAATTGCCTTCAGAAGTTACCTAATTAGTAAATAGAGTCCACCTGTGTGTTATTTAATCCCAGTATAAATACAGCTGTTCTGTGAAGCCCTCAGAGGTTTGTTAGAGAACCTTGGTGAACAGACAGCATCATGAATGCAAAGGAACACACCAGACAGGTCAGCGATAAAGTTGTGAAGAAGTTTAAAGCAAAATCAAAATGAATACTAATGATTACTAGAATAAAATGTACATATATTTGCATTTGTTAAAAAATTTGCTTGACATTGCATTTGATTCAAGAAAGTGATAATAAAGGGGTAGAGGAGTGTTCCTGGCGATACTACTGTCAGGAGCCATAGTAAGCTTTTATAACCATCACAGAGGAACTTTACCAAGTCTTTAAAGTGGTGTTCCGGCCAAAATGATACTTTTTAAATAAAAATACCCCTATATTACACAAGCTTAATGTATTCTAGTAAAGTTAGTCTGTAAACTAAGGTCTGTTTTGTTTAGTTTATAGCAGTAGTTTGTTATTTTATAAACTTACAGCAGGCTGTGGTCATCTTAAGTGTGGGCATCTGAAGCCAGACTGTATTTCTTCCTGGATCTCATCCTTGCAGATCTCGCACATGCTCAGTGCAGCACAAGCAGTGTAATAGGTTTCAGGTCAGGTTTCCATAGCAACGGCAGTGTCAGAGGAAGTTGCCACCCCTTCCCAGAAGGCATTTCAAACAGGAAATGATGCGATGGGCCACGGCCAGGGAGGAGGAAGTGAAAAATGAATACAGCAGATATACAGTAGGTGCTGAGAAAAAAAAATTAAAAATATCCAATTTGTTTACAGTGCACAGTTTAGTGAGGGATGCTGAAGAGTTGTAAAAGTGGGTGGAACTCCACTTTAAAAAATGAAAAGTCATCAGCTACAAATACTATAGCTGCTGCCTTTTAAAAATCAGGCACCTATCAGTCCATGGATTCCAGCGCTGTCTTCCTGCAGCGCATTCTTCTCACCATTGCAGGTCACTGGCGACCCATCATGGATTTGGAAACCAGCTGCGACTTTCTGATGAATTACAGCCTGCTCCCCACTGCACGTGTGTAAGATCATGCTGCACATGGAGACTGGTTCTTTAGACTCTTGGGACATGTGACAATATCCCAAGAGGCTGTGGGAATGGAGGGGACCATGACAAGCAAAGCCATCCATGCCTAGATGAGAATTGAGTTGGAGTGGGTAATGACAAAAAGGGTACCAAAATTCTGCAATTCAGTTATGGACTGGGGGAGGGAGAGAATGAGTGATGCTTCACTTCTTGAGTGATGTTCTGCTTTAATTAAACAGTATTGCATGTAATCTCTATGTTCAACTCTATTCAGTTGCCAACAGGCTGGAAGTCTAGCTTTCAAATAATAAAATATTTGACAAATTGCCATCTGGTTTAAGAAAGTTACAGAAACAGCACTGGTCCACAATAATTTAATGACCTATTAATAGCTAGAGACAAGGGAGAATGCTTCATCCGTATCCTCCTTGACCTTATGGCTGCATTCGACACTGTGGACCATAACATCTTACTGGATTGCTTACTGGATCTGTGATCTAAAATAGGGGTCAGACGGTGGGCAGTGGGAGTAGAAAATGTCCCAGAGTCAGTAAACAATGCCCCATTTCTGGTTTTAGTGGTAGGCATAGTGTCCCATTGTTAGTATCAGTGAGTGGAATGATACCCAATCATTGGTGTCAGTTAGAGGAAATAGTGCCCCAAGAGCCAGATAACAGCAAGAAAATGACCACATCTTGCCTCCAAGCCACAACTTGTAGACCACTGGTACAGTACTCAGCTGGTTACTCAGCTGGTTCAAACCTTTGTCAGGGAGATCACAAAGGATCACAGAAGGAATGCACACACCCTGGTCCTAGCAGCCATTGCTATGCAGGTGATAAACCTAATGAGCCCCTAGGGAGAAAACGTCATAGATATATTATTATGATATTATTTATTGGTCCCCAAAAATAATTTCCTTCTCTTCAATTTACTTTAAAGTAGACCTTCAGTAATTTTTTCATCTTTCCAATTTATTAAATCTTCTGCCCTTGTTGTTTTAACTTTGGATAGTAAAACATTTTTTTCTGCCAGTAAATACCTTATACAGCTCACTTCCTGTTTCTTGTCTGGTAAAAAGCCTAGGCTTATGACATCATGCACAGCTCTCTCTCTCTCACTCTTGCAAGAGTTTGCCAGCAAGGGAGGGAGGGGGCAGGAGAGTGGAGGAGGGATGAGTCATAGGAGAGCCAAGGAGAGCTGTAGAGCTGGAGAGGGCTGGATGAGGGCGGAGATAACAGGAGACTGCAGAGATCCATGTGTATTAATCGAGAGAGTGGAAAAGTGCAGGCAAGCAGTGGTGTGTGTGTCTGTCTGTATATATGTGTAGGTGTGTGTGTGTCTGTGTACATCCAGGAAGTGAACAGGCAGCAGGTTCAGCTGCCCACAGTTAAAATGGCTGCAGCCAGACTCAGTGGAGGGAGATTTCTGCAGCATATTTGTCAAGTACAGAATCACAGTATTAATAAAAGAATATGCAAAGTGGTTGGAGGGAAGCTTCAGAATAGCAAAGATGTTTTTATTATTACAAGTTGTGTGAGCAGACTGTAGTTCCTCTTTAAGAACAGTCTAGGTAGAAAGAAAGAAATTTTGCACATTATTACGTTTTGACCAGTTTGATGTTTCAGATTATTACCCCATGAACCTCAAGTTTCTGAGGAAGCAGAATGAGTTCCTTTGAAATGCGTTAGAAACTGTATACAAGCTATACAGAAACGAGCAACCAGCAATGTCTAGTATACTCTAATGTACAATGAGATTTCTAGCGAGGTCTGAAAAATATGTTGTACATCATATTTGGGGTTTCTATATATTGTTTTCTTAATTTGTATTGATATTTTAATAAACATTTGTGAGATTCCTCATATTTTAATCTACTCACAGACTCAATAAAAATGTTGTATGGTTGTTTAAATATAATATGTTCTAATTTTACACCATTAAAGGGCCAATTTGGGGGTTACAGGTTTTTGACCTATAACTCGAGGGCTCTACCACGGAATTCAAGCTTCCATTGTCTATATATCCAGTCCTGAGATCTGCACAGAACAGCCAGTGTTGTGACCTGACAATTCTCTGCTGCAGTTAGGGACACAGCTAGGTCAACCACCTGCCCCTTGCCTGTGATTGGACAGTAGGTGGGCAGCCAAGGGCAGATAAGGTCATCCTTCTGCTCTCTGCTCCTGCATGCATGTTTAGTGACTGTGTCAGCTCATGAATACAGGACACCTTTTCCCAGTCTCAGTGCTGATATTACAGGAGGCTATAATGAAGGCAAATTTCATAAATGTTGATTTCAAAATAAATGCGATTATTTTTTTTAAATACATTCATAGCTGCATTCATTGGTGTTCTATAATATCTGCCTGGAGTTTCAGCTTTAAATGTAAAATGATGACTATATGTGCTTTGGAAAGTCTGCCAAGACAATTGTACCAATAACATATTCTAAGTGAAGAGTTGACTTTAGTAACTAACAACTGCCAGTCTTTGTCAATTGAACAATTTTACTTACATTGTAACAATGAGTGTAACCATTCTGATGGCAGGTCAGAGCATTGTTCTTTGTCATTTACAGCTTTGTTCAATTGTACCTTTTTTTTTTAATCACCAATTGTACCTTTTTGCACTTATTGGAACATGATACAGCCATGAGTTACTGAAGTTCATATTAAGTTGTGACAAGGTAACATTACATCATTGTTTAATTTTCTATAAATATGGTACCTTGCGTTCTGCGTTCCAGGCAAACCTGCATTCTGGGTACTTATCCCTGAATACATGGGACCTTAAAGGTGAATACCACTTGGTACAGCATTCAGCCCTGCAAAGCTGCAGCCTGACTGACTGCAGAAATGGATGCTGCACCTGAGCCTCCCAGGCTAACTAAAATATCGGAATGCACGCTCCCATGTGCAAGGGGCCTAAAGTGTATGTAATGCCATGGAAGTTTACACGATTGATAAAGTCAGCAATATCAATTATTTAATTTAATATCAATTATTTAATTTAATATCAATTCATTAATATAATATTAATCAATATATGACAGTGCCTCCAGCCTTCCAGTTTGCTAATCATCTTAAAATAAAACAAAAATAGATATAATTAATTTCCTGAATGTGTTTAACTCTGTCTAGAGATTTTTAGCACGATAAAATGATCAATTATCAATTAATGCCGGCGTACACATGACCAGTTTTGCCGTCGGAATAAACTTCCGAAGGTTTCTCCGACGGAACTCAGACGGAATTCCATTCAAGCGGTCTTGCCTACACACGGTCAAACCAAAGTCCGCTCAAATTCCGACCGTCCAGAACGCGGTGACGTACAGCGCGTACGACGGGACTAGAAAAAGGAAGTTCAATAGTTAGTAGCCAATAGCTTCTGTCTCGTACTTGCTTCAGAGCATGCGTCGTTTTTGGTCCGTCGGAACAGCATACAGATGAGCGGTTTTCACGATAGGAATTGGTTCCGTCGGAAATATTTAGAACATGTTCCATTTCTAGGTCCGTCAGAATTTTCGAAAAAAAAAAGTCAGATGAGGCCTACACACGATCGGAATAGACAATGAAAAGCTTCCGTCTGACTTTTTCTGTCGGACATTCTGATCGTGTGTACACGGCATAACAATCACATATATATGTCTGATTTATCATATGACATAGACAGTTGAATTAAAGTGGTTGTTAACCCTCTGAGACAACTTTAGCTCTTCATAATGTAGATAACACTGATCGCTGCCTGTGAAAGTGTACTCACTGGTGTAGTTTCCGTGTAAATCGCCCTGTAATCGAAAATGACGTCATGTGCGATGTGGCCAATTTTGATCTATTATCCCTTGTAATGAGCTATTGTATGTGACATTTTTAAAAATAAGAAAAATCGTCCGGGGTTTACTTCCACTTTAATATTATATATATACCTACAACAATAATTAGTACAACTAAAAATTTAGGCCTGGAAACTTAAGCAGAACTTCAGTAATTTTTTCATCTTTCCATCTATTAAATCTTCTGCTCTTGTTGTTTTAACTTTGGATAGTAAAACATTTTTTTCCTGCCAGTAAATACCTTCTACAGCCCACTTTTTGTTTCTTGTCTGGTAATAAGCCTAGCCCTATGACATCATGCACAGCTCTCTCTCTCACTCTTGTGAGAGTTTGCCAGGAAAGGAGGGGGGATTAGTTATAAGAGGGCCAATGAGAGCTGCAGAGCTGGAGGTGTACCTCTGTGTGTGTGTAGATCCAGGAAGTGAACAGGCAGCAGCTTCAACTGCTCGCAGTTAAAATGATTACAGCCAAACTCAGTGGAGGGAGATTTCTGCAGCATATTTGGCAAGTACAGAATCACAGTATATATAAAATAATATGCAAAGTGGTTGGAGGGAAGCTTCAGAATGGCAAAGATGTTTTTATTACAAATTATGTGAGCAGACTGCAGTTCCTCTTTAGGATGAAATAGATAACCTATTACCTGGACGTTTTTGGACGTCCAGCTGAGACGTACCCCCGAAGGTAAAATCTCTAGTACCTTGTTTCGAAAAAGCACCGCAGAAAACACAGTACTCCATGCGGACAGCTTTCACCCTACAGTACTAAAGAAGTCCATCCCTTATGGACAATACCTGCGTTTATGCAGGAATTGTTCTGACGATACTCTTTTCAAACAGGAAGCATACAACCTTGAGACTAGATTGTTGGCACGTGGTTATAGCCGTTCCTGTCTACGTAAGGCCTACAACAGAGCAGCCGCACAATCCCGATGCGATCTGTTATTCAAAAAGAGGATGGTGGATGATCATGGTACGGATCCTACCAGGATCATCCTTCGATTCTCCAAACAGCACTACGCGATTAGGAACATCATTCAAAGACATTGGCCCATACTTAGGGACGATCCCAAGGTTAGTGGCTTTATTTCAACTAGCCCTTCTATTACCTTTAGACGGGCCGCCTCGTTAAAGGACAAACTGGTCCAAAGCGAGTTCAAGGATGAACAGAAAAAATTGAAACACTGTTCAATCTTTGGATCGTTCCCCTGTGGGCACTGCTCTTTCTGCCAATACATAAGACGGGAAAAAACATTCTGCCACCCGAATGGAATACTGTTTAAGCCCGCGCACTTCACCAACTGCCAGACAAGAGGAGTGGTGTACCTCATGTCATGCGAATGCGGGGCATACTATGTCGGGAAGACAAAAAAACAAGAATTTTATCGTCGTATATCAAAACATATCTATCATATGCAAATCGGTAACCACTATGTGCCACTTGGGCGACGTGGTGACAGTGCACAACCACAGGATGCCCAAAGTATCCTTCGCCGCACTCTATCGGATTCACATACCAGATCGAGGCGGTGATTGCAACACGAACAAAGGTGGATATTCAAGTTAGATGCCACCTCTTTTCCAGGATTAAATGAGGCCATCTTATTTGCCCCATTTTTAAAAGGCTTTGCTTCGGGGAAAACCCAATAAAACATTCTTGGAAGTCTTCTCCGAAATAAAAAGTCCTTTTGACCACCTATCTGGCTGTCATATTTTATTCCCCCCCCCCCCCCTTTTTGGAAGATCTGATTTTGTTTTTATCTTGTCCTATTTTATTTTATTCACTTTAAAACTATTGCTGTTTTCTTGCAGAGTTATCAATGGATGTGATTATTGTTCCTTACTTGTAATGATGTCTCATGTATATGTATATTATATATGGTGTCTGGTTAGTACCACCATGTCAATTAAAATGAGTTTGGGAGAATATACCCACGCATGTCATGTACCATTTGTTCTTATATATTCCTTTCTTTGTAAACAAATGTAAATGGTTGTGATGTTTACTCTTTTGGCTCTCTCGCTCTCCCCTTGGGGGTCTGGCACACTCGCTGCCGCTGCTTCCGGATCAGGGGGTTTTCCCTCATATGTGCCTTCCTGGCAAGGGGGGGGGGGCCAGTTACCATCCAGCGGCTCCTCCCCCTTTTTTCCCCATCAGGCACCCGGGCTGGTACCAGCTGCCGCATTGGGGATTTCCTTTCCTTGCCGGCGGCGTTCCGGACCATTCTCGGACGTTCGCGTCACTGTGCATGCGCGGGGCCCCGTGCGTGCGACGTGATGTTGGTACGTCACGTGGTTACGACGGGAATGACGTCATTTCGGGGCTGCACGCTCGTCCCGAACGCCGGGGAAGCCACACGAGGCTGCCTGAATGGCGGCCATGCCGCCTATGACGGTCTATCTGGTCGGCCCCTTTTGGGGTGGGGGGGATGCGCACCTGTAGTGGATCCATCTTGATTAGGATACGCCCCTAGTAAGTATATATACATGTGAATGTTTTTGGATCTGTAGCCTTTCTGTTTGGTGGGTCAGAAATCTATGCACTGTAAGTATACACTTGAGCAGTATGTTCTTGCGCCATCTTTGCCTTTATACTTATACTTTATAACAAATACATTATGTACCTATGTTCAGTTACCTACAGTACCCCTTTCCATATATATGTATTTCAGACTTGTCGACTCTGTTTGGACACTGATCCACTGAGCCTGACACAACTTGCGGCCAATCCCGGGCTTGGTCACAAATTATAGTCTGATCATATAGGGCGATCTGGCGCAGCTTTATATCTGCTTCAACACTTGTCAAGGTATATTTGGGTTTATCCTGTTTTTTTCTATATCTGGTTCCAGTGGTGATTTTTCTTTCTTTCCTTGTAGTCATACACTGTTTGGTTTTTTGCACCCCTGTGCCCCACTAGTTTCTTATTATGTGTGGTCCTGCACACACTGTATGCATCCCTCCTCACCCTTTGGGTCAACTTTATAATACTATGTATGCACAAGTATTTATTTAGATATCTAATATTTCACTGCATCCTTTTCACTCTTTCACAATCCCTTTATTTTAATCGAGCTGACATGTATTACTCTGACCCTCTAATCCACTACTTCATCTAACCACTTAATGTACTTATCCATTTTTCTCTAAATTCATCTTTTTATATTTATCACTGTTTAGTAATAATACAGTTGCCAAGCACCCAGAGGCCGCTAGCTGCATATATGGAATTCAGCTAGACTGGTACCTTGTAGCTGGTCAATTGACCATCTATTTGGACAACTATATTTTTTCAAATAATCCTTTCTCATATATAGGGATATATTGTTTAGTCCATTCTTTTTGGATTTCCGCTGCGGGTGTTGCTTTTCCCCTCGACCGATCACTTGGCCTGATTGGGGGGTGACTTTTTTGTGTGACTTCTCATAAGCCACATTGTTAGACTAGTGCCCCTTTTTCTGTTTGCGGTGTTGGTGGAGGTGCTCTGAGACCCCTTGGGGGTGAGAGAGTGAGCAACTTTTAAAGGGACCTATATGTAGGAAGTCTTCTTTTCCCCTGCTGGACATACACTGTTGGGTAATTATATCAGGTGTATACATTGCATATTACTGTTATCGTATGTAAGTGCTCTGTTACATGTGTACTTATATCACATATCTCTCAACAGACTGACCCTCTGAAGAAGACCCCTAGTATATGGGTTGAAACGCGTCAGTTTTATTTTTCATATTGTTGACATTATTGTTCAATGTTACTATGGAAATATGTCTGTATAGTGTATGTCGATTTTAAAAGGTCAAAATACTTCCAACTGGAGCTCATTTCTTAACTTTCATGATATGTGATTTTTTGTAAAATAAACTTTTTCAATTTTGTACATATTTTGACTCAATATTTGTACTTTGCTGCAAAAAAACCCCACCTTGGGGGAACTTTTTTCTTTTTCCTTTTTTAACCTATTACCTAGATAACCTATTTTTCATTCAGAAGGTACCATCACCACTGTCTCAGAATACAAGCAATTGGATTATACTGGCAGACAACACGGTCCACCCAATCAGACCCTCCCTCTCTATACTAACAGTTATACAGATTGACTTAATTACTTGATCCCTTTTTTTTTTCCTTTTTTAACCTGTTACCTAGATAACCTATTTTTCATTCAGAAGGTACCATCACCACTGTCTCAAAATACAAGCAATTGGATTATACTGGCAGACAACATGGTCCACCCAATCAGACCCTCCCTCTCTATACTAACAGTTATACAGATTGTCTTAATTACTTGATCCCTGGGGTGACAAATATACCTTTGAACAGGATCTAATGCCAAAATCTAACACAAGATATAATGCAATTTGCATTCAATTAGATTTAGAAGTGTGAGTCAAATTTTGCAAAGCAATTACTAAATTATACTTTACCAATAAATCTATTCATACTGGGTTTGAAACCACACCTGGGGATTCACAAGGCCACTTATGTGATGACCTGTAGAGAATATGCAGAAGGCTTTCAAGGAAATCGACCATCAGAGTCTTAGATCATAATAGTGTGATGTTTGAGAGAGTGTTTTGTTGGAAGACTCACAATGGTGATGAAAGGGTGATGATAATCGATGGAGAGTGATTTTTAATTGTGTGAGTGCTCCTGATGATGATGAACGTTCCCCTTTTATTCCCCAAATTTCCTTATCTAAGGACTAGCCTAGAGGGTGTATTTCAGAATATTTACCCAAATCTGATTGGAAGGTATGTCTGAAAATGAACTGAATGTTTGTTTAAGCATTGACTGTACCTGCCCACTACATGGTGCTCTAAGACTAGGAATTCCTATTTTAGGTCTTCTGGGAAAAAAAATGGATTTATTCAATTCAACCCTATCTGGGAAATTAATATTTTTTTATCCCCGGTTAAATCTAAATATGTTATCTTCATCGTCGTATGCATAGGTGCAGACCCTGGTGTGGATAATATTATTTGTGATATTAATCTGTAATGTACAATCATCTTAATCATGTAACATTTTATAAAGATGGGTGATTTATCCAGAGATCAAGTTTGAGGTAGTAGTTGTTAAACCTTTATGGATATCTGGATAATATCATATCTACATTTTCCCTTTTCACTTCCGATGGCTCCTGCTGCTGTCAATCACATCCAGTGAAGAGGGAACAGGGGGGCAGGGCTGAGCCATGCTCTGTGTGCCATTGGCTCCAGCTGCTGTTAATCACAACCAGTGAGGAGGGATTGGGGGGGACAGGGCTGAGCCGTGCTCTGTGTGCCATTGGCTCCAGTTGCTGTCAATCACAACCAGTGAGGAGGGATTGGGGGGGGCAGGGCTGAGCCCTGCTCTGTGTGTCTTATGGACAGAGGCTGCTCGGGAGCGAGCACGCAGGAGTGCCCCTGTAACAAGCGGCTTGCCCTGGTGGTACTCAGCATGGAGAAGGGGCTAGGGGCACCTGAGAAGAGGAGGATCATGGCTGCTCTGTGCAGAACCATTATACAGAGCAGGTAAGTATAACATGTATGTTATTTTTTTTTTTAAATCCCAACCTTTTATCTTTTGCTACCTGTATCCTGCCTAATGCCGTGCACACACACGGGCGGACTTTACCAATCCGTCGGACAATCCGACCATGTGTAGGCTTTATCGGACCTGCAGCGGACTTTTTCTGTCGAAAATCAGACGGGCTTTAGATTTGGAACATGTTTCAAATCTTTCCGATGGACTCGAGTCTGGTCGAAAAATCCGCCCGTCTGTATGCTAGTCCGACGACGAAAACCGACACTAGGGCAGCTATTGGCTACTGGCTAACAACTTCCTAATTTTAGTCCGGTCGTACGTCATCACGTACAAATCCATCGGACTTTGGGGTGTAGCCAAGTCCGTTTGCTCGAAAGTCCGTCAAAAGTCAGTTGAAAAGACCGTCAGACCTTTGATGCCGAAAATTTTGCCCGTGTGTACACGGCATAAGAGATTTCATTTCATTTCTTGTCCTAGAAGCACAACAGGGAATTAAAGGGAAACTTAAATACATCCTTATTTTTCATAAATAATCCATACATATCCATTGCTTAATGGCTCTTTTTCTATTTTACATTAAATTGTTTCTTACTGTGTCATCTGTAACCTTTAATCCAATCTGCCCTCAAAATGATCGCTTGTTACCATGATAGTGCTAGGAGGTTAGATTGTGGGAGAAGATTTGACCAGTTTATTAATTAGTCACAATCTCAGAACTTCACTGTGACACCAAACCTTCTCACAACTTAAACTCCTTCCAGCAGCTTTATTGACATAAAATTTATGAAAAGAATAAAGAAGGAAAACCTTACACAATATGCTGAATTTTCTTGAATTTAAAAAACAAAGGGAACACCTAGTTTCTCTAGAACCTTTACATGTGTAGCACCCTCTACCTTACGTAGGTGCTAGAATTAGATTATTGACCAGTGCTGAAGGCTCGGCCTGTTTGTTTTTATCTGTGGGGCTGGGAGTGGTTTAGAGTAGGCTGGTGACTCACAGGCAGTATCACTTCTTGGTTACCTCCCGTTGGCTCTAAGAAGATTCAGAGGAGGAGGGGGAAGAGTGTGGAGCTGTCTGGGGTGTGGTAAGGAGCCCTGACCAATCCCCAACTAGGATTGGCAGGGAGCAGGTCTCCTTAAATACCCTGGGTCAGCCCAGCTAGGGAGGAGTTGTTTAGGTGAAAGAACTGAGAGATGGAGTGTTAGGTTGTTGGGGCCTTTGAGAGAGCCCCCCAGTCTGGGGAGTGACCTTGGGCCGGGGCTCGGAGCTGTGAGGGAACCCTGCACAACCCATGGGGTTACCTGAACAGGAGCAGGAGAGGACAGCGGGGAACACTGCCGGGAACGTTTTCAGGAGGGATCCACCAGGTGTCGGTGAGTGACAGGCACAGTCGAGAGAGCTAGGAGAGGCATGCTGCAGCGGACTGGGAGTCTGAGATGGATGTAGAGCCAGCGGGAGAGACTGGGATGTTACTGGCGTTGAAGTCGGGCTTTTGCAGCCGGGAGGGCTGGCAGGGCCTGCACAGGACTGACTGGGATCAGTAGTCCACACTACATACAACTAGCACTAAGAAGACTTTTTCTATTGCTACAAATTGTTTCACCAAAGGGGTCAGTGGTCCCTGTCAGCAAATGGCAAATCCTTCAAGTTGGGCTTAATTTAGAGTTGGGCCTAACCGTGTGCTAGTTGTGCCAGGAACCAAGTATTGCACAGGAGAGAAAGTGACAGTCTACAAATAAGCTTTGTGCTGGAGGAGTCTGGAGCTTTAGAGAATGTGAATAGATGTTCACATCAATCATATCATCGATTAATACTATTGATACCGGGCATCCCATAATCCCTTTACCCCATCCAAGTTTAATCCCTCAGTAAAATAACAAAAACAAAGCTGATGGACTGTTTATTGTCTGGAGTGACTGTATGTGAATGTCGGGCTGGGCAGGGTGACACGTGGAACTACTACACTTAGCGGCCCCACAGGGGTACCACTACACATGCAACGTGCTATTCACTTCTCTATAAAAAGTGTGCTTTGCTTTTAATTGTTTTTAAAAAAGGAACAATAAAGCTGAAAGAGAAGAGAATTCAAGGTGAGGAATTAATTGTACTGCTCAGTGAAGTGCTAGAATGATTACAATGTATATCCATTATTGAGCAAATCCTGGGGAGGCTTTGTGTGATTGATGAAGCGCTGGCTGTGCAGTAATCTCTATGTGCTAGGAAATAAAATCATATTCTCTTATATCAAAGAGGAGTGCTGACATTTAAAGGATGCCAGGCATTACAGTATTACGGTGGAGCGGTTCACATTATTCACTTCTCCAGTCGAATATTCTCTTTGCCCGGGGTCACAGTAAAATACATAAAAAGTTATCCAAAGGGCCACTTTCTAATTCTCTATGGGGCAGATTACTATCTGGAAGCACACACTCCAACCGATCTCACTACATATGGAAGTATATTACCTCCTTGTTAGGTGGCTTTTGTTACAGGGTAAGATTTTTTATCCCATAAGCTGTGGATTTCTGTTGAAAAGGCAGGGTGTCCTGTTCCCCTTTGGGGGGCTCACTATACAGTCTTCAAGCTAATCAGGTTTACTGGTAAAGCGAAACATCATCTCCCCCTGCATACCTAATGCCAGATTGTCTGCAAATTCTGAATCGTGTCTGCTTCTAGAATTGTGTTCATCTCCAAAACATTGCTTGTTCCAAGGTAGAGCTGCAATGTGCAGCATCGTATAGTACATGTCTGTCCCAGGACTAGCTGAGAGTTTGGCAATATCTAGAGCTGGATTTGTCATCACTTTAAAAGATGTTTATCCTTTTTTAGGGGTCTGGGTTGACAAGCTTTGGGTTTCTCAGTGGCATCACTTTGGCATCCCTTTGAGAGGCTTCTGAGGTCATTCAGAATTCATTGACAGTTGCATTTGATTTGTAGTTGACCTCCTTCAGACCTGCTGCAAGCAGGTTTTGCATTACCATAGACTAGTATAGGAATGCAAAACTGGAATAAAGTGAACAAAAACTTTTCAAAACAGGCCCTGAAACATACAGTTAGGAAACCTAACTATTGTGACTGCTTTATGACTATTAGGAGTAAAGAAATAATGGAAGGGTGCTATACATTGTAATCTGTAAATAAATTAATAATGATCTATTAAAGCAATTGTTTTGCATATATTTGTATATTTTATGCTAATTGTAGTCAATAAATAAAAAAAAATACAAAAATGCAATGTCTAATGTGGGTGGGAGAAGGGTTTACACCATTACAATATTCAAATAGTCTTTAAAAATAACAATTCATTTATGTTTACAAACTTTTTTAAAATTATAATACAACCAATGACCATGTGATGGTCTCATTCTCCGGTAGTGGATTGAATAAACATTATTCATGCTACATTGATGTCACCTTCTCATTAATGCTACATTGATATTACATTTTCAACATGTTTCACCAAATACATGGCTTCTTCAGGAGTTATTTTAGCGTAAAACACTGTACATGATACCGCACCCTCAAGCTCCCTGCTACCTTCCCCAACAATGTATTCCATTGGGAAACCCTCAAGAAAATCATTCATAAATGGTACTATATGCCTGATAAACTTGCCGGTATTTTTCCATCCGAATCACCGAACTGTTGGAGGAATTGTGATACTACTGGTGACATTTTTCATATTTGGTGGGTTTCTCCCATCATAGCCTCCTTCTGGAAGGATGTTTCCACCTTAATTGCTGACATCACCCTCACTCCACAAAAGTTTAGCCCGCAAATGGATCTCTATGGTCTAGATCTTTCCCTCTGACCTGTGGCAATCCTTTCCACTATAACACATATGTAACTATGTAACCATGTAACTACATAACATATCCTGATAGCAGCACGTATAACCCTAGCGCGTGCATGAAAAGACCCACATCCACCATCTTTCTCCTCCCTCATTTCTACTATTAATGACCATCGCCACATGGAATTTCTATTGGTCAAAGCTCACTTGCAAAGTGACAAATTTCTCAAACACTGGTCTCCCTGGCTATCCAATCATAGAAGTATTAAACTACCATAACTGAACATTAGATCCTACGTACTGGATCCACTCACAGCAACACTCTCTCTATCCTATAAGCACAGGACCAAATAGAGCCAAAAGCGAATCTATTATGTTTTCTTGTTTATATTTTACCTTTGAGCTACCATATTTCCCCACATTTTAAAGCTGGAATCTGCTATCCTCTTCTATCCGTAAGTTTTCTTCTCCACTTTTACCTACTCCCCCCTTATACTTTATTTTTTTATCACCTTAACACCCCCCGCCGGGGTCTGGTGTTGAGGTAACATAACAACTCAAATATGTACACCCTGTAATATGTCATCACAAACGACATATTACAGTTACATAGTTACATAGTAGGTGAGGTTGAAAAAAGACAAAATCGAGTCCAACCTATGTGTGTGATTATATGTCAGTATTACATTATATATCCTTGTATGTTGTGGTCGTTCAGGTGCTTATTTAATAGTTTTTTTAAACTATCGATGCTCCCCACTGAGACCACCGCCTGTAGAAGGGAATTCCACATCCTTGCCGCTCTTACAGTAAAGAACCCTCTACGTAGTTTAAGGTTAAACCTCTTTTCTTCTAATTTTAATTGTGAGTGGCCATGTGTCTTGTTAAACTCCCTTCCGTGAAAAAGTTTTATCCCTATTGTGGGGTCACCAGTACGGTATTTATAAATTGAAATCATATCCCCTCTCAAGCGTCTCTTCTCCAGAGAGGATAAGTTCAGTGCTCGCAACCTTTCCTCATAACTAATAACCTCCAGACCCTTTATTAGCTTTGTTGTCCTTCTTTGTACTCGCTCCATTTCCAGTACATCCTTCCTGAGGACTGGTGCCCAGAACTGGACAGCATACTCCAGGTGCGGCTGGACCAGAGTCTTGTAGAGTGGGAGAATTATCGTTTTATCTCTGGAGTTGATCTCCTTTTTAATGCATGACAATATTCTGTTTGCTTTGTTAGCAGCAGCTTGGCATTACATGCCATTGCTGAGCCTATCTTCTACTAGGACCCCCAGATGAAAACAGACAGCAATGCATTCCTATGGGCAAATGGATGTAAACAAGCATCGTTCATTTACATTTTTCGTCTGCTTATGTTCAGGTCCATTTTTTAAATGCCATTTTTGTTCCATTTAAAAAACAGAAGTGGATGAAAAACTGATGTAAACAGAATCCGTTTTTTCTTAGCAAATCATGACTGAACGGATGATGCCTAAAAAGGGTCCTGGGTAGCCTTTATAAATTGATTGGACGAGCAGCCACTTGTATTTGTATAGTCACTCAAATGTACAGTAAACCCCAGGACCTTTATAGCTTACTTGAGGTACATTATCTTATTATTATGCAGATCAGTCTTTCTCAACCAGGTTTCCTCCAAAGGTTGCTAGGGGCTCCTTGAGCAATTTTCTTTTTTGCCTATTTGTAAGGAGAGGATTCTTCTCACTGACCAGAAATATAAGCATTTGTTCTTACTGACCATTATCCTATGAACCATAATCTGTATAAATATTCATTATTCCTGAGACTGGAAAGATATTCCAAGACTATATGTATGTAGCGCTACCCCTGCAGGAGTCGATTGGTAATTTGAGTTTGCTGTTCTGCGCCTAGACATCAAGTACAACCTCAGCCCCTCTGACACACCAGGTTGAATGAAAGTCACTGCAAATATTTATAAGAACATGAATATTGACACCTTTAACTCGACTGTGAATAAGCACCAGGTAAAGGACAAGTTTACTTTTTAGCAAACAATACATTTTGCAGGTAAAGCATTGCACCAGCGATCGGGCCTCCTGAACATCTGTCAGTGTATCTGTGTGCCTGTACATCCCATACAGGCAAGCAGATACACTGACAGGAAGAATCAGTGTACTACCACGGTGATCCACAGAGCTGTGGTAGTTCTTTGAGAACTACAAGGCGACAGCCACAAAGAATGTTGGGGCTTGTAGTGCATTCACACACAGAGTTGTGTCAGTGAATGACCCTGCCATGTGGGCGGAGCCCTGCTTCGCCCCCACTGATTTCAAAAAGTGACAGCTAGTACAGGGAACTTCTCAATTTATCCTTTAACTCAATGTATTGGTACAGGTTAGAGGTTTGAGCATAAATGAAAACAAAGAAGGTAGGTTCAGACACAGTCTGCTAGACAGTATAATTTAAAATAGAGTTCTGTACCACTAGACTGGGCTTAACTCATAAATCAATAAAGTCAACAATAAACAATGTATATAAGCATTAACTGCAATGTGAATAATAATACTATAGCTAGTCTAGAGTTCACTATAGGAGAAGGGCTAGGATATAGTGCAATGTCCCCTGAAAGGTACCTCTTAGCATGAGCAGTAGGTGTTTAGTTCTAACTCTTTAGCCGGCTGGCAGCGGGGCCCAGTTGTACCATTGGTGCATGTGAGAATAGTCCAAGTAAAGCCTGCAGGCAGCAATAAGATTACTAGATGGCTGTATGGTCAGTTCCTAAAGGGTTCCTCAGTCTTTCTAGCAGCGGATCACAAATCCCCACAGTAGCAGCTCACCAGTCCCAATGATATTGCAGCTCACCAACTGGTCACACACAGCGATCAGTCCACTCTCTGCTCTACATCCAGGTGACTCTGTCAACATCCCGAACTCTGTGGTCCAGATCCTGCTCAGGCTACCGATATACAGCAGTGATGGTGCACACTGGTAAATAATGTGTCCTCACTGGTCTCCCTCATGGCAAGAGGAAGCTGAGAAAATACAGCTCTTTCCCCTCCTCCTGGCAATCTCTTTCTGGGAAATGCAGTTCAGAAGTTTTTGATTACAGTGGAGTTTCTCTCCTCTGGACTACAATTTCCACAGTTTCCACTCCATCTATTGAACTCTTCCTGCTCAGCAGCTTCCTCCTTTTGCTGATATAGCTAGTATGCAGTTCAGCACTACAGAGAGCAGTTGCAGCCAGTGTTTCTCTCCCCCTCCATTTTTAGCCAAGCACCTGGCTACATGTAGATGATACAATAATTTTTATAGAAGTGTTGCATTTTCTTTTATCCAGTCTAAGATTAAGATCCAGAATCAGCTCTTGTCATCCTCCATGATCACTTCTCACTCCTCTATGCAGATCAGAATCGTACACTAATGAAATGATTTATATCAAACCTGTCCAACTAAGTTAATGTTTGGACAGTAATGTAAAATAAACTGTTATAAAACACTTAAATCCCTAGAAACCATTTAGCCTAATTAACCTGCTAATGACCGGACAGAGACAGACAACAAACTGATAAGATAATAATGGCAGTGTCCCTTGATACTACTTTTAATAGGTTGGCAGCTCTGAAAATTGGCATTTATGTAAATACAATAAAGACACCAAATTTGAAATAATCGGATAATGACAGTTGATAATGACAGTTGATAAAACTGTATCTGTTTTGTAAAACCAAGTACGTTTTAACCAGCAATGTTTCATGCAAATTCCATTTAACTGATGCTTTTTCCCCCCACTTCTGTTTGATTCCACCGGTATATTGCTGTGATTATACTAATTTACTCAATATGCTTGAAAAGTAATTAGTGAAGGCAAGACAGAAATGCAAGAAGCTCACGGTGCCAAGCAAAACAAAAACAAGATTATACGCCGTGTATGCAAACAGTCCAAATACCCGCAAGATGTTATGGCATGCTTGAGTTTTAAAAAGTCAACTTCACTAAACTTATTATCATCACATAAGGTCGCAGCATGGCAAACTGCAAACTACAATTACTTACTATTTTCCTAATTCATGAAAAATACTAACATCTTCTGTCAGCTCGCAGGAGCATTCGCATTCCTAGGTGTGATTTACAGAAAGTGAATCAATACACAGACCCTACAGACACCCTGCAGACTTCTTATGTCCTTTCCTATAAAATGTCCAACTGCATCAGCTGGAAGATGTAGAATGGGAGTGTGCCATGCAATCTCTTGCCACCTGCTAGATGAATTTATGCTTAAAGCTGAACTCCAGATATGATCTTAATTCATAAAAAATTGAAAATATCATCAGTGTGACACTAATAAATAATTCACAGTAGCGCATACAAATGTTACAAAAACATATATATATATATACAATAATAATAATAATAAAAAAATAGAAAATAAAGTCTTGTAAAAAAATGAATACACCAAAGTGATCAAGTGAGCCGTTATTCCTCTGGAATAACACTCACCAAGCAAAATTGCCCCCCATTCCCATGAGTAGGCAATAGCGTTTTAATCATTACAACCATGTAATAGTGTGCTGTTTCTATTGGTTCACCTTAAGTGATTTCAACCAATTGTTAAAATTAGCTATATCAAACACCCAACATCATAATAAATATCAAGCTATTGCATTGCCCATATTAATTCTAAAAGAGATTCTGTGAAACTTGTAACTCATAACTAAAATGCTAAAAGCAAAATTCAAAAGTGCATATATACGGTATATATAATGTGCCATAAATCCAGTTCATTAAAGATTTAAAATGTGCTCCAAAGTTCATATGATCTCCTTGGTATGTGGTTGCAACTTCTCCACATGCAAGAAGAAAAGAAGTGTCCTTGTGCAAAGAAAATAAACCAAAAGTGCTTGAGCATCACCACCATTATCGCATAAACAAGATCACAGCTATGAGTTGATTGCCGACCAACCTCAAAGTTTTATGATGAGTCTCGACTCAGGTCACTCAGAGTGTGTCATAGTAAAAACAATGAGGACTCATAGTGCATTAACGTTTTTAACTATAGTTTAATAAATACCGAAATACACTTACAAAGCGGTTCCTTGTATAAGGCAGACAAATCATACATGCACAGCCGCCTGCAGAATGGTCCATGTGTGTTGACGTCACTTTACTGGCTCCTGGACACTGTTCTTCCTCTTGCACATGGAGAAGTTGGAACCACATTATCAGCTTTATGCAAGGAGACCATATGAACTGTTGGAGAACATTTTTAACCATATGATCATTGGAGCACATTTTTAATTATATCTGAACTGGATTTATGGCACAATATATATATATATATATATATATATATATATATATATATATATATGCAGCGCTGGTAGATTTGCGATCTACCATCTGATAGGAAAATTTAGTAACTTGTTCGTTAGGAAGGTTAGATTTGCCTCTGTTCCAGCTTGGCTGACGTTGCGTGTGTTTCCATACTGAGCCGTGGGTGCCGCTGTTACCGATGGCTAGTGTTGGAAGGGCAACGTGTATAAGTGTATGGATGCTCTTCTGTCCCGGAGACAACTCGGTGAAGGTGGTCCTCCGAGTTGCATTCTGGGCGAGGGTATTTATGGGACAGACGCCATATTTGGGGTTCGTTTTACAGCCACCTGCTGGCCCTCCTGGCCGACAGGTATGCGATAGAGAGCTATCTCATGGTCCTCCGTTCCGGAGGCCCACATTGCTGCGGCGCAGGGGTGGGCCCAGAAGCTTGTCTGGGGCCTACCACAGCGGCCGAGGAATGGTCCTGAGCTGTCAATCCAGAGTGAAGAAGTTGGACAACTGAGGAGATCCCAGGGGAGGACCCGTCATGGAAGGATCATGCAGCGTGCTGGTCTGGAGAGGGGCCTGGTGACTCGGTTGGAGGACATATCCTAAAGTGATTATACAGCATAGTGTTGCCGGGTTGGCTTAAAGGTTCAAGCACTGTGACTGACATTCACCACAAAAGAACCAATACATCCTGTGGCAGAGGATCGTACAGGTTCATCCCAAACAAGTCTGTGGCAGAGACTTTTGTTCGTGCTACGTACTGGCTGCTAGGCTAGTGAGAGAGGCCTATCCAGGCATGCAAGGAGTGTGTCCCACCAAGGGAGTGCATTCTACTGAAATATTCAGCCCCAAAGGACATTTGTCAAGAATCTTACTAAAAAGGTATTTGAGTTTTCCTCTGCAGTTTCCCTTCTGCCTCTTTCCTGCTAGTTCCTTCGTTGATGGTTTAATTAAGCATTGAAAACGTACTCAAGTGTTGGTGCGTGTGTCGTCCAGAGGTAGACTCAACGGAACCCTAGACCCGGTGTCGCTGAAACAGAGGGAAGGAGAGTGAAGGTAACAAGCCCGTTTAAACCAGCAGCTCCACCGAGAGTTATTGCTACATATATATATATATATATATATATATATATATATATATATATATATATATATATATATATATATATATATATATATATACTGTATATACAGTATCTCAAAAAAGTGAGTACACCCCTCACATTTTTGTAAATATTTGATTATATCTTTTCATGTGACAATACTGAAGAAATGACACTTTGCTACAATGTAAAGTAGTGAGTGTACAGCTTGTATAACAGTGTAAATTTGCTGTCCTCTCAAAATGACTCAACACACAACCATTAATGTCTAAACCACTGGCAACAAAAGTGAGTACACCCCTAAGCGAAAATGTCCAAATTGGGCCCAATTAGCCATTTTCCCTCCCCGGTGTCATGTGACTCATTAGTGTTATAAGGTCTCAGGTGTTAAATTTGGTGTTATCACTCTCATTCTCTCATACTGGTCACTGGAAGTTCAACATGGCACCTCATAGCAAAGAACTCTCTTAAGGATCTGAAAAAAAAGAATTGTTGCTCTACATAAAGATGGCCTAGGCCAGGGGTCCTCAAACTACGGCCCGCGGGCCACATGCGGCCCGCCGAGGACATTTATCTGGCCCACCCCACCCAGGACCGGATTCCCGACAGGCCAGGCTCAGGCCAGGGCCAGGTCGGCTCGGCTTGGGCAGGTACACTCTGCTTCGGCGGGGAGCATGTCAGCTCCGCTCAGTCAAGCTACACAAGCCGCCTCCCCCACCCCAGTCATCTCGATGGAGGGCTCCGTGTGCCGCGCTGCACGCTGGGATGTGTAGTTTCCTGCACAGTCCCGCGCGGATTCACTTCTAACTCACGTGGCAGACAGGAGGCGCGGAGGGGACGCTCGCCTTGTCCCAGGACAGTGAGGAGGAAGAAGAGTCTGACAGGGAGAGCGCAGGCTTCAGGGAACAGCCTACTACTAGGAACAAGTGAGGACCAAGAGGTCGGGGAGACAGTCAGAGGTAAGTCCGTATGTGTAAGTGTCCCCCTGTCCATCCCCCTGTCCCCCTGTCCATCCCTCTGTCCCTCTGTCCACCCCTCTGTCCATCCCACTGTCCCCCTGTCCATCCCTCTGTCCCCCTGTCCACCCCTCTGTCCATCCCACTGTCCCCCTGTCCATCCCTCTGTCCCCCTGTCCATCCCTCTGTCCCCCTGTCCACCCCACTGTCCCCCTGTCCACCCCACTGTCCCCCTGTCCACCCCACTGTCCCCCTGTCCATCCCACTGTCCACCCCCCCGTCCACCCCACTGTCCCCCTGTCCATCCAACTGTCCCCTTGTCCACCCACTGTCCCCCTGTCCATCCCTCTGTCCCCCTGCCCATCCCTCTGTCCCCCTGTCCATCCCTCTGTCCCCCTGTCCATCCCTCTGTCCCTCTGTCCATCCCACTGTCCCCCTGTCCATCCCTCTGTCCCCCTGTCCATCCCTCTGTCCCCCTGCCCATCCCTCTGTCCCCCTGTCCACCCCTCTGTCCCCCTGTCCATCCCACTGTCCCACTGTCCCCCTGTCCATCTTACTGTCCCCCTGTCCATCTTACTGTCCCCCTGTCCATCTTACTGTCCCCCTGTCCATCTTACTGTCCCAATGTCCATCCCACTGTCCCCCTGTCCATCCCATTGTCCCCCTGTCCATCTTACTGTCCCCCTGTCCATCTTACTGTCCCCCTGTCCATCTTACTGTCCCCCTGTCCATCCCACTGTCCCCCTCTCCATCCCACTGTCCCCCTCTCCATCCCACTGTCCCCCTCTCCATCCCACTGTTCTCCTGTGCATCCCACTGTCCTTCTGACCACTCTGCAGCCCCCTCTTCACCCCACTGCCTCCCTTGGGTTCAAACCACCCAATGGGGGACAGCAGATCCTGGAACTCCGTCAATCAGCCTTAGACGGTCATGAGATGTTAGCTGAAGGCTCCAGGAGTCTCGGGGAGCAAGAAAATTTATTGTCACAGGAAGGGTATCATGTAATAGAAAAAGGGGGCTGACATAGCATGATACCGTTTAAAAAGAAGGTGGTTTATTAAATTCAACACTCACGTTTGGAAGAAATTGATACAGCATGTACAAGCATGAGGCGATGTTAGTGGAAGGTCCACCCAACGCGTTTCGACTGCACAGTCGTCATCTGGTGTGGACCCCCCGGAAAAGCGTTTTTACGGGGGGTCCACACCCCAGATGACGACTGTGCAGTCGAAACGCGTTGGATGGACCTTCCGCTAACATCGCCTCATGCTTTTACATGCTGTATCAATGTTCCAGACCTAAACCCTATTGAGCATCTGTGGGACATCCTCAAATGGAAGGTGGAGGAGGGCAAGGTCTTTAACGTCCACCAGCTCCGTGATGTTGTCATGGAGAAGTGGAAGAAGACTCCAGTGGAAACCTGTGAAACTCTGTTGAACTCCATGCCCAAGAGGGTTTAAGGCAGTGCTGGAAAATAATGGTGGCCACACAAAATATTGACACTTTGGGCCCAATTTGGACATTTTCACTTAGGGGTGTACTCAATTTTGTTGCCAGCGGTTTAGACATTAATGGCTGTGTGTTGAGTTGTTTTGAGGGGACAGCAAATGTACACTGTTATACAAGCTGTACACTCACTACTTTACATTGTAGCAAAGTGTAATTTCTTCAGTGTTGTCACATGAAAAGATAGAATAAAATATTTACAAGAATGTGAGGGGTGTACTCACTTTTGTGAGATACTGTATATATGTATATATATATATATATATATATATATATATATATATATATATAGATAGATATATAGATATATATCTATATATATAGATATATAGATATATATATATATATATATATATATATATATGCACTTTTGGTTATTGCACTTTAGTTATAAATTACAGGTTTCACAAAATCTTTTTTTGAATTAATATGGGCAATGCAATAGCTTGATATTTATTATGATGTTGGGTGTTTGATAAAGCCAATTTTAACAATTGGTTGAAATCACTTAAGGTGAACCAATAGAAACAATGCACTATTGCATGGTTCTACTATTTGTTAATTTCTAGTATTTAACCACTTGCCGACCGCCGCATGTACATATACGTCGTCAGAATGGCACGGCTGCGCAAATGGGTGTACCTGTACGTCCCTTTGAATTTGCAGCCGTGTGGTCGCGTGCGTGCCGCCGGCGAGCTCCGTGAGTAGGATTGCAGGTCCCGCGGACTCGATGTCCGTGGGGATACCCGCGATCATCTCACGAAGCTGCTTGTTTGCATCAGCATCTCCCCGTTCTGCCTAGTGACACTGTCACTGATCATAGCTCCCTGTGATCGGGAGCTGTGATCAGTGACGTGTCACTTAGGGTTGCCACATCATCCCTTTAATGCAGGACACATATTAATTACACAGGTTCTGAGGCTGATTTAATGCAGATAAGGCACCAAGTGAGTTTAATTACCACCTTAATCAGCCACAAAACCTGTGTAATTAATGTGTGTCCTGGATTAAAGGGATGATGTGGCAACCCTAGTGTCACTCGTAGCCACGCCCCATAACAGTTAGAAACTCCCTAGGACACACTTAACTCCTTCCTAGCCAGCTAGTGGTTAACCCCTTCACTGCCAGTGTCATTTTTACAGTAATTAGTGCAATTTTATAGCACTGATCGCTGTAAAAATGACAATGGTCCCAAAAATGTGTCAAAATTGTCGGATTTGTCCGCCATAATGTCGCAGTCATGATAAAAATCGCTGATCGCTGCCATTACTAGTAAAAAAAAAATATTAATAAAAATGCCATAAAACTAACCCCTATTTTGTAGACGCTATAATTTTTGCGCAAACTAATCAATAAACGCTTATTGCGATTCTTTTTACCAGAAATATGTAGAAGAATACGTATCGGCCTGAGGAGGAAAAATGTTTTTTTATATATTTTTGGGGATATTTATTATAGCAAAAAGTAAAAAATAATGCGTTTTTTTCAAAATTGTCACTCTATCTTTGTTTATGACGCAAAAAATAAAAACCGCAGAGGTGATCAAATACCACCAAAAGAAAGCTCTATTTGTGGGGGGAAAAAAGGACGTCAATTTTGTTTGGGAGCCACGTCGCAAAAAGTGCTCTGATCTTTGGCCAGCCAAATGGTCCGGGGCTTAAGTGGTTAATGATGTTTTTGGTGCAGAAGTTTTTCCCAATACACTTGTGGCCAAGCACAAACTTTTAGAATTTTTACCAGCTGAATAGCGCTTTAAACAGTTGTTCAATCTCCACTTTCAAAAAGGACTTTGCACTTTCCTTACATTACTAGATCTCATCTCACCACATATATGCAGGAAAAAAGAGAAGGGCTGCAATAGTGTATTGCTTCCGACAACAAATCGTTTTATTTATAATAGATTCCACTCACATATAAAACCTATTGTAACAAGCATTTAAAATATAAAGGGCAATCCAGTAGCAGTCTTGCAGCAATCTTACCACCTCCATGCTGGTTATGATTACAGCTGTAGACTCGACATTCGTCCTCCCGACGTTCTCACGTCACATCGTAGCCACGCCCGGCGCATTTCGTCATCTACGACTTCCTCACAGGGTGACATGATCTTAATTGCATAGCTAAATTGGTCCAGTTTGGACCAAAGTATGCATTCATATTTCATATCTGAGGGATCGTTGTGGGATCTGAAAATCACTGTAGTGATTAAGTGGTTAATGACGTTTTTAGTGCAGAAGTTTTTCCCAATACACTTGTGGCCAAGCACAAACTTTTAGAATTTTTACCAGCTGAATAGCGCTTTAAACAGTTGTTCAATCTCCACTTTCAAAAAGGACTTTGCACTTTCCTTACATTACTAGATCTCATCTCACCACATATATGCAGGAAAAAAGAGAAGGGCTCCAATAGTGTATTGCTTCCGACAACAAATCGTTTTATTTATAATAGATTCCACTCACATATAAAACCTATTGTAACAAGCATTTAAACTATAAAGGGCAGTCCAGTAGCAGTCTTGCATCAATCTTACCACCTCCATGCTGGTTATGATTACAGCTGTAGACTCGCCATTCGTCCTCCTGATGTTCTCACGTCATCGTAGCCACGCCCGGCGCATTTCGTCATCTACGACTTCCTCACAGGGTGACATGATCTTAATTGCATAGCTAAATTAATCCAGTTTGGACCAAAGTATGTATGCATATTTCATATCTGAGGGATCGTTGTGGGATCTGGAAATCACTGTAGTAGTCAGTGCTACACCAGTGAATGCCACAATCTTCTGCGTCCTGTGCCAAGTGACTGTTCCAATGGATACGGACCACAGGGCGTGGCTAGATTGGCACTGCACCTATTCACAGAACATCTTGAATTTTTTTCAATGAATGCAAGGTGTTCTCAGATTGAAAAGGTAGAGAGGAGGGCTGGTTATGACATGATCTCCGCCTCACCCTTTATTGAATAGTGGTGATGCCAAGTAAGAGACTCCCTGTGTGCAGTGTGGCAGTCACACAACATTTAGATATGAGACGTGCATGTTTACAATGTAACTATGCAATAAGGAATAAGTTCCTGGAATTCAGCTTTATGGTAAATTGTATGTAAACCCAAAAATGAATATTATTTTTAAAATTAACATATTTATCTGAAATATTGTGGGCCACCCAGCCTGGAGAGGAGACATATGACCATCGTAAAGACTTTGGAAAATATAAGCATAAGTAAAAAGTAACACCGCAGTGAGGGCCACAAGGATGGGGAGTGGGCAAAGAGCCTGTAGTCGGGTTTGAAAGCAAAACTAAACTCTTAATCAGCATTAACTATGTTTAATCCTTTATGCTGCTAGCATTTATAAACAGGAAGGTGTAATACTTGTTTTAAACATTTTTTTTCATGCCTTCTTCAGTTGCTTCCTGGTTCCTGGCCTAGGCCAAAATGTTGTCATACATCCCAGGAGACATTTTTTTCTTTCATCTGGAGTAGGGGCTTTCTCAGCTAATCACACCCTCCTGCCTGCAGGTCTGAGCTAAGAGCAGATGGATTTTAGGAACTAAATGCTACATGAATCATTTACTTTACTCAACATGGCCATTGCTAGAAATGATAGTGGGGGCGGGTTCAAAGTGATTTCTCCACAAAATAAAAAGTAGAGACATACACTATATTACCAAAATTATTGGGACGCCTGCCTTTATATGCACATGAACTTTAATGGCATCCCAGTCTTAGTCCATAGGGTTCAATATTGAGTTGGCTCACCATTTACAGCTATAACAGCTTCAACAAGGATGGCACAGTGGTAAAGTGGATAGCACTTTCACTTAGCAGCATAAAGGTTCGCTGGTTCAAATCCCAACCACGACACTACCTGCCTGGAGTTTGCATGTTCCCCCTGTTCCTGCGTGGGTTTCCTCCATGTACTCCGGTTTCCTCCCACACTTTATAGACATGCTGGTAGGTTAATTGAATCCTGTCTAAATTGGCCCCAGTATGTGTATGTATGAATGTGAGTTAGGGACCTTAGATTGTAAGCTCCTTGAGGGTAGGGATTGCTGTGATTATATGTTGTGTATAATATATATGTATATAAGTACCTGAAAAAATAATAATAATAATAACTCTTCTGGGAAGGCTGTCCACAAGGTTTAGGAGCGTGTCTATGGTAATGTCTAACCATTCTTCCAGAAGTGCATTTGTGAGGTCAGGTACTGATGTTGAACAAGAAGGACTGGAAAGCAGTCTCCGCTCTAATTCATCCCAAATGTGTTCCATCAGGTTGAGGTCAGGACTCTATGCAGCCCAGTCAAGCTCCTCAACCCCAAACTCACTCATCCATGTCTTTATGGACCTTGCTTTGTGCACTGGTCTAAATCATTTAGTTGAGGGGGGATTATGGTGTGGGGTTGTTTTTCATGGGTTGGGCTTGGCCCCTTAGTTCCAGTGAAGGGAACTTCTAAGGCATCAGCATACCAAAACAATTTCATGCTCCCAACTTTGTGGGAACAGTTTGGGGATGGCCCTTTCTTGTTCCAAAATGACTCCTTACGAGTGCATAAAGCAAGGTCCATAAAGACATGGATGAGTATGTTTGGGGTGGAGGAACTTGACTGGCCTGAGTCCTGGCCTCAACCCGATAGAACACCTTTGGGATAAATTAGAGCGGAGACCGCAAACCAGGCCTTCTTGTCCAACATCAGTGCCTGACCTCACAAATCCGCTTCTGGAAGAATGGTCAAACATTCCCATAGACACACTCCTAAACCTTGTGGACAGCCATCCCAGAAGAGTTGAAGATATTATAGCTGCAAAGGGTGGTCCAACTCAATATTGAACCCTACGGACTAAGACTGGGATGCCATTAATGTTCATGTGCATGTAAAGGCAGGTGTCTTAATACTTTTGACAATATAGTGTAGATGGCTGAGTGAGTTTTTTTACAATATCAAAAAAATAATTAATTAGTATTTTTAATTTGTGGTGCTCAGATGCAGTTGAGTTCTTCTTTAAGGTCAGTCCATATTTATGGTTGGCATCAAGGGTCCATATTATTTGTTTCCATTTTGTGTATGCTTAGGTTTAAATTTAGCCTAGAACTATCATCACATATCCTACTATTTATCTTACTTTATCCAAAGGGTTTCATATCTTTTCATCAGGGTTAGTAAAAACTAAACAGAACATGAACATTACAAGATATAAACCCTTTGCCTTGTGTACGATACCATATGCAGTGATTGCAAATCAATACTCCTCAAATCTAGCTGTCTCTGTAGACAAGCTTCTGTGGGTGACATTGGAAAAGCAATGAAACAGCAGTAATAAATTGCAAGAAAAATGTCTTATTTTCCAGAAGGTAATTTTAAATAAAGGAAAATAGGCTGACGTTTACCAAGCGCCAAAGAGGAAAACATGTATTACTAAGGGGAAAAAAAGAGAAGAGCAATAAATAAACCAATTAAAGCGGGGGTCCACCTATCTATCATGTTTTTTTTTTTTGGAGTTAATTCACAAACTTTTCTTCTCATGATTATCTACTCACATGTTCTGTGTAATAAGTCTGCCTGTGTCCGATTTCGTTGTAAAGAATAACTTATAAAATTCACTGAAGGCGGTTTCCATCTTAATTGTGGGCATTTGAAGCCCACAAGCATGTATTTCCTG
Organism: Lithobates septentrionalis; assembly: GCA_037952835.1. Taxonomy (NCBI): domain Eukaryota; kingdom Metazoa; phylum Chordata; class Amphibia; order Anura; family Ranidae; genus Lithobates; species Lithobates septentrionalis. Next base: position 1,936,693 of record JBBDGP010000140.1, on the reverse strand, counting down.
GGTGCGGTGAATGCTGTGCTCCCAGCATTCACCGAGATGTTGTGATGACGCTGTTGCACAATGCATGCTGGGAAGCCTGAGACTAGCTCCCAGGGGACTGTGGGAGGTCTGGGAGAGGCTAGAAACACACCTACTCCCATGGGAGGAAAACCAGGAAGTGCTAAGAAGATTAGAAAAAAAAGGTAATTACAGCGATTTAAATTTTTTTACACAGCATGTCAGCATCTAGGCAAGGAAGAGAATGCATAGAGATAATGTTCAAAATTTGGGTGGAACCCCGCTTTAAGGTAGAACAAGCAGACATTTAATAAGACAATAATGAGCAATGTGCTGACTGGTTGTTGCAGGTTACTGAACCCTGCACATATCCCCCCATCCCCATATCACCTCTCTGGAGTGTGAGAGATGGGAGAAAAGCAGAGGATGTAAGCACAAAGCATAGAGATTTATTTACTACAACTACAGTATTTTGATGCATTCACTTAACCTTCCATAAGACTCTATATCGCACATTTCATTTAATCGTGATTTTTTTTCTGGTAAACGTAAAGTAGATCTAACCTCAATCATTTCCATATCATGTAAGCTGCCAGTCACAGGCTGAAGGGTCCAGGACAACCTGGTCTCATTGGAGTCGAATGATGTGATGCACCAGGCTAAGGACATCTATCAACAATAAAAAGTTCTGCAGGGAAAATATGAATATTTTGGCAAAGACTGGTTTTGTTATTTTAATGGCCTATTCATTTTTAGACTTTTTTTGTGGCTAAGGTGATATTACAGGCATTTTTTTTTTTAAATAACAAAGATGCCATACTTATCTGCTCTGTACAATGGTTTTGCACAGAGCAACCCAGATTCTCCTGGCCCCTCCCTCCTGCCGACTGCCCCCAGAGCAACCAGCCTGCTATGGGGCACATGAGCAGGCTCGCTCCCGAGCCACTGCTCTTCATGCCCATTCACACACAGAGCCGTAGCTCAGCCCTGCCCCCCTCTCTCCTGATTGGATCAATGGATGTGATTGACAGCAGCAGGAGCCAACTATCCCATCGTTGGATCGCGATGGGGCTCAGGTAAGTATTGGAGGGCTGGGGGGCTGCTGCACAGAAAAGGATTTTACTTTCATGCATAGAATGCATGAAGGTAAAAAAAAACCTTGAGCCTTTACAACTTCTTTAAAAATGTGTAAAGACTGAAGGTTTTTACCTTCATGCATTCTTTGCATGAAAGTAAAAAACCTTCTCTGTGTAGCAGCCCCCCTAATACTCACCTGAGCACGATCTTCCTCCAGCAATGTGCATGAGAGCCTCAACTCCCTGTGAGCTGTCCCTCCTCATTGGCTAAGACAGCCATTGGCTCCTGCTGCTGTCAATCACAGCCAGCACAGCCAGTGAGCAAATAAAGAGAGAGAGGGGTGGGGCCAAGCCACGGCCCTGTGTGTGTGAATTGACACGCGCACACAGAGCAGCGGCTCAGGAGGGAGCTTGCTCAGGTGCCCTCATTGCAAGCTGTTTGCTGTGGGGGCAGGAGGGAGAGGCCAGGAGCGCTGGAGGGGACCCAAGAAAAGGAGGATCCAGGCTGCTCTGTGCAGAACCATTACACAGAGCAGGTAAGTATGACATTTGTTATTTAAAAAAAAAGACTAATATGACTTTAATACAGTATATAATCTGAAGAGCACAGCGGATGAATCCAGAGGAATAAAAGCAGTTAATAGAACATTTTGCACCTTTATAAAAAAAATATCCCATCTACCTCTGCCCCATCTCCAAGCGGCAAAGCCAACATTTTTGCTTTTTCCACCTTCTAAAAGTGGTGAGCTCCAAGAGTAACAGCTAACTTCCACTGACTTCAGGTAGGTCCCAATACTTCAGTATCCCAAGAAGGTGTTAAATTGTTACTAAACCCAGGACCCTGCATTCACTATATCTGGTCTCCCACAGTACACAGAACATGGAAATGCAATTATTTTAGTACATATAAACTGCTAAATACCTTTTCTGATCAGCAGTATATAGCAGTCTTGTGACTTCTATCATGTCTGGTTAAAGCTTGTAGGGGGAGTTTTCATTCTCCCCTGATTGTCCTATGAGGATGCAGGACCCCTGACCCTCTGTCTGGACAGTGCTGATTGGCCCTGGGCCCTGCACCCTCCAAAAAAAAAAAAAACCTCTCTAGCAATACACACCAAACTGAGCATGTACAGCTTGTCCCCTAGCCTCTGTACTATCCCGAGATGGTTTGGGGACTCTGGAAGAAGGGGAGGATCAGAAGAGGCAGGATCAAACAGACTTTTTACACAATGCAGAGGATTAACCCCCTAGGTTCCACAATGAGTATAACAAGGATGCTTTACTGCATATGCACATTGATTTTACTGTTGTGGGTTTAGTGACAGTTTAATATTAGCTTCTAGTTTGCTTGCTCTGAACTGGTGGCACAGGTCCTACTGCACATAAAAACTCACTGTAATAAATCAAAAAATGAATGTGTTTTTGATGTACATTTAACATGCATTTTCATGTCATCCATTGTGAAGTGGCAGGTTCAGGGAAGGGTCAAAATACTAACAACAATTTTTCTTTCTAGCTTTACTTTCACTTGCGCTGCATTTACATGAGTTCATAGGCATTACATTAAAATGCAGGCAGACTGCATTTTAATCACTACTAGGTCATCACTAGTGACACAATTGATTTCCTATGTGTCCCATTGCAATTTTCTTCACCACATGTCACCACACAGCAGAGCAATGCACTGTACTGCTGTGCAATTACATGAATGTGGCACTATGTGGCACTTCAAATAAAGAAAAAATAAAAAAAAATAAGAAATGTGATGCGCTAAAAAGCGCACTACACAGCTCCCTACAGTCAACACTGACACTAGCATTTCACTGTCCAGACTAGCATAAACGTAGCTTACTGCAATGCAGTGTACACAACATTGTGGTGTGTGAACCAGGTACTTGGAAAACGATTGTTTTGTAATTAGCCTTGCAGGGACCTGCGTTGATCGGGTGCAGAAAAATGATCATGGTGTGGACGTGCCCTTAAGGATCATAGTCACCTGTTGCTTGATTGGTTGTCTGAACAGCTACTGGATCACTCCCTTTTAAAGGAAGAAAAATAGCTACATCACAAGCAAAATGAGTATAGGCAGGGGAAGGGGCAGTGGCACTCTTTGAAATCAATGGTGTAGAGGAGGAGGGTTACAGTGCAGGACCCCCTTCCCATATGCAGGTTCCTATAGAATCTTAAAGCGGTTGTATACCCGCTGTCATTTTTTTTTTTTTTTTTACACCTGCAAGGGAAAAGGCATAATGAGCTAGTATGCACCGCATACTAGCTCATTATGAGATACTTACCTTAGAACGAGGCGCCGGCATCTCACCTGGTCCACGCCGAGGGAGCCGACATCTCCCCTCGGCGTGTCTTCCGGGTATCGCGGCTCCGGCGCTGTGAGTGGCCGGAGCCGCGATGTCGTCACTCCCGCGCATGCGCGCGGGAGACTTCTGCCCGGCGAGCTCCGGAGTTTGCCGGTGTTCTGCCATATACTGTCCTCCTATCGGATAGTGTCCGCTCCGTACTGCGCAGGCGCAGCGCTTGCGCAGTACGGAGCAGAAGGAGATGCCGAAAATGTCCGAAGTTGATCAGCTGACCATCAGCTGTACACGGCGCTTCGGCAGTTCTTAGCGATGGCTGTGTAAGAGGGCCCCTCGCGGGCTCGCTTAGCTCGCCACGCTTCGGGCACGGCCTCGCTGCGCTCGGCAACTATTTATTCTAACTCTATGTCCACTTGGATAGTAGGGAATGATCCTGGACATAGGGTGAGAATAAATGCGCAGGCGCCGTGTACAGCTGATGATCAGCTGTTAAACTTCGGAGACTTTCGGCGTCTCGTTTGTCCTCTGTACTGCGCCTGCGCAGTACAGGGCGGACACTATATGATAGGGGACTGTATTCGACAAGACACCGGGCTGTCAGCCAAGAGTCCCCTGTGCGCATGCGCCGCTGCAGTCAGCGGCTCATTGCGAGGGGAATATCTCCTAAACCTTACAGGTTTAGGAGATATTTTTTTTACCTACAGGTAAGCCTTATTATAGGCTTACCTGTAGGTAAAAGTTACAAATAAAGGTACTCAAAAGAAAACAGGTGATAAAAGAACCAATAAGAACTCTGCGTTCAGGTATGATTAGGACAGACTAGGGATAGAGTTAACCAAGTCTGTATGAATTAGAGACTGCTGCTGTCACCAGCCAAATGTGGGTGTGTTCCTCTGAATTCAAATAGCATATATCAAAAAACAAAAGAAAAAGGGGAATTCTTCAGTGAGGAACATGCAGTGGTCAATTTTATAAATATGAATATAAATTTTATTGAAACAATCACAATAATCACCAATCCAAAGATACACTGTAGAGACAGGTACCATCACTGATTAAAAAAGACAATATTGTCAAAGACATACGCAGATGGCCACCTCTCACAGCCAAAATCTCACACCAATCAAGTGAACTTCATTCATAAATTGTGCATAATGAATTACAACAATAGATTTAGATGCACTGGTATGCTACAAGTCCTTTGTGGTCAGAAGAGGGCAGCTGGTTGGGGCAGATGAATAATGCTTGGGCAGTGGGGGAGTAAGGGAACCGGCTTAGTAATCAAACTGAACGCCTCCTGGAGTGAGGATACCTGGAGCACGGAAGAGGAGAAGGTGCAGGGGGTATGGAGGGTCTATGGTGGGGAAACCACCAAATCGTGGGACCCAAGGCTGTTAGGACAGCATATGTGGTGAGTATACACGCCTGTGTATTAGATGTCTCTCTAAGCAAATGATTGCTAGGGATGTTGTAGGCAGCTTGCACCTGACTCAGAGCTGCACTGGGTGACTGGCTCTGTTGGATGGATGCAGCGCAGCGGACACAAGAAGTATAGTTATGATAACTGTCCCAGGGCTGGTATATATGTAGGTTAAATCTCACCCAGTGTCGGCTGCAGTCCTCTCCAGGAGTGGGGAGTAGTATCTGTCACCATCTCCAGCAGGTGGATTGCGGATTGCTGACTCTTCCACAGGGTCAGTCGATGTGCAGGGCCGTTGGCGGTCCCATAGATGTCGGGATGATGGTTATCCTAATGGGATGTCGTAGCAGAGCCAGGTATACTTGCAGGAGTGTATTTCCTCTTATTCCGTTACCCCGAGGGTATGCGGGTAAGCGTTGTGGTTCAGGCCGGTGGTTAGGAGGCAATCCGCAATCCACCTGCTGGAGATGGTGACAGATACTACTCCCCACTCCTGGAGAGGACTGCAGCCGACACTGGGTGAGATTTAACCTACATATATCCCAGCCCTGGGACAGTTATCATAACTATACTTCTTGTGTCCGCTGCGCTGCATCCATCCAACAGAGCCAGTCACCCAGTGCAGCTCTGAGTCAGGTGCAAGCTGCCTACAACATCCCTAGCAATCATTTGCTTAGAGAGACATCTAATACACAGGCGTGTATACTCACCACATATGCTGTCCTAACAGCCTTGGGTCCCACGATTTGGTTTCCCCACCATAGACCCTCCATACCCCCTGCACCTTCTCCTCTTCCGTGCTCCAGGTATCCTCACTCCAGGAGGCGTTCAGTTTGATTACTAAGCCGGTTCCCTTACTCCCCCACTGCCCAAGCATTATTCATCTGCCCCAACCAGCTGCCCTCTTCTGACCACAAAGGACTTGTAGCATACCAGTGCATCTAAATCTATTGTTGTAATTCATTATGCACAATTTATGAATGAAGTTCACTTGCTTGGTGTGAGATTTTGGCTGTGAGAGGTGGCCATCTGCGTATGTCTTTGACAATATTGTCTTTTTTAATCAGTGATGGTACCTGTCTCTACAGTGTATCTTTGGATTGGTGATTATTGTGATTGTTTCAATAAAATTTATATTCATATTTATAAAATTGACCACTGCATGTTCCTCACTGAAGAATTCCCCTTTTTCTTTTGTTTTTTGATATACAAATAAAGGTATACAACCGCTTTAATGACTCTCTCCATTTGCCACTGGTGTGTTTTATACACTCTCTTCAGACATTGGATTTTTTTTTTCAAAGCTCTAGTTTGTAACTTTAGTTCATATTTTGAACACACTTCAATCAAACTGGATATACTGGTTTTATTTGGCAATGATACATTAGTATCCTAATGGATTTACATTGTAAAAGTCAAACAAGCTTTGGAACAATTGACAAGACCTTATAAACACAAAGAAAAATGAAAGCACTGAAAAAATTGAAATGGAGATTTTAATCTTGTATAGCATACCTGTCCTCCTTACCCTGCAGGCTCTCTTTTGGTTGTCAAGAGCCTATTATATCTCCAAGCAATGGCAAATCACGTCCCCAAGCAGGAGATTATTATGTCACCCAATGATAAATACATCTTATATTTTCTACTAGCATTACAATTTCCCAGGCAATACCCGTCATACCCCCTTGGTAACACTTTACTCCCTCTTACAGTTTCTCAGCTTACGAGGCTGACAATCTTTGCCATCCAGACAAGTGACAATAATGATTGGCACATCCAGGATAAGAATGACGGCTCAGATGAGGTAGGAGGAGTTGGGCAGGGGGGAGGGGTTAAGGACAGATTGGGTAATATATTGGGACTGACTTCCATTAAATAGCGAAATAATAACTAAGAGCATAGAGGTTTAAGGTGGACCTATACTCACAAAGTATTTTGTCCTATAGGGAATATCAAATAAGCTTAATTGATTCTGAGCACTGCTGTACCCTGAAAAGTCTACAATTTGTCTTGACTTCTTTATGAGAAGTTACACTGCACTGCCTGATATGTTACAATGTCTAGGTACCCATGTTCTTGTTGCCTCATAATTGAATATCTGCACTGTGAGATCATCTAAGGTCACCTCTGCAAGCCTTTTACCGCAGAGAAATACATTTTTTTTTTTTGGTAAAACCTATTCAAGGGTAGTGGGAAAAATGTCCCTTACATTGGTGGCCAGTGGAAAGAATGACAATGGTGGTCAGAATTCTACCCTTACAGTTAAAAAGATCATTGGGGTCCCACTGCTGGCTCTGCCAAGTGGTGCTGGCCCCAGAACTATGCAGGCACCATCAAATGGGAGCTCAACCAGCCACAGCTCAAGAAACTACTATCAACCTCTGGGGGAACCCTGTTTGAGGATGGCTGATCTAAGGCCTATCCCACCTACTCCTGCCTCCTATGACTGCAATTCTCACCAGATTTGGAGTGTTTTCCTTGGCAATTGGGGGTGTCGCCATTGTACTGCCCACTGTTCTTGAGAGCCTGCTGAGATAAAGCTATACGTAAAGACCTGCAGGTCAAGGCTTTACCTCTTCTACATCTGCGGATCTCTCCTGCTGCCTATTAATCAGTCAGACCTGGAGAAAAAATTAGTTGCAGGGAGATTACATGTAATATTGGAGACTAGTTCTTGTTCCTCTGCTTATATTTTTCTTCCAAACAGAGGACATCTTTCAAACAGGGAGTAAGAAAAACATGACCAGTATGTATTCCATCCCACTGGCTGCTAAGCTTGCAACCTAAATGCGTACACATGTAAATGTGTAGCTATTAATTTTATTGAACGAAGAATCATACACGTCTAAAGGTTGTATGCATTTAAATGTATAGTAGTTTAGGTGCATATTTTACACAGGCACTTCTGCCAGTTCTGCCAGCAAGAAAATGCGTTCATGCAGAAAATATGCAAAGGCCCATCGGGAAAGGGAGATTTATGGTATTTTTTCAGTTAATACATGATATAAATCATAGTTGCAATTACCCGGTAAGTAATTTTTAATGCAACTACTATTTTTACATATTGTATTCAAATTTTTCATAATTGTAGTTTTGGCGGCTATCTACTGTATATTTTAGGGAGTGTGTACAGCATCCCTGCTGAACAGCTGCTGAGATTACAGGATAAATCGCATAGAGATTATAGTCCCTGTCTGTGTTTATGTAGTGTGTGCAGCAACCATTCTGAACAGCTGTTGATATTACAGGATAAGCTACAGAGCGATTGCATTGATTTCATTCAGTCTGGGGAGACTAATGTATTTGGAAAGAGGACCAGTAAAGCCAAGTTACTGCGTGGTTCTTCTAAGCAAGCATGGCTGTATATGTAATAGGCAAATACAACTACCTCCATGTACATAAACAATTATAAAAGTACATACAGAAATATTAAAGTGGACCTGTTCTAATCAAACCAAATATATAATTCAACCGCTCACTGCACCACAATAATTTTCCATTAGAGATTTGCATTGTAGCGCCACAAAGATCCTCTCTAAATGCCAACGTTTTTGAAAGTCGAAATGTGCATATTTCAAGGCACTCCCCCTCCTCCCCATGTGATAGTGATTGGACCTGCCGATTGGCTACTAAGGCACCCATCACCACATTGTGGGGTACCAAGGGTTGTGGTAAGCTGTAGTCTATACCTGGAACAATGTGGATCTAGGCAGTGGACACAGGTACTGCTGCCGGTAAGTTAAGCCTCTGGTAAGTGCCTGCTGTGTGGCAAGGGGGTTATTTTTTTTAATTTGATTTGCTGTAACGCTGATCATATTAAACTTTAAATGGATGAAGGATTACCATTTTAAAAAGTTTGGCATCCTCGGTGGAATTTTCACGTGAGCATGACGCTGTTTGCTTTTAAGGCATTTGTTTGTTTTTGGTTCCATTTCTAGCAATTGTTAAATGCTCTTTGTTTGAACAGTTCAGCTCTCAGGGCATGGTGTCCCAGATCCATGCAGCTTCATACCTTTATTGTTTCCTGCCACACAGCCAGCTTTTTCTGGAGATAAATATTCTAAATGGTCTAATGACTTCATTCTTTCTCATCTTTGTTATGGAGGAAATGTTGCCCTATCAACATTTTGCTATAAAAGATACATAAGGAAGGCAGGGGTGGAAAAAAAAGCTTCACAGAAAATAAAGTTAGCATTTTCCCCTTATTAATAGGCATGTCCACTATTTTTATTCTAATCCAGTTGCCCCGTTACTAAAATCACTAGAAAAAGAACCCTTTATGACAATCTTTTATAACAAGCTAACAATCATTACAAAATATTAGGATAAGCAATGTGAACAGTACACATAGCCTGTACACAAAATCTATACAGCTCTCTGCCAATTTGGCTTGCTTCTAGCAGGAATGTGGGGGAAAGGGATTGGTAAAACCCATGGTCCATGTCCACTCCAGCCTCATTGACCTCTGTGTGGGCAGTTTCTCCAATAATGTTCATATCCTACCCTGATTAAGTGCTACTACTCAGTAAGAAGTGTTATTTGGTCTGGTAAATAGGGGATTTGCAATTAACTATTAAAAGGCAAGTATGGGGCAAATATGGAGATTTCTTTTGGATAACCATCAATGTTAAAATAACCCAGTGAGGGAGCAAGAGCTTTCTTGTGGAGTCTAAGTGCCCTTTAAACTTGAATTCACTTTTAGATCTTTCATTAGATGTGACCAAACATCTAGCATCTACAAAGGGTCAGCCTGGTATAATATATCTGTTTCACTTCCATGACACTTGGGCATGCAGAAGGATCCTGTGCCCAGAATGCAGAGACAGCAGTGCAATATCAGAATGTCAGAAATTATTTTCAAGCCCTTAGATGGAGCTGTCCAGTATATCCAGTTGTTTCTGCAATGATTTTACTAAAATTTCTATTGTCCGGGGAAATATGGTATGCAAAGAGGTATGACATTTTGAAAATGGATGCACTACACAAAATTCACAGTATGGCTTGGCTGATTTTTTATTTATTTTTTTTTAGCTATAAAGTATTGTTAAGGTATATATATCTTCAAGCAGTATGAATGTAAGCTACAGCAGTACAGAACAATATCTTACCATAACTCTAAAAGAACCCCATTTTAGAGTAGTGCCAGAGTCCCTTATAAGTCATTATCTTCTATGTATGGGAAGAATACATTTTCCCAAAGACCAATCTAGAGCCATGGCTGTATATGGCTGTGGGACCTGGGAGTTGGCAGGAGCCAGTCAAGGTTTGAAAAGGGCCTTAAAATAAGTCATCTTTCACTTTATTCATGTTCAGCCCCATGCTTTAAAACATGCTTTCCTATCACCAGCTTTGCCATTCAGAAGTGCACATTAATTAGCTGGATACCGATCTGCCTGCTTAAGTTGAATTCAAGTCTCACTTCTCCTTCACTGCACTTGCCGGTTACAAGTTAGTCAGCAGTAATTACAGAAATGAGACACATCCTTCTGCCTACAGAGAATGCCAGCGCTCATCCATTCTCTGTACTCTAGAGTATCCCCAGCAGCTGTAGCTAACAAGTCATCTGAGCACATAAGGAGAGCGTAGTAAAAGAAGTCTGATACGGTGAATGTGCTGCTCCAGGAAATGAGGGGAATGTGGCCTAGTACCAGGGAAACAACACAATGGTCAATTAGATGAATCAAATCCCAGCTGTCAGACAAGTGTTCTTGTGCTCCTTTTCACCCTAACCATGAGAGTATTGTTCAATAATAAGTCCCTGTCACACAGGGATGGTGCCACTTAAGGCTGAACAAGTACTTACTCAAACTTTTTCCCAAAAGTTTTTTTTTTTTTTTTTTCAAAAGAAACACTTAAAATAATTTTTAGGCCCCAAGGAACCACTGCTTAAACTAATTCATCAGGGTTCAGTTGGAAAAAATATCCTATACATTAATGGCTAGTAGGAAAAATGAAACCCTTGCAGTTGTGTTTACAATGCTACCCTTACAGACAGCTAAAAAGTTTATTGGTGTCTTGCTGATGGCTTTGCCAAGTGGTGCTGAAACAATGCAGGCACCATCAAATGGGAGGTCAGTCAACCACAGCTCAAGGAACCCATAACAACCTCTGAAGGAATCCTGGTTGTAAATGGCCGCTCTACCCTGTTCATGTTCAGTCATGTCTTCTGCCTTTAGGTTATTTAAAACAGGTTATCTGGGACCAAGTGTGCCTTCCGGCTGGTATGTGGTCCTTGAGCCTGTTTCCATCACAAGTGCTGGGCCCTCCATTTAGTGTTTAAAGCTGGAGGAGACTTGAGCTTTTACCTTTTAAATTAGATTGCGTCGTTAACACATGACTGTGTTTATCTAGACTGTGTGCTTTATCTATGGCCACATAATAAATGTTACTTCATGGTTTATATGGAAGCAAGTTTTATTTTTTTATTCATCATCCTCCAATTTATCTATTGGTTTCTCATGGATGCCCTGACTTTTCACAACATATAGCCCTTGCGTTTCTGTTTTGGATATCTCCATTCCTCCAAAGGATTGCATGCAGCACAGGACTCGGTCAATAGGATGCATGTTACTGCAACATATATCTGCTAGCCCATTCTATGGTTGAGCACCTTGGATCTGTTTGTTGCAATTTTTACCTTTAGGTTATCTGCCTGTTTCAGCTGGACCCAGTGGGGTACTGTATCTGTCCTGTCATCTACCACTGGACCACTTGCACATAAGGTGCCTTATGCAAGTAAAGACTCTCCTAAAGACCACCAGCAGCTAGGAATGGATACGCACTTTTTTTCAGCATCAACATTTTGCTATAAAGCCCCTTTTCTTGTTCAAAGATTCTATTGAGCGGTATAAATGTATACAAACATAGGTCCATAAAAGGACTAGAGACAAGTAAGTAGTACAATGGTAGCTATACATGGTCCCAATAAGAGGATCCAAGAGAGCAACAATGAAGTACAAATCATACATTGGGGTGCCTTAATGTTGTTCGAATAAAATCACACAAGTTTGGAGTGTGTAAGCCAAGCATAATCATATAGAGGGCGTCAGGATATGACCGGTTATAGTGAGAAAGGTATTTTGAGTAATGCAGCAATAGCGGAGCTAGTGCTCCCAAAACTTGAAGCTTTAAATTTCACTAATGGAGGGAAAAAAAGGATAGGTTTAATCTGTCAAATCAAGGACAATGCAGTCTTGTATGTAAAATAAAAAAAGAAGGGGGGGTGTGTTCAGCAATGATGCCTATAGGCTATTGCTCAAATGGATGACATTAGCCTCCATTGTTAGTTGGCTACCAGAAGAGAGGAGAGTTGAGAGAAGAGTAAGAGGAAATAAAAAGAGAGAGAAAGGCAGAAAGAAGAAAGAGTACAAAGTAAGAAAAAAAAGGGGGGGGAGAACCCCAGGTACTTCTAAAGATAAAGCCCTTTTTTATTCAGGTAAGCACATTACCGGTCTCCACCAACACAGTGCTTGGTTATTGAGTGCTGTGCTGTGCGCTAGGTTTTTGAGCAACCTATCACTAGGCCTAAACACTGACTTATGGTAGGTTTAGAACATGCCTATGCCTGTGAAAAATCCAACTTTAATAAAGTTGCCATTTAGAAACTTTGGATGCTGTGCTCAGGCTAGAGGGAGAGCTGTCAGCTGTCAGAATAAAGCTATGATGCAGCACTTTATAAGGTCTGAACTGCAGACCTCATTTATATTACTAGAGGGTGATGCACATTTACATTAAGTTAGAAAAGAACCTCAGAATGTGCCATTGTATTTATTTTAACTTTGACTGTCCTTGAAAAATATATTCCACTTCAGTGTCAACATGATCGCAGCACGAGCATTCAAATAAAACCACCTATATCCTTTAATCATTAATGCCTGCATCCCGCAAGAATATAAAAAAGCATCAACTGGCACTGTGATAAACCACAAATGTTCTCGTCTGGATTTTCCAGTAAACTGAGATTCTTAAAAAAAAAAAAATAGGAAAAAGGAACTATACAGAGTTTTTCCAGCTATTATTCATTATGTAGGATTTTCCCAAAATATATTTACAGGACTGTAATGGCTTGAGTCTTTTCTTGGAGCTGAGGGCATACCTTTTATCTGATGTACAGATTTTCAGAATCTCACAGATTAATTCCAGTTTGTGAAGTTTGGAGATGTTAGCGGAGGAGGTTTATCCGATGGCCACTGGGGCCGATTAAATAAAAAAGGAATCAAAGAAGTAACTGCCTAATACAGCTGCTAAGGTTTTGTCTTGAAAAAAAAGAAAAGTTTCTATAGGTAACATCGGGTCTGTTGGCTAATGACAGGTTGCGTGTCAGCAGTGGGTAAAACACGAAGGATATAGCAGTTTTCCAAGACTAGAATTACTTTAAAATAAGAGCTTCAAAACTGCTTTTGCCCAACCTGCAATGGCTGGGGGCCCCAATGTGTGACTCTATGGTTTTTAATTAAATTTTTTAATGGTGGGGTTTCTTGTTGAATTTGGAAAGCCCCTTAAATGTAGTTTGTAAACAATTTAAAGTAAATCTAAAGGCAAAACTTTTTTTTTTTTTTTAATGTTGGATGTATTATGAAAGCGAACCTCTGTCAATTTTTTATCGATTTATGTGTCTCTATCAGGAAGATTCTCTGTCTCTATTTGTCCCATTGACTGCTGCCACTGGGACTTAAGCCAAGAAAAAATCCAGAATTTTTAGTTGCCACCAGAATAGGAATAGAGTATGTAGGCAGGTTGCCTATTGAAGTTTAGTGTAGTACTGCCCCAGCCTGGAGGATTAGAGTTAATTATATTACCCGGGTTTTTCTTGGCAGGTTCCTTGAGTCTGGCCCATTGGTCCTGTGTTATTATAAAACTGATAGGGGTCTGGTTCCCAGGAGCAGTTGCTGTAGTGGTTGCTGTTGCTGACATGTGACCCACACTTGGTGCCCAATGAGGAGGATAACATGGAGGGAGTGTCACCCGTCTACCCTACAACTAGGACTCTTCCAATGGGGACACTTGTTCCAGTGATCTAACATCAAACTCACCTCAATTTAAAAAGATTTCTTCTCATTTTCTCTTGTGTTTACAGGATAGGAAGTATTAAATATAGTATTATAAAAGAAATTCCCTCAAATGGGACACAGATGACAAAAAAAAGCTTTAGAGCTATGCTAAACTTTCCAAATAACATCATTATTACAAAGAATTCCAGTTTATGCTTACGTTCTTACATCTTTCTCTATTTTCTAAGAATATGGGACCCCTTACCCTTCTGTAGTGCTCACTAGGGATGGGCGAACGGTTCAGACCGAGCATAAGTTCGGGTCAAACTTTGGTTGTTCGGACGTTCAGGGAACACCAAACAATATGCGGTGCTCGTGGCAAATTTGAAAGCCGCGGAACACCGTTAAAGTCTATGGGACACTAACATATAAAATCAAAAGTGCTCATTTTTGAAGGCTTATATGCAAGTTATTGTCATAAAAAGTGTTTGGGGACTCGGGTCCTGCCCCAAGGGACATGTATCAATGCAAAAAAAAAGTTAAAAACTGACATTTTTTTTCGGGAGCAGTGATTTTAATAATGCTTAAAGTGAAACAATAAAAATGAAATATTCCTTTAAATATCATGCCTGGGGGTGTCTATAGTATGCCTGTAAAGTGGCGCAGTTTTGCCGTGTTTAGAACAGTACCACAGCAAAATGACATTTCTAAAGGAAAAAAGTAATTTAAAACTTATCACAGCAGTAATGAATTGTCGGGTCTCGGCAATATAGATAAAACTCATTGAAAAAAACGGCATGGGTTCCCCCCCCCCCCCCAGTCCATTACCAGGCCCTTTGGGGCATTAAGGGGAATCCCAAACCAATTTTTTTTTTAATCGCGTGGGGGTCCCCCCAAAACCATACCAGGCCCTTCAGGTCACATGCAACAATTTGGAAATGTTATAAATGTCTAATCAATCTTTGTTTCTGTTTTGCAAAACACTCTTTGCAGTACATGTTTTTTAGCAGTAGGACAGCTGGTATTTCGGGACAGGTACAAAAAAGTTTTCAACTCATCACATAATATTATTATGTAATTCTATTAAAAAACAGCAAAGAGTCACATCATTTCAGCAAGGGTTAGGCTCATCAAAGCTTGAATTTACTATCACCAAAGTATCTCACATTCTGCCTATTCAGAGGCTGATAATGATTTCTGCTGTCTATTGACACCCCCTGGTGAACCAATGTTGGGGATGAAGTAGGCCAATTGCTCAGAAAGGTTTTTTTTTCCTGAATTTTTCTTAGGCAGGCCATAGATGATTCAATTTCCTTCCGCCTGGCAGTAATTGTATGGCAAAAATCCAACAGTCTGGTTGGTTGCACCCAAGTCGACCGATGGATCGACTTGGATACAATCAGCCTGGCGATATATGGTTTGACATTAGGCTGGTCCCTGCTAAACTGGCTGAATTTCGATCCATGTATGGTCGGCTTTATTTCCTTGAGAGAAAATAGGGACAAGAGGTGTACGCTCAGCACATTAACCTGCATGTCCCTCCCTGCCACTTCCTGTCTACATGCATGCACTCCAGCAGCTGCTGTTTCCTAATGGTGTCAATAGTGAAGCTTGCCTATGCAATGTGCATCAGCATGGTTACTTGTAGTCTCTATTGGTAGAACAAGTGGCAGGCTGACAACACAGAATTAGATATAAACAAGGCCTGGGGAATGCCCAGGAAAAAATTCCAAGCCTACTTACCACCAGCTCGCAGACAACCAAATTAACCTGTCTAACAGAATGTGTTAAGAACAGGGGTTTAGTCCGCACGCATTTGCAAACACATGCGTAAGCCACAGAGCCTCGTCACGGCACCCTGATATCTGTGGTCCTAACACTAAAATATGAGTGTCCCCACAGTGGAGGCACATGCATTCTGATGGATAAATGAGGGCAGGTGGACTGAAGGGCAGCCCATCCCTTCTTAAAGGTACAGGAGCACACCAGACACCCAGCAAATAGCAGGGTGTCTATTACTATTGGAAGAGAAGAACAGAACATTGTCACTCTAAAACATTAAGTGCCTGCAGGAGGGCCTTCATGGCATTGTTTTAATTACTATTCCCCCACAATGCATCGCTTTCTGTGAATGGAGAAGGAGCAGTTGAATGATACGATCTCCATTGTCCATTTACAGAATGTGATGCATTGAGTAAGAGTTGTAATACGAGCAATATGAATGGCGGAGAGGACCGAAAGTGATGGGTGAACTGTGCAACTTTTCTCAGTTACAGCAGCTGCTCATAACTCTCACAGCACCGGAAGACAGACGCTCAGGGCAATACCTGGCAGTTATGAAGGAGGCGCTGCTGGGAAGATTTGTACCAGAAATGGGATACACTATTACATACCTAATGTGTTTACCTAATACCTAATGTCTTTGGTGCTGTATCCCCCCCAAAAAATGTTTCTTCATATATGTACTTCATTGCTAAACTGACATTTAACCAAGAGACTGGCGATGAAAATGTGGCTATTTCTGCAGTAAGATACTGTTGAGATGTCCAAAGCAAAAATAGGAAAGGCTTCTTTCACAATAAGTAAGGAACTTGTACAAATCATTTCCTTTGCAAACGGCATAAAAGGTTTTGAAAGAAAGGCTATATAGAATTTGGACATACAGGATGACACATAGCCCAGTTGTGTGCTGCTGTTCTGTGGTTATATATGGAATGTGCAGCTGCTCTGCTGAAACACTGGATCAGCAACAACTCTGACGCATTTTAAAATTGTTCTTTATTCAGAGTGTAATTAAGGGCTAACAAAATGCTGCCTCTGTTAAGTAAAGCTACTATTATGGATTTTCGTTGTGGTGCTGATCTATACTTTGGATACATGGGAAGAGCGCGGGCTGCATACACAGCAGGTATAGGGCCATAAATTGATCTTCAGAAGGTGAGCTGTCAATGGCTGGAAATGTAAAAAAATCTTTGTGCAAACCAAAAATCATAATTTCTCACAAGACATTTGCTGCTCATTTTAATGACTCAAAAAGGTCTTTATGCATAGTGGAATCCAAATTTGATGCCATCAAAACTGCCGTGCTGACAATCAATTTATAATACAATGTGATAAAAACTGAAAAGCAACTCTAATGAGTCAAAGAAAGTGAGTCCCATGTAATGAGTAGTCCATTTAAGATATCCCATAAAAAGTTCCAAACATGAAAACTCCACTGTATATAGATTCACGATATGTGCATCAATAATGGATGTAGGTAACAAGCAAACAGGTGAAACACCCAGGTGCACCTCCACCGAATAGTAAAAAATGCCTTCCTACCAAAAATAATGGTCTCTTACTAGGAAGAGTCAAAAGCACTGTGTGCATAAATACCTCTTAATATGGAAATCATGTACTCCTTTTCCTCCTCTCTGATTAGAGGGGTTGGATCGGCTCCCGGGACCGGTATTTTTATATACATGCTCGATTTTACTATTACCATTGTGAGCAGTGGCATCGCTACGGTTGATGTCACCCGGTGCAGAAAAAATTGGTGTCACCCCCCTCCACCAACTATAGTCCCCCTTCCGTACAGACCCCCCTCCCTCAGTATAGACCCCCCCACTAAGTACAGACCCCCTCTAGCAGTATAGATCCCCCTCCCTCAGTACAGACCCCCCCACTAAGCACAGACCCCCTTCATCAGTATTACCCCCTCCATCAGTATAGACCCCCTCAGTGTAGACCCCCCTCAGTACAAACCCCCCTCAGTGCGGACCCCCCATCTATCAGTATAGACCCCCCTCATTGCAGACCCCCCTCCATCAGTATAGATACCCCATCAGTGCAGACTCCCCTCCTCCCATCAGTGCAGATCCCCTCCATAAATGCAGACCCCCTCCCTCATTGCAGACCCCCTCCATCAGTGCAGACCCCCCTCCATCAGTGCAGCCCCCCATCAGTGCAGACCCCCGCCTCCATCAGTGCAAACCCCTCCATAAATGCAGACCCCCTCCCTCATTGCAGACCCCCCTCCATCAGTGCAGACCCCCTTCAGTGCAGACCCCCCTCCATCAGTGCAGGCCCCCCTCCTCCATCAGTGCAGACCCCTCTCCATCAGTGCAGAACCCCCCTCAGTGCAGACCCCCCTCCATCATTGCAGACCCCCCAAGTGCAGACCCCCCTTCATCAGGGCAAACCCCCCTCCATCAGTGCAGACCACCCCCCTCCATCAGTGCAGACCCCCTTAGTGCAGACCCCCCTCCATCAGTACAGACCCACCCATCAGTGCACACCCCCTCCTCCATCAGTGCAGACCCCCCTCCATCAGTGCAGACCCCCCTCAGTGCAGACCCCCCTCAGTGCAGACCCCCCCTTCATCAGTGCAAACCCCCCTCCATTAGTGCAGACCCCCTCAGTGCAGAACACCCCCCTCCATTAGTGCAGACCCCCTCAGTGCAGACCCCCCTCCATCAGTGCAGACCTCCTTCATCAGTGCAGACCCCCCTCCATCAGTCTAAACCCCCCTCAGTGCAGACCCCCCTCCATCAGATCAGACCCCCCCCCATCAGTGCAGACCCCCTCAGTGCAGACCCTCCTCCATCAGTGCAGACCCCCTCCTATAGCCCCCCCCAGCACATGTCCATTTGCATTACATTTTTACAGACCTCAGAACAGCCCGGGATAGGCACAGCAGTGTGTCCCTTGGACTCCCTCCTCCTCCTGTGTAGATGTAGGAGGCAGCTTCTGCTCCACTGTGTGAGACAGCCAGAGAGATGCGAGATATCAGGGTAGGGAGTGAGGACCGTGCAGCGTTAGCGGTGCCACTGTCCACAGGTGTCACCCCTCTGGCGGGTGTCACCCAGTGTGGGCCGCACCCCCCGCCCTCCCCCTAGTAACGCCAATGATTGTGAGTTACCAATGTTTCTTTGCTTTTAATAAATATATCATATGGTTTTACACTATGTGGATACCTCTGATTCATCCTTTTTGCATGTTACAATGGAGCAATTCCCACCATTAGTTGTGAGATCGCTCTTCTGGATCTGGAGAGTCTATAAGTGATCTGCTATGGTATTTGTAACCCCTAACTCTCACCTCCTTAACCATTCTGCAATAAAACTTTAAAAAAGACAGATGTGACTGGCACCCAATGTCCTTTCCCGGCCCCCCATTTTAGGCATGGATTCAGCCCTGGGGTGAAACGGAAGACAATATACACTAGAATAGTACACAATCTATTTCCCTTTAGTAAATTCACTTCTTTGATTCTAGTGCTAAGTTTAATAAAAGGAATAACACTACCATGGACATTCATAGAAAACAGAATAAGTAAATCGAAAACAGGAACGAGCTCTGGAGCAGACATTCCAGGAACCAAACAGCAGTCATTTCATAGAATTAGTTATAGTCACCCTGTCAAATACTGCCCGCTAGCTCATGGGAGTCACTGGTAGGATAGAAAGGTAGCAAATGGATTTCTAATCCAATCCAAGGGGACCCAAACCATCAGTCCAATGGCTGGGCCTTGCCACCCTCCTTTACAAAGTGTTTGCCTCAAAGGGAAATCTGTTACTACTGGCTTATTCCATCAGTCATCTGAAGGCTACACCTTCTTGAGTGTAATAGTTATTCAAGGTGTGGTAACCTGGCCACACATATCTGAAGCCACATAAGTGCCATCCTCAATAGCCACACTTTAGAGGTTCACTAGGTCATCTCATTTTCTTAACAATCAGAGACACTGTTGTTGTGCCTTCCTCTAGTTAGACTGTTAGGTTAAACTTAGTTCTTGGCTTCTCTGTAGTGAGTGGAGCAGTAATTGATTGTGTAGGTCTGTTTAGGGTTTCCTTAGCTGACAGTTTAATTCTGCCCACCTGCCTCTGAAAGAAGTTTCCAGAGTATAGAGCAGGACAATTCAAATGATCAGTGTAAATATTTATTATGCCCCAGCCAATCCCTGGAAGGATGCATCCAGAAAGTGGCTGGGGAGGTGATAAATGTTTAGGAAGCCTGGCCAGAGAGACAGAAAACTGCAATCTGTGTCTTAGTAGCTGCTGGGCTGAGGGCCTGGAGAAGATTGCAAGATGATGAGTTCAGAGGTAGCCAGATAAGGCTAGTGTATGACAGAGAACGTAAATCTCTTCATAGGGTCTGCTACTGTTGATGTTTAAGGAAGTGAAAAGGGGACTGAGGCATTTACATGTATATGTCCCTATCATATTTATTTATTACAGGTATTTAGTAGTCTGTCAATTTACCCAGCCCTTTAATGTGTACATGCACATTAGTCTCTGCTCTCAATCTACAATCGAAGGTCCCTATCTCACTGTCACATACACTATATTGTCAAAAGTATTGGGACACCTGCCTTTAGAGCCCTTTCACACTGGGGAGGTTTGCAGGCGCTATTGCGCTAATAATAGCGCCTGTAAACCAACCCGAAACAGCCGCTGCTGTCTCTCCAGTGTGAAAGCCCCGAGGGCTTTCACACTGGAGCGGTGCGCTAGCAGGACGGGAAAAAAAGTCCTGCTAGCAGCATCTTCAGAGCGGTGAAGGAGCGGAGTGTATACCGCTCCTTCACCGCTCCTGCCCATTGAAATCAATGGGACAGCCTGGCTATACCGCCGGCAAAGCGCCTCTGCAGAGGCGCTTTGCGGGGGGTTTTAACCCTTTCTCGGCCGCTAGCGGCCGAACACCGACGGTAAAGCGCCGCTTACAATAGCGGCGTTTTACCGCTGACGCCACCCCGCCCCAGTGTGAAAGAGCCCTTACACACACATGAACTTTAATGGCGTCTTAGTCCGTAGGGTTCAATATTGAGTTGGCCCGCCCTTTGCAGATATAACAGCTTCAACTCTTCTGGAAAGGCTGTCCAAAAGGTTTGGGAGTGTGTCTATGGGAACGTTTGACTATTCTTCCAGAAGCGCATTTGTGAAGTCAAGCACTGATGTTGGGCGAGAAGGCCTGGCTCTCAGTCTCTGCTTTAATTCCTTCCAAAGGTGTTCTATCGGGTTGAGGTCAGGATTCCCAAAAAGTGGGGAGCATGAAATTGTCCAAAATGTCTTGGTATGCTGACGTCTTAAGAATTCCCTTCACTGGAACGAAGGGTCCAAGTCTAACCCCTGAAAAATACCCCACACCATAATCCCTCCTCCACCAAATGATTTGGACCAGTGCACAAAGCAAGGTCCATAAAGACATGGATGAGCGTGTCTGGGGTGGAGGAACTTGACTTTCCTGACCTCAAACCAATAAAACACCTTTGGGATGAATTAGAGTGGAGACTGCGAGCCAGGCCTTCTTGTCAACATCAGTGCCTTTCCTCACAAATGCGCTTCTGGAAGAATGGTCAAACGTTCCCATAGACACACTCCTAAATCTTGTGGACAGCCTTCCCATAAGAGTTGAAGCTGTTATAGCTGCAAAGGGTGGGCCCTCTCAATATTGAACCCTACGGACTAAGACTGGGGTGCCATTAAAGGGATTGTAAAGCTTAGTTTTTTGTTTTTTTATTAAATAACAAACATGTCATTCTTACCTCCACTGTGCAGTTCATTTTGCACAGAGTGGCCCCCGATCCTCCCTTTCTGGGGTCCCTCAGCGGCACAGCTGGCTCCTCCCTGCGTCGAGTGCCCACGTCGGAGAAGCACTCTCCTTGGTGGACACCCATGCGGGCGCGCTCTTGAGTCCTGCATCTGTGTCCATTCACAGAATGTAGGACTCGGCCCGCCCCCGGCGCCACGTCATTGGATTTGATTGACAGCAGCGGGAGCCAATGGCTGCGCTGCTATCAATCTATCCAATCAGGACACGAGACACCAGCTAGAGCTGGAATGCTCGTTCCTGGCTGAAGAATGACAGCGTTCAGGTAAGTAAAACAGGGGGGGGGGGGCTGGGGGGCTGCAGCATGAGAGAAGGTTCATTAAGGTGAAAATCCATGAAGGTTTACAACCCCTTTAAAGTTCATGTGCGTGTAAGGGCAGGCGTCCTAATACTTTTGACAATATAGTTTACATACATACTCATACTAGGGTCAATTTGGACAGCCTTATACCCAATTCCACCCAAATTGTTTGGGAGGAGAGCCTAACTGCAATGTGCTTTTTGTCCAAAGGAGAAAGATGACACATATTAAGAGTATTTAGTCATTTTACTTTTAATAAATGAACATTTGAATTGGAAGCAGCATTTATTTTACATATGTCTTCAGCATTGCTAAGCAGTACAAATCATTCAGTATAGTTAATAATAGGCTCTCCAGAACTGAATATTTTAGTGATTATTACTACATCAACTAATTTCCGAGTACTGTAATTCGGCAGCAAGCTCGACAGGGGTACAAAGATGTTTCAGTTGCTCACTTCAGTTCTCATTTTAGCCATCAATATAATATTGATTAAAATGTGTCTGCTGGTGGAATAGAGTGTTATGTTTTATTCTACCACTTATAAACAGATTTAGCAAAATAAGCATTGTCTCTGTTGCTGGGGGAATATTCCAACTGGGTTGCTAAAATGTAAAATCCAAAATTCAATTATGAAAATGTAATTAATTTTTGAAAATGCAGTCAGTAAATGCTGTCTAATGGTAAAGACCACCTGTGCTCTTAGCTAAACTGGATAGCCTCTAAAGCAGGACTTTGCAGGTACAAACATCGTTAGTATATTTCCAAAAGAAAACATTATTTTTCAAGATGCTGTATTCAAACTGCAACCAAAACCTGCATTGTTGACCTGTCTTTCCCCTCCCGCCCCACACACCTATGTGTTAGTTACTAAGTGTAATTGTTGCCCCGATAGGCTATTTGGGAGGTGCATAGGGTGGAATTTAGGCAAAATAAACTAATCTTTTGGAAAGAAAATAATTCATGAGATCAGTGCAGTGAACAAAATATGTCACATCCTGTTAGGCCCCTTTCACACGATCGGACCGTTCAGGTCCGCCTGTCAGTTTTGACGGCGGACCTGAACGGGCGCTCCATGTTAGCCTATGGAGCGTCGGATGTCAGCGGAGACATGTCCGCTGACATCCGACCCCGTCCGATCCGCTAAAAGCAGACAAGTGGCCCTACGTCCAGGTCCGTCGCTGGCAGATCGGATCGGATCAGGTGAGATCTGATGAAAATGGACATGCTGTCCATTTTCATCTGATCCCTCCATAGGCGGCAGCGACGCCTGACAAGCCCCTCCCCGCTCAGTGAGCAGAGAGGGACCTGTCATCCGCTGGCTCAGCGGAGATCAACGGACAGATCTCCCGCTGAGCCGGCGGACCGGGGCGGGCTCCGTAGAAACGGAGTCCGCCTCGTGTGAAAGGGGCCTTATATATAAGCTGAAGTTGAAGTTTATAAATGGAGCTAATAGCAACAACTGACAGATAGGTAGACTGACGGTCTTTCCGACGGAGTTTCGATGGAGTTCTGCTGAAACGGTCTGCTGAATCTGCTGAAATGGAGCCTACACACGATCACACCAAACTCCGTTTGTTTAGAACGTGATGACGTACGACGGGACTAGAAAAAGGAAGTTCTATAGCCAGTAGCCAATAGCTGCCTTTGCGTCGTTTTTGATCCGTCGGACTAGCATGCAGACGAAAGGTTTTCCCAATAGGAATTGAGTCCGTCGGAAAGATTTGAAACATGTTCTATTTCTAGGTCCGTCAGAATTTTAGGAAGAAAGTCAGATGAAGCCCACACACGATCGGAATGTCCGACGTAATGATTCCGTCGGACCTTTTCTGACGGAAAGTCCGGTTGTGTGTACGCGGCATTACTGAAAAGTTGATAAATTATTCATTGGTTTTAAAACTACCATTATTTCAGTAAATTGAATAAAGGAATAATAATTGTCAGTAGCTTTTTATTAAAAAGGACCCGTACAGTGGAAACTATGCCAACAACAGGTAGAGGGAAAAGGACAAGTCATAAGTAATGCCTCTAGACTCCCTGCATCTGATGTGTCTTGGTGTGGAAGTGGCTAGCTTGGTAGAAGCAAAGTTTTACTTTAGAAAAGCACTGATTATCTCACTATTGTGATGTTCACTGTTCTCTCTACTGGAGAGGAAGCTGTACCTGAGGAGAAAAGCACTGATGATTGGTTTAATAATGTCTGGTGGGAAATAGTCATGAAGAAGAAGAAAAGGAAAAAAACACATTTCTACAGAATGAATGAAACAGAAGAGGGCAGACAATCACACTGTAGGTCCTCAGGTACAGCTTACTCTCCAGTAGAGAGAACAGTGAACATCACAATAGTGACATCACCAAATCTCACTCCGAATCTCCTGAGACTAGCAGTCAAACATACATCTATAAGCCATTGTTCACCTAGGACCTCACAAAAGTGCACTGCCATTATTTGGAAGGAATTCAGGACGGATCATAGATTTTTCATCTAATAGAGCCATATAATACAACCCCAGTTTACGTGTAGAAGAAAAAAAAACACTCTTGTGAAAAACACTAGCTGTTTATGGGTCCCACATGCCCCCAAATGTCAGAAACAATGTAGCAATGGCAATTCCTATTTGTCAGCATTTCTTAACTGAGCTGGTCTAAATATGAAACATGTACCTACATTTAGCAGAATCTCTGACCTCTTATGCCGCATACACATGACCGGTCTTTCCGTCAGACCGAAGTCTGACGGTCTTTCCGGCGGAGTTCCGACGGACTTCCTCTGAAATGGACTTGCCTACACACGATCACACCAAAGTCCGTTCGTTTAGAACTTGATGACGTATGACGGGACTAGAAAAAGGAAGTTCAATAGCCAGTAGCCAACAGCTGCCCTTGTGGCGTTCTTGGTCCATCGGACTAGCATACAGACGAGCGGTTTTCCCGATAGGAACTGAGTCCATCGGAAAGATTTAAAACTTGTTCTATTTCTAGGTCCGAAGTAATTTTCTGAAAAAAAGGTCAGATGAAGCCCACACACGATCGGAATGTCCGACGGAATGGTTCAGTCGGACCTTTTCTGCCGGAAAGTCCGGTCGTGTGTACGCGGCATTACAGTCTAATGGGAACCTTCAAGGCCAAAAATAGCTGACTTCCTTCAATATGTGGTGGATTGTGAGGCATAGTGGGTGCAAAGGTGGTAAAAGTCATTGGGCGCCAGACACTTTCTTGGATGTAAAAAAGGTTTTATTTCTTAAACAGTCCTTTTTATATTTTGCAAGGGAAAGAGGGTTAGGACCAGGACACCCTTAAGTAGTTGCAATTTCAAATGGCAGACTCCGAGACTTTAACAGCAGGACAGCCATACAGAGAAAGGCCCCAGCAACGTGCCACTTCTGCACGTGCAGGATTGCTGTCTCCTATGGCAACAGTACTTAAATAGTTCCTAACCCAAAGTAACAGTTCTCTCAGCTGTACTACAACTTCTCATTGTAGTTCTTCAGCCCCTTGAGCTCCTGGTCTCTCACTGGACCCTCTGATTCACTGACTCTGAATCCTGTGAGCTTCCCTGCTGGGTCCCTAGCTCAGCACTTCAGATACCTTCAAGCTTTACCCCTGCTGACCGGCTCGGTCCCTAGCTTGGCACACAAGGCTGCTCTGCAAGCGTCACCTCCACTGGTTGGGTCCCTGACTTTAACACCCACTTGAAGTTTCTCGATTCTCCACCGTGCGCGTTCGGTGAGAATACTGCTCCGGTATTTGCTTCAGTTACTCACTGTGGTCCCTGGTAAAGGCGATCGGCGCCTTAGTGGCGACAGCTTCCCTTCCACCTCCGACTACAACAGGTTCTCCAGCCCGCAGAACCGGCACTTTTAGTTGGACTGCAAGCCGCAGTCCCGACCCTGTGCTGCCCTCTTAGTTCTGGATAGGCCCTCAAAAAGCCTGGCAGCCTGATGCCCCGGGATAGGCCCAATCTCCAGCCTAGCAGCCCGGGGCAGATGACACAAGAACCTGGATCACCTGAACCTCACCCAAATATATAGGCTCTCCCAGCAGGCCAAGGGATTCAACAAAATCCCTCCCTATTGGCTGAGATACGCCATATACACATAACCTGACCTTGAGTTATCCTTCTCAATCTAATACCTTCAAGTGCCCGGCCATCTGGTGGTAGAAGAGGAAAGTAAAACCAGGCAAACTTAGGGAGAAGTCAATGGATCCCTAGTAATTAACTACAGTAGCTACTCCTGACAAGGAATTTGGTGAGGCGCTCACCGACTAAACCCCAGGGCACTACATACAGAAGCCTTTTTTTTTTTCATTCTGTAACTCAGGAGTGTAATGATAATGCAATGAAGGGCAGGGTGAAGGCTAGACTCAGCATGGCTCCCAAAGGCTCCCACTGATCTTAGAGTACAAGGGTACTTCCAGGAGAAATACAATAACCCACCACACACCACTGGCTGCCTGAGCTAAACTTCATTAAAACCTCTATCCCAGTTGTTTATTTACTTAATGGGGAAGGCAGAGGCCTGTTCTGAGTAACTGCTTTGTTGGCATCATTCAGCTACAATCCTGTTTAAAAAACTGGTCATGCTGACTCAGTAAGTCCTTGTATATAGCCATCTTTTAAGTGTCTCCAGGCTCCGGAGACAGCCCTATGCAGGTATGTGAGGGACTAAAGTTTCTTTCCTGTAACCACGACAGTGTTGACAGGGCAATCCCTCCCGTGGGGCCATTGTGTTCTCCCGATGGGAAGAGGTGGGTTGGCAGGGGAAACCAGGAGAACACAGTGATTATTGCTAGGGGTTATAACAGAAGCTAGCAATAATCGCATGTTAAATCCGACAGACTGGTTGTACCCAAGTTGATTATCGATTAACTTGGGTACATTCAGCCTGCCCATATATGGTTCAAATCTTGCCCGGTTCCTGCTGAATCGGCCGAGATTCGAACTGTCTATGGCTGGCTTAACTGTGCATAACACTTCCTACATGATTTACAACAAATAGGATGAACCATTAAAATCAGTGTTAATTTAGTCGACTAAAACAACTAAAACATTTTAGTCGACTAAAATGACTAAAACATTTTAGTTGACTAAATGAATACTATTTTTAGTCGACTAAAATATGACTAAAACTAAAACAATTGAGATGACTAAAATACGACTAAAACTAAAAGCCATTTTAGTCCTAAGACTAAAATGAGACTAAAACTAAAATGCCATTTTAGTCAAAAGACTATGACTAAACTAAATTGCAATTACTGAAATGTAAAATGTAGGACATTTTAGTCGACTAAAGTGTACTTGAGATTTAGTCGACTAAATAAGACTAAAACGAAAACAATTGCAGAAGACTAAATTGGGACTAAAACTAAAATGCCATTTTAGCCCTAAGACTAAAATTAACACTGATTAAAATAAAAGGAGTGCATAAGAGAAAAGAAAGAGACATGAAATAGAGAACAACTTAAAGAAAAGAGAAATAAAGATTAAAGTGGTGTTCCGGCCGAAATTATACTTTTTAAATAAAAATACCCCTATAATACATAAGCTTAATGTATTCTAGTAAAGTTAGTCTGTAAACTAAGGTCTGTTTTGTTAGTTTACAGCAGTAGTTTGTTATTTTATAAACTTACAGCAGGCCGTGGCCATCTTAAGTGTGGGCATCTGAAGCCAGACTGTATTTCTTCCTGCATCTCATCCTTGCAGATCTCGCACATGCTCAGTGTAGCACAAGCAGTGTAATAGGTTTCAGGTCAGGTTTCTATAGCAACGGCAGTGTCAGAGGAAGTTGCCGCCCCTTCCCAGAAGGCATTGCAAACAGGAAATGATGTGATGGGCCACGGCCAGGGAGGAGGAAGTGAAAAATGAATACAGCAGATATACAGTAGGTGTTGAGAAAAAGTTTTTTTAAAAATACAATTAGTTTACAGTGCACAGTTTAGTGAGGGAGGCTGAAGAGTTGTAAAAGTGGGTGGAACTCCACTTTAATACAAGGGAGAACAGAAATAACGAATAATAAAATGGAGCAGAGAAGTAGCCTCAAAGCTGGCAATGACTTCTATTGTGTAGAAAGGATAAAAATACAAGCTTGATTCTAAACATCATTGATGACTTCATGTTTCATATTGAAACAGGAAGATGCAATGCCAAAGAAGGAGGGATTACAGAATTTCTTTGATGTATGTGATTCTCTGAAGTTAATCCAGCAGAATCATATGCACCTAAATAGGTCATATTTTCCATTGTTAGACATTATAAACTGCTTAAAATTCATGACAGAATGCAGAGTGAGAGACCATTCTAAAAGAGTCAAAGAACCTTTGGGTTTTCAAGGCCTAAGAAATGTAAGTCTTGCAGTTGAAAGGAAAAAAAATCTCATAATTTAGTGTTTTATTAGTGCTGTTGATCCCAGAATCACAGAAGGAGCAACACCCCAGAGATAGTGTTAAATCTGGTGAGGTAATACACCTGGAAAAGCTTTTCTTGAAATTCTTGAAGTACCAGGGCATAATCACCAATTAAATTGCCAGCAAGTCCTGGATGACTAAAAGGGATTGATTTACTAAAACTGGCGAGTTCAACATCTTGTGCAGCTCTGCATAGAAACCAATCAGCTTCTTACAATGGGGAAATACATTGGGTTGATTTACAAAAAATGGAAAGTGCAAAATCTGGTGCATCTCTGCCTACAAACTAATCAGCTTCCAGGTTTTTTGGTCAAAGCTTATTTGAACACGCTGAAGGTAGATCCTGATTGGCTACCATGAACAGCTGCACCAGATTTTGCACTCTGCATTTTTAGTAAATCAGCCCCAAAGAGTCAAAGCAACTTCAGGCTTCTAAGGGCACACATGTTAGCCACAAAGCTAAAAGAGAACATTTTATAATATGCAGTTTTTCTGATGCTATGGAGCCCTAGCCCTGGAGATGGAGTTAAGTTTGGAGAGGTTATAGACCTGTAGGCTTTAGAACCATTTATTGAAAACTTTTGAACTACAGACATAGGTGTGCGCAGCCTATTGCATTAGGGTGTGCACATCAAAGCTCAAACATATATACTGTACATTCGTGTGTGTATGTATGTGTATATATGTGTATATATATATATATATATATATACACACGCACACATATACAGTCTTCCTTGGGGCACTCTGCCCCATTGGCGCATGATCTCCCTTGCCTGCAGATTCAGAATGAGAGAGAAATGCTTCCACACTTCTCTCCATAAGCAGAGTTGCACAGTGGGAGATTTTTCCCATGATCCCATCGACACACAGAGCAATAATGCTAATGTATATGGGGTGATTAGGGTGTGCCAGGCACACCCGGCACACCCTGTGCGCACGCCTATGACTACAGAGCATGAGCACCAATCATATTGCCAGCAAGTCTTGGAAGAATATACCATTTTGGATTTGGCATGCATTTCAATCAATCTTGCACTAAATGACAATTGGATGCCACATCCAACATCAATCTAGAAAACAATGAGATAAAGCAACTCCCCATCTTTTCTAGATCTCCCATGTGCATTAGGAAATTAAGTACTGAAAAATTGCCTGGTCAGTTTGAAGAATGTGAGTGCCTAGCTTGGGGCCTGGAGTTCCTGGACAGGGAAGCCAAAAACACGACCAACAAGCAAAGAAGGAAGCTAGGGTTGTTAAAAATAGGGACATATGGCGTGGTCTGGATTAGAAAACAAATGATATTAATAGTAAAGTATAGGTGGCATTAAATAATGTATTTGTAATTTGGACTGCTGTTGGGGGATAACAAGAAAATGTGCTCATACCAGTGGCGGCCCGTCCATACGGGAGCAGGGGCACCGCCCCTCTAATCCATGCGCCCGGCGCATCTACATGCAGGTCGCCGGACGCATGGATTCCAATGGGGTTTTTTTTTTTTTTTTTTTTTTTTAGAACCACATGATTAGAGCTCTAATTGGCTTAAAAAAAGGGTGGGCTCGGGGCACAGAGCACTGCGCCCTGAGCCCACCTAGTAGTGTGACAATAGCGAATTAATATTTGCTATTGTCTTAATAATTCTCCTCCCGGCCTGTCACAAGATTGGCCGAGAGGAGAAGCGATCCTATTGGCTGCCTAGGAGGAGGAGGGAGGAGAAACACGGCATGATGGCGAGGAGGAGGAGACGCAGGGGAAACCGCCGCCTGCTGCCCGGAGGACGTGCTACCCGCGACCTAGATGGGGTAAGTGTGGGGCTGGTGACCGACTGATGGGGGGATGCGGGTGCATTGTTTGCTGCCCCCTCGAAACAATATACAACCAGCCACCACTGGCTCATACATACAGCAGGGATAAAGAAACCCAACTCTTGCTATTATGAAATCAGTTTAGGACCATTGTAAGGACCGAAGCTTTATGATACAGTACAGAGTTATAAATACTAAAGCCTAGTAAATACGATGCGATTATCGGACATGCATGCTAGACTCCATATAGAAAACTAAAAGGTTACTAAAGTATGAAAATTCTCATACGACAGAATAAAAATTCGGAAGTGATGTATTGTATTTGTATTGTATTTTTGAACGAAAACTGTACTGATTTTAAAAAAAATCGTACGATCTGGTATTGTTCGAGAAATTGTTTCGTGTTTGTCCCTTTGGAAAATTTTGGACGAAAGCTGTGTACTAACGATCAGATTATCATGCGAGCGATTCGAAAGGGGTATTTTTTGTATAATATTCTGATCACGTGTACAAGGCTTTAGGCTGGACATAGACGAGGCATATATCTCCCTAAGGTGTGAAGGCAGATGGGCGAAGAGGAGAGGCATTTGCTTGTCTAAAAAAGGAGAGGAAAGGATCAACTGGGTAACTCAAAAGAGATTGTTTTTATCCCTAAGGGTCGGTTCACACTACAACGACTTGGGATTCGTCTTGTCGGCCCTCAAGTCGCCCCAAGTCGCTTGACATTGGGAATTGCATTATAGTCAATAAGAGCTGTCTTAATGTACACTACTAAAGTCGCTCCGATTTCAAAAAAGGTTCCTGTACTACTTCAAGGCATCTTCTAGGTGACCTGTACCCATAGATTTCAATGTAAGTCGCCTCCAAGTCGGATTTCCATCTATATTGAAGCGACTTTACAGGAAAAGAAATTAGTTTACCCAGACAAACCCCTCCCAGAGAGCTGATTATTCTGTGATTGGCCACAGCCAAAGTCGCCTGTCCTGGAGGCGGCTTGAAGTCGCGTTGTAAGATGCTTAAAGTCGCGCTGAAGTCGCGTTGAAGTTGCCTTGCAAAGTCGCGCTGAAGTCACGTTGCCCCTGTGTGAATCGGCACTCAAGGTATATTCATTAATGGTCTGATTCTTACCCAAAGACCAATCAGATTCGGTCTTTGGCTTTTTATGGCCTACAGAACTCCTCCTTGAGGAGCCACTATTTCAGTCCAGGATGTTGGCCTCATCAGATAAATGGCATGAAATCTGACTGAACTTTCAGGAAAAAAGGACATTAGTTTGTATGGTTGTGATTTGTACACTCTTCTCTTCCTATTTATACATTAATTCCTGCAGGTTTTTATGCTTGCCCTGGTACAGTGTATCAACATCTGATTTTTTTTTTTCACGATTTAAAAAAACAATCCATTCCAGCATCCACAAAATGAAAGAAAGTGACCTTATCCCATGATGCAGTGCTCTGGCCTAGCGGCCAATCAAGAGGTTTAACATTGTCACATGACGAAGGAGTGACATCACTGCTACCTGTAAGCTCCAACCCCAGCCAATGCCTGGTATTTTGCAGAAGATGTAACACAAAAAGGTGCATTAGAAGCATTAGTAAGTTGAGTATAATTGCGGCAAGTGGTGGGCATTAAAGTGATTGGGAGGAGCTACAGCAGTGACTTCATCAAACCCGCTAGGGTGTCTGCATGTGATTGATTAAATTTAAATGCGATTTTACTCCTGCCTTCTTGTAAGTAGTTTTACCTTCATTAAAAAGCCTGGATTTTTAATTACTACACTATGGGGGTTATTTAGGAAAGGCAAATCCACTTTGCACTACAAGTGCACTTGGAGGTGCAGTCGCTGTAGATCCGAGGGGGACATGCAAGGAAAATAAAAAGCAGCATTTTAGCTTGCACATGATTGGATGATAAAATCAGCAGAGCTTCCCCTCATTTCAAATCTACTCCTCAGATTTACAGCGACTGCACTTCCAAGGGCACTTGCAGTACCCTTGTAGTGCAAAGTGGATTTGCCTTTCGTAAATAACCCCCTATGAGTTCCTCCTTTGTCTCTCCCTTTTGCTGAGCCCACTATTGAACATTCTGGTCGTATGGTAACCCATCCTGGAATCTTGGCTCCTGATATCCATCCATCCCATGGGGATACTGGGATAAAGTGCAGCCAGACCCCCATCTTGGGGTCAGAATAGCTGGTAAGCGGCTTGAGAGTTGGGTGTGAAGAGTTGGGTGTGAAGAGTTGGGTGTGAAGAGTTGGGTGTGAAGAGTTGGGTGTGAAGAGTTGGGTGTGAAGAGTTGGGTGTGAAGAGTTGGGTGTAAAGAGTTGGGTGTGAAGAGTTGGGTGTGAAGAGTTGGGTGTGAAGAGTTGGGTGTGAAGAGTTGGGTGTGAAGAGTAGGGTGTAAAGAGTTGGGTGTGAAGAGTTGGGTGTGAAGAGTTGGGTGTGAAGAGTTGGGTGTGAAGAGTTGGGTGTGAAGAG
This sequence comes from Lithobates septentrionalis, assembly GCA_037952835.1. Taxonomy (NCBI): domain Eukaryota; kingdom Metazoa; phylum Chordata; class Amphibia; order Anura; family Ranidae; genus Lithobates; species Lithobates septentrionalis. The sequence continues at coordinate 1,904,320 of JBBDGP010000140.1, read as the reverse complement.
TTGGGTGTGAAGAGTTGGGTGTGAAGAGTTGGGTGTGAAGAGTTGGGTGTACACTTTTGGGTGTGAAGATTTTGCTATCCACACTGAAATATGGATTTTTGTTGATACACAAGTATAAGTGAACTTTTTGTACAAGAGCACTTCTCTTCTTTTTTCTGATGGACTTTACTGGATTATTTATGAATGTTTTTTTTTAACACATTCTTATTTACAGTTTTTAATATATATGAATTTCCTACTTGATTGCATGTATGCACCTCATTATGATAGTGCAACACATTTTTCATTTTTATTAATAAGTATAATATTTTATGTAGACATTTTGTGCGTGCAGCAGTCACTGAGAAATTATTTTTTTTTACTATTTGGTGACACTTTTTTGCTCAACTTATTTTTTGGTTTAGTTTTAATAAAATAGAAGTATGGCTTTGGCCTTTTTTTTATAGTAATACTTACCTAGGTGGATGCAACATCGATCCGATGCTGCATCTGTCCCCCAGCGCCTCTGCACTGAGAACCGAGCGATCGAACACCGCCGATCGCTCAGTTCTGACCGATCTCTGAGCAGAGAGCTGCTGACCATCAGTCAGCATCTCTCCTGCTCTGCTCCTCCACACTCACTGGATTGCTGGGCTGTGGAGGGGGCGGCCGGCTCAGTATCTCAGCAGCTCACTGAGAGGCTGAGCCGGGTGTCGGTCCAGACACCTGGCGGATCCAGACTTTTCTTGTTTTGGGATGACGCGGTGCCTGGACTGACTTCTGTGACGTCAGCAGAGAGCGGACTTCAGCCTATTCTCTCCTGAAAACGGGTCACAGGAGTGCAAAGCGAACTGCACTCCTGTGATCCATAGGAGAAGCCCAGCCAAACTTCTCCTTTAAAGTGATCTTGTCTGTGCTCTGAATGGTCTAGGTGACCGAATTTCTTTCATTTTTTTAACTACTTTTCAACCACCCGCTGCAGATGTACTGTGGCGAAGTGGCTCGGCTGTGCAAATCGCTGTACCGATTGGCCAGCGGGGAGCCAATCAGCGGGTCCACCCGCCGCCTGCAATCGTTCCCCACAGAGACAGAACGGGGATCTGCTGAAGTAAACAAGGCAGATCTCCGTTCTGTCAGGGGGTGACACTGAGATCTGTCTTCCTGCTAAGCAGAAAGACGGATCTGTGTGTTTCCGCAGTCACACGGTCCCCCATACAGTTAGTAATCACAAACAGGGAACACATTTAACCCCTTGATCACCCCTTCCCTGCCAGTGCCATTAGTACAGTGACAGTGCATATTTTTAGCACTGATCACTGTATTAATGTCACTGGTTCCCAAAAAAAGTGTCAAAAATGTTAGTTAGGTGATCGATCTGTCTGCCGCAATGTCGCAGTCCCGCTAAAAATCGCTGATCGCCGCCATTACTAGTAAAAAATAATAATAATAAAAATGGTATAAATCTATCCCCTATTTCGTACATGCTGTAACTTTTGCGCAAACCAATCAATATACGCTTATTGGTGTTTTTTTTTACCAAAAATATGTATAAGAATACATATTGGCCTAAACTGATGAATATTTTTTTTGGGGGGGGGGGGGGGGTCTGTATTATAGCAGAAAGTAAAAAATATTGTTTTTTTTTTTTTTTTTTCAAAAACAGTCTTTTTTTTGTTTATAGCGCAAAAAATAAAAACTGCAGAGGTGATCAAATACCACCAAAAGAAAGCTCTATTTGTGGGAAAAAAAGGACATCAATTTTGTTTGGGTACAACGTCACACGACCACGCAATTGTCAGTTAAAGCGACGCAGTGCTGAATCGCAAAAAATGGCCCGGTCATTAAGGGGGTAAATCCTTCTGGTCCTTAAGTGGTTAAAGCGATTCTGTCTGTGCCCTGAATGGTCTGATTTATTTCATTTTTTTTTTTTATTAAGAACCTAGATTTTTCTTTAACCCTCAGCCTATTTTCAGCTTGAAATCAGATATACAGCCCTGATAATGTCTAATCAAGAAGTCTTTTCTCGTGTGTAAGTGGGCACCGTAAAAGTGGAGAGAGCCCCCCCGCTACAATTTGTCACTTGAGTAACTAGAAAAGTTTTTATTGTTAGCACCATATTATTTACAACAGTGGGACATGCCCTAATTTCACTAGAATAACCACGGGATATATGAACTGCAAAATAAACAGCACAATCCTCCGGCTCTATGTTGTGTGCACGACACATGCACGGATAAACACATGCTGCTTGAGTGCTCTGAACTGCACAGTGTTTCATTCAGCCGGAGGGCACTGGAATAGTAAAACCGATTTTTGTGTGTTGCAGAGATTTGATAAAATTCTTAAGAAGTGCTGGGTTATCACGGCTTCCAGCTGCAGACTCTGGAGCAGAATCCGTGCCCACAAATTACACCATCTGCGTCACTCGGCTAACGTCTTGTGGGGGTTTGTTTTTTTCTTCTTGTTAGCTGAGAAGAATCTCATAAATGAACGATTGTTCAGCCCTGGTGCTGACAATTATAAAATCTGAAATGCTTTCAGATTGGAAAATTATAGACAATGCAGAATAGAAATAATGACTACACACATATGTAGGGATTTAAAGATGACTCTACTCACAAGAAAACAAAACAAAAAAAACGACAGTATTAGACCCCTTTCACACAGAGGCATTTTTCAGGCAATTTACTGCTAGAAATTGCGCCTGTAAAGCGCCTGAAAACTGCCTCCTATTCATTATAATGGGTGCTTTCACACCCGGGCGGTGCACTTGCGGGACATTCGGAAAAGTCCTGCAAGCAGTATCTTTGGGGCGCCCCTGCCATTGCAATGAATGCCTGAAAAGCACTGTGGAATAGGGTTGCCACCTTTTCTTCAAGTCAAACCCCAACACTTTAGCAGCGCACAGCAATTTTTTTTACAGTAAAAACTATACATATACTTTGCAAATAAATAACATTTATAATAATATGAAGTTTAGCACAAGAGGCCCCCTTTACATCTGAATCCGCAGAGTTCCCCTTTACATCTGAATCTGCAGAGTTCCCCTTTTACATCTGAATCTGCAGAGTTCCCCTTTACATCTAAATCCGCAGAGCTCCCCTTTACATCTGAATCTGCAGAGTTCCCCTTTTACATCTGAATCCACAGAGTTCCCCTTTACATCTGAATCTGCAGAGTTCCCCTTTACATCTGAATCCGCAGAATTCCCCTTTACATCTGAATCTGCAGAGTTCATCTTTACATCTGAATCCGCAGAGTTCCCCTTTACATCTGAATCCGCAGAGTTCACCTTTACATCTGAATCCGCAGAGCTCCCCTTTTACATCTGAATCTGCAGAGTTCCCCTTATCATATCTGAATCCGCAGAGCTCCCCTTTTACATCTGAATCTGCAGAGTTCCCCTTTTACATCTGAATCTGCAGAGTTCCCCTTTTACATCTGAATCTGCTGAGTTCCCCTTTTACATCTGAATCTGCAGAGTTCCCCTTTTACATCTGAATCCGCAGAGCTCCCCTTTTACATCTGAATCCGCAGAGTTCTCCTTTTACAAAGGAATCCACAGAGTTCCCCTTTTACATCTGAACTCGCAGAGTTTGCTTGCACTGTAAGGGGGGACTCTGCAGACTCTGATGTAAGGGAGAACTCTGGGGACTCTAACATAAGGGATGCTCTGGGAACCCTGATTTAAGGGGGAAAACTGAGAACTCTGATGTACCAGAAGGACTCTGATGTAAGGGGGAACACTGTGGCCTCTGGTGTAAAGGGGAACTCTGATGTAAGGGGTACTCTGAGAACCCTGATTTACCTTAGTGTACTCACTCTAGGCAGGATAGAGAAGGGGGGAGACTTCAGTCATAGACAGGGATGGATGGTGAGCTCACTCCAGATGTATCTGAGGCTGCTAGACTTCATATCTCCAGCCCCCATTTTCCTTTTCTGAGGCACAGCGCCGGGGATTGGAGTGTGCGCAGACAGAGGAGTAGAGGCGGGAGGAAGAGGAGCAAACAACTGTAGCCAGCAATCCTGCTGGGAAGCCAAAGTCCTGTATGAACAACGTGTACAGGTTTCAGGCAGTCTGAAACCCGGACACACGATTCCAAACCCGAACTGTCCAGGTGAATCCCGGACAGGTGGCAACCCTACTGCGGAAGCGCCACCACACGGGCGTTTTTTTTTTGTAAATTAATTTTTATTGAGTTTTATAATACCAGCATTAAGCATTAAAGCGGGGTTCCACCCAAATTTTGAACAATATCTGTATGTATTCTCTTCCTTGCCTAGATGCTGACATGCCGTTTAAAAAAAATTAAATCGCCGTAATTACCTTTTATTTTTCTATTCTTCTTTGCACTTCCTGGTTCTCCTCCCGTGGGAGTAGGCGTGTTTCTAGCCTCTCCCAGACTCCTGGGAGCTAGTCTCAGGCTTCCCAGGATGCCATTGAGCATGTGCGGGAACGAGCAGTGAATGCTGGGAGCACAGAATTCACCACATCCAGGAAATAAATGCTTGTGGGCTTCAAATGCCCACAATGAAGATGTAAACCGCCTGCAGTGAATAATATAAGTTATTCTTTCCGACGAAATCTGACACAGGTGGACATATTACACACAATATGTGAGTATGTAATGCTGAGAAGAAAAGTTTGTGAATGAACTAAAAAAAAAAAAAAACGATAGATAGGTGGACCCCCCGCTTTAAGCCGCACAATGCGACAGCACAAACAACCAGGTCACATTGAGTTGTGACCGATTCCCAAAAACCCCAACCCCCCCCCCCAAACACAGTCAACCTTTGTCCAAAATAAATAAATAAATGTAATATATTGATATGCACATTCTTTGAGCCCCCGGAGGAGGCAGCTATATGATCCGCTTGGGTAATGACGCCCCCATCAACCAGAGGAGATAAAGGCATATATTACAGTTCCAAACCCCCCACCCTCCACCCCATCAGGAAAAGTAAAGACCCTAAACCCTTGAGTATAACTTTAGAAAGTTCAAAAATCAAAATCGCCCACCATCTCAGGGACACACGGGCGTTTTTAAGCCCTTTTTTGGGGTTAAAAGAACCCCGCTGGTGGCCGAAAACAGCGGCAAATCGCCTCTAAAACGAGCAGCGCTTTACCGCTAACGGCCGGCACTTTCAATGTAAAAGCAGTCTTATCACACTGCTAAAATGCCTACTTGGTTAGTATGTTGTTCATGTTTCATTGCAGAATGTCTATTTTACTATGAAAATGTGAATTCACTATTTTGGGTCTGAGGTTACCTATCAAGGCTTTCTACCAAGCCTGGCTTTGCCCATTCAAATACGCTTCAGAAATAGTGGGTGAGGAGCAGCATAGTAATAATAAATAGAATTCCATTTTTATTTAAAAAAAGAATGTGTAAGCTGCCAATGTGTGATGGAGGTTTAAAGTATATTTAAATCCTCACCTTGTAAAACAGCCCATTCTGTGTATAATATGCAACACATTTGTGTAACCTTGTGTAAAGGGATCACATACCCTCTGTTCTCAGCAGCACAAGGATCTTAGAGAGCTGGGGGAGGCAAAGCAGCAGTACACAGTACCGGGGGGGGGGGGGGGGGGGTCATCAAAAGTCTGATCATTGGAGTTAGGCAAGAACTAACCACGTTGTGCTCTCATACCTAGTGTGGTCAGTTTTTAATAGGAAAGCAGAGGGGCTGGCAGGATCACCAGGGATTTCATACAAATGAAGCAATACAAAGAGAACAGGATACATTTTCATACAAGCCCTAGTTAAAGTCCTTGTAGGTCTTATTTTCAGGGAAACAGGGTAGGGCTTATATTGCAGCCATCACCGACAATCACGCTAGGTCTTATTTTCGGGGAAACAGGGTAGCGGAGGCACATATCAGGAATATGTAAACAAGACTTATCTCAGTTCTGACGGGGGGGGGGGGGGGGCGATCCTGTGTCTATGCAAAGCAGGGACTAGAATCAATCTCTTCCTTAGTGAAAGCAGCACACTGTGTACACAAAAACACAGGATAGGCACACTGTTAACGCTTTGATCGCCCTAGATGTTTAACCCCTCCCCAGCCAGTGTCATTAGTACAGTGACAGTGCATATTTTTAGCACTGATTACTGAATTAGTGTCACTGGTTCAAAGTGTCAAAAGTGTCAGTTAGTGTCTGATGGTCTGCCGCAATATCGCAGTCCCTCTATAAGTTGCCGATCGCCGCCATTACTAGTATACAAAAAAATTCCATAAATATATCTCATAGTTTGTAAACACTGTAACGCTCGCATGCAGCAATCAATATATACAATATTGGTATTTTTTTTTATCAAAAACATGTAGCAGAATACATATTGGCCTAAATTTATGAAGGAATTCGATTTTATTAATTTTTTTATGGGATATGTTTTATAGCAGAAAGTAAAATATATATATATATATATATATATATATATATATATATATATATATATATATATATATATGTATATATATATATATTTATTTATTTATTTTTGTTTATAGTGCAAAAAATAAAAAATAAAGCTCTATTTGTGGGAAAAAAGGACATAAATTGTATTTGGGTACAGTGTCGCACGACCGAGCAACTGTCAGTTAAAATAACGCAGTGCCATATCGCAAAAAAATGGCCTGGTCATGAAGAGGGGTAAACTCTTCTGGAGGTCAGGTGGTTAAGGCTGTGACGTACATTCACGGATCATGGCACAAGAATAATAACAAGAAAAAGGACAACAAAAGTATCCAATATCCAAAGCCCAGACCTGAAGATTAAACTGGTTTTCTACCAGCTGAAGCCCTAAAGAAGGAGGAGCCCTAAGAAACCCTGAAACGCATCGGCTGCTTAAACATAGTTTTCTTTTTATTATTATTCAATTAAAATGTGGATTTCTAAAAACTGAAAGTCTTTTAAATAATATTGCAGCACCCCTAGTCCACCTAACGTTTTATAAAAGACTGAAAGCTCTAAAGAGGAAACGATCTGCTATCCCTGTATCCTAAGTTAAGTGCCACCCGACACATACACATAGACCCTAAAAATCGCCCATCTGTGTCTGAACATTAAACTTCCTAAACTCTGCCCAACATTCCCTTGTACACTGTCTATGACAGGAGACAATGCAAGGGTAGTTATGGGTCAGCTGACCCTTCTTGCCAAGTCTTTCCCATAGTCAGTGCCGGATCCCCCACTATCAGCCAGAACCCAACTTTTATCGGGTTGATGACAGAATAATATACGGTAAATAAAACTTGCTGGTAGTTATACCTAGTACAGTTTAAAAGGCTTAAAGGCTAAGTTCACCTTTTCAATAAAATACACTATGCACCATAGACTTTACTTTCTCTTTAACCACTTCAGCCCCGGAAGGATTTACCCCCTTCCTGACCAGAGCACTTTTTGCGATACGGCACTGCGTCGCTTTAACTGACAATTGGGCGGTCGTGCGACGCTGCACCCAAACAAAATTGATGTCCTTTTTTCCCCACAAATAGAGCTTTCTTTTGATGGTATTTGATCACCTCTGCAGTTTTTATTCTTTGCGCTATAAACAAAAAAAGAGCAACAATTTTGAAAAAAACGCAATATGTTTACTTTTTGTTATAATAAATATCCCCCAAACATATATATATATATATAAAAAAAAAAAAATTTCCTCAGTTTAGGCCAATATATATTCTACATATTTTTGGTAAAAAAAAAATCGCAATAAGCATATATTGATTGGTTTGCACAAAAGTTATAGCGTCTACAAAATAGGGGATAGTTTTATGGCATTTTTATTATTAGTTTTTTTTTATTAGTAATGACGGCGATCTGCGATTTTTATCGTGACTGCAACATTATGGCGGACACATCGGATACTTTTGACACTATTTTGGGATCATTGTCATTTATACAGCGATCAGTGATATAAAAATACACTGATTACTGTGTAAATGACACTGGCAGGGAAGGGGTTAAACACTAGGGGGTGATCAAGGGGTTAAGTGTGTCCTAGGGAGTGATTCTAACTGTGGGGGGGATGGGCTACCTAAGACATGACAGCGATCACTGCTCCCGATGAGGGGAGCAGTGATCTCTGTCGTATCACTAGGCAGAACAGGGAAATGCTTTGTTTACATAAGCATCTCCCCGTTCTTCCGATTCGTGACAGGATCGTGGGCACCCAGCAAACATCGAGTCCGCGGGACCCGCGGTCATGGAGCACGTGACGTGCGCGCCCACAATGCCGCATTTTAAAGGGGACGTACCTGTACACCCTTTTGCCCACCCATGCCATTCTGCCGATGTATATCGGCGGTCGGGAAGGGGTTAAAAGGGGCCATGGTACAGCTTTGAAATAATGGGGTTGATTTACTAAAACTGGAAAGTGCAATATATGGTGCAGCTGTATATGGTAGCCAATCAGCTTCTAACTTCAGCTTGTTCAATTATTTTTTGATGAAAAAAAAGATTGGTTCCTATGCAGAGCTGCACCAGATTTTGCACTCTGCAGTTTTAGTAAATCAACCCCATTGATGTAGTTAGTTTAAATGGCTTACCAGTAGGCCATGAGCATCCTCGAAGCCTGGCTGAGAAACTTCCAGTTTTGAATGGGACTCATTCACACAACTCGGCTCGCAGTTGGAGTGCAGCCCCTATTGACTTGAATGGGGGAGTTTGACAGGCAGTGTCAGCTGCCAACTTGACATTGAGTTAACCACTTCAGTCCCGGAAGGATTTACTCCCTTAATGACCAGGCCATTTTTTGCGATAAGGCACTGTGTCGCTTTAACTAACTATTGCGCGGTCGTGAAATGTTGTACCCAAACATTATTGATGTCCTTTTTTTTTAACCACAAATAGAGCTTTCTTTTGGTGGTATTTGATCATCTCTGCGCTTTTTTTTTTTTTGCACTATAAATAAAAAAAGACAATTTTGAAAAAAAAACAATATTTTTTACTTTATGCTTTAATACATATCCAAAAATATATATATAAAAAAACAAATGTATTTATCAGTTTAGGCCAATATGTATTCTTCTACATATTTTTGGTAAAAAAAATTGCAATTAGCGTATATTGATTGGTTTGCGCAAATGTTTATAGCGTCTACAAAAAAGCGGATAGATTTATGGAATTTTATTTTCTTTTATTGTTTTTACTGGTAATGGCGGCGATCTGCGTTTTTTAGCGGGACTGTGACATTGCGGCAGACAAATCTGACCCCAAGTGACACTTTTTTGGGACCAGTGACATTATTAGTCTAAAAAATGCACTGATCAATGTATAAATGACACTGGCAGGGAAGGGGTTAACACTAGGGGGCGAGCAAGGGGTTAGCTGTGTTCCCTGGGTGTGTTCTAACTGTGTGGGGGATGGGCCTACTGGGACAACACAGAGATCGCTGTTCCTGATCACTAGGAACAGCAGATCTCAGTATTGTCCCCTATCAGAAAGGGGATATGCCTCTGTACCGCGCGCGCCCACACTACCAAATGCACGGACCGAAGTACAGGTACATTAGTTTGCGCAGCCGAGCCGCCTTGCCGCAGTATATATGCGGAAGCCGGTCGGCAAGTGGTTAAATGTACTGTGGCCCAGAGGCAAACCATCGTTGCTGTGGCATGTGAACAGCCCCCCACTGACTGTATGGTAATTTTAGGTGGGCGGCTGGAGGCCAGTAAAACCGCGGCTCAAACGCCTGTTTTACCACCTTGTGGGAAAGAGGCTCCTTTGTCTTTTTGAACTCTAAGAAACAAATCTGGCCTGAAATCATGCTAATGTAATTTGACATTTGGAATTGTGCAAATAAATGGTTTAAGTAAATATTTAGGAAGCCATTTACAGTATCTAGTTATGGATCAAATCATATTTGAGATTACTCTTTGTTTGCTTTCCTTGTAATCTCAGTATGCGGATGTGGAGGAGACGGAATGGTTTAATCTCCGCAAAAAAAAAAAACTCTGTAAAAGCAAAAATCAAGTCTGGTTTTAAAACGTCCCTGTCCGGTCATATTCTTTTCTACTTTGTGGGGAATGATTGTTTTGCGGTATATAATGTGTCATGGCAAGGTGTAGGTGTGGCTGATTGGGCATGCTTTAAAGTGGTGTAGTCAGATTATAAAGAGTATATGCCGTATATCCCATGCCATCTCACTATCATGACCACGTTGAGATCTTCGGTGCTCGTCAAACCTTGGATCCCTGTTTACCTCTGGGCCTCCATGTTGGAACTGAGTATCAAAGCTGCATTAGCCACTCAACAGAGTGTATCAAGGTCTGTCTAGAAGGCTAAAGTTGGGGTTTTTAGATTCATACACATGCACTAGGGCCAATTTAGACAAAAGCCAAATAACCTACCAGCATATTTTTGGAATGTGGGAGGAAATTGGAGTATATGGAGGAAACCCAAACAAGCACAGGGAGAACATGCAAACTCCATGCAAACAGTCTCCTATAAACCCAAGGAAATAATTGCTGCAACCACTAAGCCACTGTGATGCCCCTTGAGTCTATACTTTATGTAGCACTACCCTCTTAGGAGTTGCAAATGTCAAGGTTCCCCACTGCTGCACAGTCAGTCACATAGCATTTCCTTCTTTAATCCAGACACAGAAAGCAGTCCTTGAGCTTGTTTTTGTTGTTTTTTTTTATTAGGGGATGACCACTCAGATGGGGTTAGGGATTATTGGATGCCCAACTTGAAAAATTTCCAAAAAAAACAGGGACAACTTCCTCCCTATTTACACCCTCCACTTCTTCCTCCTTCACAAACTTTGTTCCTTTGCACAGCTCCGCTGGGTTCACTCCTCTGAGAACTAACAGTCTTTTTAGTTTGCTTAGCAACAGCCCATTTAAGGCTAGCAGGGACGTGTAGTCAGGGGTGGCAAGTGAGGCAGAGCCTCAACTGCCATGAACACAAAGCTTTGAGGGTCGTAGCCGAAGTCCTACCCCACCACTGGTCAGCTCCTGCCACCTATGGTTCTGGAGATATGGGGCTCCTTGCACAACATGTCAGAAGCTACATACAGAGAGGCCAGTTTAAAGTGGTTGTAAACCCACTTAAAAAAAAAAAAAAACTAACACCTGCAAGACAAAGGCATAATGAGCTAGTATGCTATGCATACTAGCTCATTATGTAATACTCACCTGAGATCAAAGCCCTCGCTGTGGTGCCCATACACAGCACCGGCCGGCGACATCACTCCCGGGGGGTTACTTCCGGGTATCGCAGCTGCGGCGCTGTGATTGGCCGGAGCCACGATGTCGACACTCACGCGCATGCGTGTGGTAATGGCACACATGCCGTTGCTTCAGTTTGTGTCAGTGCGCATGTGCCGATGACGTTGGCACATGCAAATACAGGAGATATCTCCTAAACCACGCAGGTTTAGGATATATCCTGGGTAGCTACAGGTAAGCCTTATTATAGGTTTACCTGTAGCACAAAGTGGTCTGTAAGGGTTTACAACCACTTTAAATACAAGCTGGCACACTCTGTTTGCAGCAGACTGAGAGGATAAGCTCACAGTGCCTCTTCTCACTTCTTGTCAGAGGCACTGAGCTCAATGGACAGCTTGGAGCCTTGGACCAATGGTAAAGTACCATTGGCCCAAGCTGTCCAATAAAATGCTGCAGTGGAGGCTCTCCTCTCACTGCAGTGTCATAGAAGGGGGCATGTGTCTAAAAGAAACATGCTCCCTTCCAGCTCAGCCCTCTTAACTACAAGGAAAAAAGATGGGTTTATGTGTATAAGATTTACCCATAATCCCAGGTTTTTCTCACACAGTTAAGAGGGAGAATGTTCTGCTGCTGAAAAGGTACTGTTTTAACCAAGCTAAATCATATATTTAATATGCTATACGTTATAACTAGGGATGGGCCGAACACCCCCCGGGTTCGGTTTGCATCCACAACATGCGAACGGACCGAAAGTTTGCGTGAAAATTCAAACACCGTTAAAGTCTATGGGACTCGAACGTGAGAAATCAAAAGTGCAGATTTTAAAGGCTAATATGCAAGTTATTGACCTAAAAAGGGTTTGGGGGCCTGAGTTCTGCCCCAGGGGACATGTATCAATGGGAAAAAAAAAATTAAAAATGGAAGTTTTTTCAGGAGCAGTGATTTTAATTATGCTTAAAGTGAAAAAATAAAAGTGAAATATTTGTTTAAATATCGTACCTGGGGGGTGTCTAGTATGCCTGTAAAGTGGCGCGTGTTTCCCGTGTTTACAACAGTCCCTGCACAAAATGACATTTCTAAAGGCAAAAAAGTCATTTAAAACTGCTTGCAGCTGTAATGTAATGTTGCCCCCCCCCCCCCCCCAGCTTATTACCAGGCTCTTTGGGTCTTGTATGGATATTAAGGGGAACCCCGCACCCAAATTGAAAAAATAAAAGGCGTTGGGCCCCCAGGCCCTATATACTCTGAACACAGTGAAGAGCAGTATACAGGCGATGCAAACAAGACAGGAATTGTAGGTTTGTTCTTATGTAGAATCTGTTTGTAAGTTGGAACAGGTACATTTTGTAAGTGTAGCTCCAGCCAAAAAATCTATTATAAAGCTTTTTGGAAAACATAGGGAAGGGTAATCACCCCTGTAACATTTATTTTGCTGTTTGTGCCCCTGTTCAGAAGATTTCACCTCACTTTCTTTCCCAATGACAATCTGATTTTGAAAATTTGGGGTTTTTAAGGGAAACAAGGATTGGAGATAAATCAGTGGAGGAGACACCTTTTTCCCATATTAACTCTTACAGAAGAGAATTTCCCTTCCTAGGGGTAGATTTCCCCTCACTTCCTGTTGTCTCCCTACATTTGTAAGTAGGAGTCGTTTGTAAGTCGGTTTTTTGAAAATAGGGGACCGCCTGTATATACTATACGGACTGCCCTATACACTCTGTGGAAAATTGGGCCTCAGGTGTTGGTGGTACCAGAACACTGTAAGCCCTCACAGTTACTCTTGGTGGGTGCAGGGACGGGTCCTGCTGTGAAATATTATACCAAGAATTGTAATTACATGCCCCTGTTGAACAGGGGCAGAAAAATTGGGCCTTTGGTGGTGTGGTGGTGGTGCCACAACACTGCAACCCCTCACAGTCACTCATGGTGGGCGCAGGAACGGGCCCTGCTGTGAAATAGTAGATCAAAAATTGTAATTACATGCCCCTGTTAAACAGGGGCAGAAAAATTGGGCCTTAGGCAGTGGTGGTGGTGCCACAACACTGCAACCCCTCACAGATACTCTTTTTGAGTGCAGGAACGAGCCCTGCTGTTAAATATTACAGCAAAATTGTAATTACACGCCCCTGTTAAACAGGGGCAGAAAAATTGGGCCTTAGGCAGTGGTGGTGGTACCACAACACTGCAACCCCTCACAGATACTCTTGTTGAGTGCAGGAACAAGCCCTGCTGTTAAACATTACAGCAAAAATTGTAATTACACGCCCCTGTTAAACAGGGGCAGAAAAATTGGGCCTTAGGCAGTGGTAGGGGTGCCCAGAACCAAAAATATTCTTAAAAGCTATCAACATGAACATTGAGGAGGAATAGGATAGTCACTCAGCATAACAGGATAGTCACTCAGCATCAGCATAGGCAGTCTTCAAGGGATCTCACATTCATAAAAAAATTAATCGGTTACATCAGCATCAGGCGCTTGGTAGTTGGTGATCCAAGTGATTCATTTTTATGAAGGTGAGCCGATCAACCGAGTCGGTGGACAGGCGCACTCTATGATCGGTTACAAAGCCTCCAGCGGCACTGAATGTGCGTTCCGAAAGAACGCTGGATGCAGGACAGGCCAGTAGCTCAATTGCATACTGTGCAAGCTCTGGCCAGTGATCCATCCTCAAGACCCAGTAACCCAGTGGATTTTCGGTTGGAAAGGTCTCCAAGTCTCATCTTGCCCCTAGGTATTCTTGCACCATGTACAACAGACGCTGGCGATGGTTGCTGGAACCGATCAGACCTTGGGGCTGCAGACTAAAAAATTGTCTGAACGCATCGGTCACAGCCACCTTCTCCACCGCTCCTTCTGTGACTGACCGAAGCCTCAGCAACACGTTGTCCAGGAGGACCAGGAAATTGTAAGCTCCCAGGCTCTGGAAACACATTGCACAAACCTTTCTGCAAGGCCTCCCGAAGATGTTTCATCCTCTGCTCTCTCTGCGACGGCTGGATAAGTCCCGCCACCTTACCCTTGTAACGTGGATCAAGAAGGGTTGCCAGCCAGTACTGATTCCTCTCCTTGATACCACGAATCCGAGGGTCCTTTTGCAGGCTTTGCAGGGTCAGTAAGGCCATGCAGCTTAGGTTTGCTGAGGCATTCGGTCTGGAGTCCTCTGTGTCACTAAGGACGACATTATCCGCAGCCACCTTCTCCCAGCCACGTACAAGTCCATGGGTTTCTGGGGCCTGAAAACGATCCCTTGAAGACTGCTGCTGATGCTGAGTGCCAGGCTCCACCTCCATACTGACACAATCCTCCTCCTCCTCCTCTTCCTGTGTGATAGGCGGGCCTGCAGGAATACTGTCTGGATAAAGGGGCCTTGAGAGGGAAAGGAAGTCCTCTTCTTCCTCCCTCTGTTCTGCCTCAAGTGCCCTGTCCATTATTCCACACAGTGTGTTCTTCAACAGGTAGACAAGAGGGACAGTATCACTGATGCATGCACTGTCACTGCTCACCATCCTCGTGGCCTCCTCAAATGGTGACAGGACAGTGCATGCATCCTTGATCATGAGCCACTGGCATGGCAAAAAAAAGCCAAGCTCCCCTGACCCTGTCCTGGTGCCATACTCACACAGGTATTCATTGATGGCCCTCTGCTGCATGTGCAGCCGCTGCAGCATTCCCAATGTTGAGTTCCACCTGGTGGGCATGTCACAGATGAGGCGGTTCTTGGGCAGGTTGCATTCCTTTTGGAGGTCAGCCAGCCGAGCACTGGCATTATATGACCGGTGGAAATGCCCACAGACTTTCCTGGCCTGCCTCAGGACATCCTGTAAGCCCGGGTACCTGAAGAAGAACCACTGCACCACTAAATTAAGGACGTGGGCCAAAAAGGGAACATGGGTGAAGTGTCCCTGTCGGAGGGCCGAGAGGAAGTTGATGCCATTGTCGCAAACCACCATTCCTGGCTGAAGCTGGCGTGGCGTCAACCACCTCTGAGCCTGTCCCTGCAGAGCTGCCAGAATCTCTGCCCCAGTGTGGCTCCTGCCCCCTAAGCAGACCAACTCAAGCACCGCATGGCATCTTTTTGCCTGAGTGCTTGCGTAGCCCCTAGAATGCCTACGGAGCACCGCTGGTTCCGAGGACAAATCTGCACAGGAAGAGGCCATAGAGGAAGAAGAAGAGGAGGGGTGGAGGAGAGAGCTGTGGCAGAATCACCACTACCAGCATTTTGGAGGCGTGGTAGTGGAACAAGTTCCAACAATACTGCACCCTGTCCTGCATCCTTCCCAGCTGCCAGCAGGGTTACCCAGTGTGCCATGAAAGAAAGGTAACATCCCTGTCCATGCCTGCTGGACCATGAGTCAGTGGTAATATGCACCTTACCGCTGACCGCCCTGTCCAACGATGCCAAGACATTGCCTTCCACATGTTGGTAGAGAGCCGGAATGGCCTTCCGAGAAAAAAATTGGTGTTTGGGAACCTGCCACTGAGGTACCGCACATTCCACAAATTCTCGAAAGGGGGCAGAGTCTACCAGCTGAAAAGGCAGCAGTTGGATTGCTAGCAATTTAGCCAAACTAGCATTCAGCCGCTGAGCATGTGGGTGGCTGGGACCGAATCTCTTTCGCCGGTTTAGCAACTGGGGTAGGGAAATTTGCCTGCTACAATCAGATGTTGGTGTACCGCTAGCAGATTGCCCGGAAGTGCTTGGGACAACTAATTCTACACCTTCATTCCTCTCGGTGCAGGTCTCTGAGAGGACTCAAGGTATAGTGGGGTTGAAGATCTCAGCTGATGGGGAGCAAGGAGAGGTCCACCTTGTTCTTTCGTGTGGGTCTGTTAAGTACTGTTGAAAAAGGACTGCATAGCAGCTTGACATATGTCTGGTAAAGATATATGTCAAGCTGACCAAATCAACAAACTGCCTGAAGTATATTAGAAACAGTAGAGCAGGAACGGTCTGCAGTGAGCTCCAGCTAAACTCGATGCAGTCTGACTGTATATATATATATATATATATATATATATATATATATATATATATATATATATATATATGAAATACACTGCAGCTAACTAAATCAACAAACTGCCTGAAGTATATTAGAAACAGTAGAGCAGGAACGGTCTGCAGTGAGATCTAGCTAAATTCAATACAGTGGATATATATATATATAGCAGTCTAAACTGTATATATATATGAAATACACTGCAGCTAACTAAATCAACAAACTGCCTGAAGTATATTAGAAACAGTAGAGCAGGAACGGTCTGCAGTGAGATCTAGCTAACTGAATAAACTGCCTGCTCAAAGTAAATGAAATGACACACACTCTCTCTAACTGAACAGGATCAACTGCTTGCCTGAAGTAGATTAGAAATAGTACAGCAGGAACAGTCTGCAGTGAGATCTAGCTAACTGAATAAACTGCCTGCTCAAAGTAAATGAAATGACACACACTCTCTCTCTCTATCTATCTCTTTATAACCCCAGCAACACACTACACAGGGCCGACGTGCAGGTGGCCTTAATAGTGTGGGGCGTGTACTTTACCCCCTGAGCCATAATTGGCCAAAGGCACCCTGCCTTTGGCCAATTATGACTCTATTTGCTTACAGCGCTGTGATTGGCCAAAGCATGCAGGTCATAGTGCATGCTTGGCCAATCATCAGCCAGCAAAGCACTGCGATGACACAGTGCATTATAGGCCGTTCGCGCCGCTCGAATTTGGGGTGAATGGCCCATAATTTTTGATCTTCGTCGAACAATCAAACAGCCAATGTTAAGTCGAACTCATGTTCCACTCGAGCAGCCAATCCCTAGTTATAACATAATAATTTATTATTTATCTATTTACTGTGAAATTACTGGTTTGAAGTTATAACTTCAAACTTCAATAATTTGTCCATTAAGCCACCTGCTTGAGTACAGTTTTTGAAAATATAGTAAATTACAATAATAATAAAAACAATATATAATAATTGTTTATTACTTACTTATGGTAATTAACCCCTTGCCACCCAGACCAATTTTGACACTTCTCTCCTACGTGTAAAAATCATAATTCCTTTGCTAGAAAATTACTCAGAACCCCTAAACATTATATATATTGTTTTAGCAGACACCCTAGGTAATAAAATGGTGGTCGTTGCAACTTTTTATGTTACACAGTATTTGTGCAGCAATTTTTCAAACGTGTTTTTTTGGAAAAGTTAATAAAAAAAATAGAAAATAAAACACTAAAGTTAGCACGATTTTTTTAATATAATGTGAAAGATGATGTTATGCTGGGTAAATCGATACATGTTACGCTATAAAATTGCGCACACTTGTGGGAATGGCGCCAAACATCAGTACTTAAAAATCTCCATCATTTTTTACAGGTTACATGTTGAAAGTTACAGAGGAGGTCTAGTGCTAGAATTATTGCTCTCAATCTAACGTTCGTGGAGTATGTAACTTGTGTGTATTTGGCTCTGATACTAGCCAGTGCCTCACCAGCCACTGACCTCACCGCACAGCCCTACAGGCTAGGAACACACAGTCCCTTGGGAAAAGTAGCACATGTGGAGTGAACTGCTTCTTGCAACACCATCTGCTTTCCTGTAGGCACTAGTCCCAGCTCTACTTCCCTCAGAAATGCCAGCACACCTCGCTGCCACCTCACCAGCCCACCTGACTGCTTGTTCTTTCCAGTCTACCCAACTGACACACACTGGAGATTTCCCAGCGCAGGGTTGGATGAAGACTTGGCACACTGCTGTCTTCAAAAGAGATCTGCTACAGCTGGCAGTCTCTCCCCTTGTCTGTTCCTGTACCGTGCTGATCTACTCACTCTATCTCTCTTTGCTCCTGCTGCTTCTCTGAAAAGCTTTCCTCCAACTGCCCCCTATGGTAGGATTCTTCCAAGCCAGTCTCCTGAGCTCCAGCCCGAGGTAAAACCCTTTCCTGGCAGGGGTCCCTCAAGGGCTATCGATAGACTCCATCAGCACTGCTTCTCCATCTTCCACCCAACTCTCCGGCTGGCATGGCTCATGTCTATTTAAGGGCTCCTTAGTTCCCTCCCAGGCCAACTTCCTGGGGATTGGCTAAGGGCCCCTAAATATGCAGGGCAACGCCCCTAGCTTCTTCCCACTAATTTCTAGAATATTCTACAACATTCTAGAACCAGGGGGAGGCGCCAAAGAGCTGCCAGGACGAGTCAACCAGCCCTAACCTCTAATAACCGTGACCCAGATTCCATGACTCCCTGGGCCAGCTATAATGTACCTGCACTACTGCTAGTAGCACACTAGAGAGTGCTACAATTATATCTCTTTTTCTACGCTGCCTCTTGACTGATGAATTGATTAATCAGGTGGTAGCTGTGCAGATAAAGCAGACCCTATATTGTGTCCAATAGAACAATATGCTTTTAACATTCATGCTAATTATCAGGTTACCTTGTTGGCGTTCCCTTTTCATTGCCAACAATATTACCTGACTATTATTAGACAGAACCTTCAGGAAATTGCAGTGTTGCAGTCTGATCAATGAGGAGAGAGGACTGAGAAAATTGTCCCTTTTGTCCCTTCTGCCAAAAACTGATGACATCATTGTGGCCTGGGCAAAGTCACTTGAAAGAGCCTAGAGATTGCTTTTTAATGATAAAAAGTGGAAATTTAAAAAATTATGTTAATGTATATTTTGACATGTCAAGAATTTATGCAGAATTGTAAAGCACTTGGAGGTAATCATGTATTCGTACCCTATTGTTAAGTGTGTTAGGCGGTATAGTGAAATTTTGAGTACCTCCACATTTAGATGCCTTCAGAGCTCAGAACTAAAGCCCCTGAAGGCCTTATCCAGGTAAGCAATTATAGAAAGTTAGAAAGCAGCAACAGAGGATTATATTGCTGTCCCCTTGTTCCTTTGAAGATGAATATTACTGCAACTAGTTGAAGTTAGTCACATTCTACTGGGCTTGTCCTGTAATTGTTGAAGACATTTTTATACTTATCCAAACAGCTTTCTTAACTCTACTGCTGCTTGGATCTATAATATTACATAACAGGTTAATTTGAATGTGACTGAATAACTGACTGAACTAATATTAGCTATACCATGACATCGATAAAAGAAAATCTTTACGGACATATCAACATTACTGCAACGTTTGCTAGTAAGTTCTGTGAAAAGAGCGAACCCGGATTATAAAGCACACCAGCCGATTTATTTTATGTAACTAAATAGGTGAAAGTAAAAGCCACAGGTCTAGGTGTATAATTTAAAACTGGGTATGAACCAAGTGCAGGTCTTTTAACTTTCACCCCCCACCCCAAGGAGCTGCAGCATAAGTTGCAGGTCTTGCCCTTATTCCTCTCCATCCTGCTAAAGTACCAAAGTCAGCTTTCTCTATAATGCCCTGTACACACGATAGGATTTTCAGACAACAAAATCCATGTTTTTTTTCTGACGGATGTTGGCTCAAACTTGTCTTGCATACCCATGGTCACACAAATCTTGTTGGAAATTCTGAATGTCAAGAACGCGGTGATGTACAACACGTACGACGAGCCGAGAAAAATGAAGTTCAATAGCCAGTGCGGCTTTTCTGCTTGATTCCGAGCATGCGTGGAACTTTGTGCGTCGGAATTGTGTACACACGATCGGAATTTACGAGAATGGATTTTGTTGTCGGAGAATTTGAGATCCAGATCTCAAATTTTGTGTGACGTTAATTCCGATGGAAAATGTCCAATGGAGCCTACACACGGTCAGAATTTCTGACAACAAGCTCCCATCGAACATTTTCCGTTGGAAAATCCTATCGTGTGTACGCGGCATTAGGATGTAAAGGGGATGTAAAAGACAGAGAGATGTTAATGTAAGCACACAGCTGGTAAACAGCAGTCTTGGTTGGGTTAACCAACCTTATGGGCACGGTCATAGTTGCCCTTTCTGCATCCTTTGTAGCTACCTCTTATTTGTTATGTTCAGCTGGGCTATAGTTTAGTTTAATCAAGTTAGGCTTGTTAGGCAAATATGCTCAAATGTTGGCTCTGGATTAGGACAAACGGAGAATAATGCAGATTGGAAGATAATGTTACACATTATTAGCAGAGCATGCATATAAAGTACATTATCAAAACCTTTTAGGTGGTTTATAGCAAATAAACAATGCCGGATACGCTATCAACTGAAAAGGAAGAGGGAACTTTAAAAATAATGGGCCCACCGGCGCAACCTACTTAACGTACGATATGGTCTTGTGGGTAATATGTAAAATGGCCAATCTTTTAATGAAGACATGAGGAGAAAGGTAGGCAGGAGAAAATAGGAAGGAGCAAAAAAGAGAGAAAGTAGAAGGGGAAAAAAAGAGGGAGGTTATCGAGTCAATGGGAGGTTATCGAGTCAATGGGAGGTTATCCAAAGCGACTAAGCTTTCACACTTTCGAAGAGATGAATGAGTCAAACTCAGAAAAGTATCTGAAATGAGACTACACTATCCCCATAAGATTATAGGATTCCGTTTTAGCATCATCCTATGCAAGCATACGTTCCAAATAGTTAATCTTATCCATTTCACAAGCCCATTCAGCCAGCGATGGTGCTTCGACCTGTTCCCAGTGTCTTGCAATTACAGAGCGGGCAGCGGTGATGAAATGCCTAACTAACCTTTTCTTAATTTGTTTATAGGAGCCTGGCAGCATTGACAATACAGTGATCTAGGGTTTGTTGGGAATTTTTTGTCCATCAAGGTTATCAAACAAGTGTAAAATTGTATCCCAAAATGGTAACATTTTCAGGCATGTACCACAAATATGGGTCATGGTGCGAGGAGCCTGTGAACACTGCCAGCAAGCGTCAGGAACAGATAAATCCATTTTATGAAGGAGTGTAGGGCAGCAATACCACCTTGCTAAAATACGGTAGTTTCGCCCACGCCTGGGAAGAGATTGACATCTGGGCTATAGCTTAAATAATATTTGGGACATTTTGTATCAATACAATATTTCACCTTACTGAGTAACCTAGAGGAGCCCCCCACCAGACCTTAAATACTTTCAGATAAACCAGTCCTTCCTACAAATGGCAGCATCGCCACATTGCCATTTGCCAGTCTAAGCTATTTTCAGTCATTCATGCATACACTTCAGAGATAGCCGCATGGCATTTCTGAGGACAAGTTTCCTAATTGTTGCAACAGTGGACCATGACAGTATTATGTGGCTTGAACCAAACACTTATAGACATAACTCTATGTGACAGGGTGACAACTCAGATGTACAATTGGAAGGGACAGAGGTTTGTCACCCCATAACAGAAATTGCCTTAAACAAGGACCTCTGTGGAAAAAACACAAGGAATTATTTTAATGAAAGCTGCAGATATAAAAAAAAAACATTGTAAAATTACTTTTTTAATTGAAAAAGATTGGGAGATTTTAATGTTCAGACTTACATATACTTTAAACAAAAAGTTAAACGGGCAATTTTCTTTTTTCATACTAAGTTCTGGGTTAATGAAAATTGTAGTACGTGATGCAAATGTACTGTACCTATGTGAGTGTTTATTTTATAAAAAATTGTCTTTTTCCTGTATAAAATACTTCTGGGGTTAGGAGTTTATTTTTATTAGAAGGGAAGATGATGTTTGACTATTCATTTATCCCAGACAGGGTCTATAGGAAAAATACATTAGTCATGTGTTCTTCCTAAGAGTACCTTGTGATACATACACATCTACACAGTTTCCTCTATAAGAGGCAAAACATTTAGTTCAGTGAAGGAGTTTGCACAAAGAAAACATTAAGTATATTTAAAGAGATAGATCTGCTGTGTAGGTAGTTGGAGCTACACTAAAGACTTGTACATGCTATAAGAAAAATGGGCGAACATTTTCGTCCAAAGAATTTTTGTACGATTTTCGTATAGTGTGTACACAACTTTTGACAGCCAATTCTGAATTTTCTTACGAAAATTTCTGAAGGGACAAACTCCAAAATGTTTCTCGTACGGGACAGAACAAACGATTTTCATTCAATGTGTACCGTTTTCGTACGATTTTTGTACAAGAAAATTCAGAAAAGAAAGACTGCGCATGATCAGAAACAATAAAGAATTTTCATATGAATTTTCGTTCATCGGTTCCGATTTGCTGTGAAACAACGAGGAAAATCTGATTTTCTTATAGTGTGTACTCCACTTAAGGCTGTAGGTATATAGAATGCATAGCTCCCAACTGTCCCTGATTTTAAGGGACTGTCCCGGATTTGAAACAATGTCCCTCTGTCCCTCTTTCCTGCTCATTTGCCCCTTATTTTGGTCTCATCTATATAGTTATATAAAAAATGTTATCTTTCAAAAAATGTTTTCCAGTGCTAAACCTTTCAACCAATTTCCAAATTGCTGAATTTGTACATTTCAAAAGCCAGTATATGGGAATAATAGTGGTAAAAAAAAAGCACTTGTGGGTTTTACTAATCTTTTTTGTAGAATTCTCCTTTAAGAGGGTGTGGCAGGGGGTGTGTCATATGCCTTTATACTTTTGCTAATAGGTATTCCTCGTTCCCATTTCAAAATGTTGGGTGGTATGAGTATGTATTTAGAAAATGTGTGTAGTGGTCAGTTTGGGAGGGAGAACACTTATTTATTTGGGAATTTTATCCCTTAATACTTAAGTATAATGTTCAAGGGAGGGGGTTGTAAATGTTTAAATGCACTTTAATAAATAGGCATCATGAAAGAGAATCCACAATTGCTTGCCTCCTTCTGTAAATCTTTAGTATCCCAAGCAATTCCCTGAAAAATTTTCCCTTTGTCTTGAATTCAGTGTAATTCCTGGCATGTGACTGTGCCTAGGCACTCCCGTGCTGTACCCTCATAGACATATATATCTGCAGTGTAAGATATTAGGCATTGCTGCCTCTGCCTGCTGGACTGAAATGATCAGCAGTTAGATTGGACGATATCACTACTGTACTGCTCACTGATGATCATGTTTACATAACATTCGATTTTCACCAGTCAAGAATGTGCTAGGAGGGGAGATGATATAGGACATTGTTTATCCAAAAATATAGGAACCAGTGTGCATGGTTTATAATAATCAATACCTTAATTGTCAATGAATTGGAGTGGAAAAAGAGCAATTGGAGTGTGAAAAGTAATAGTGATAGAAGAGTTAGAGAGAGGATAGGGCTTGCTTTAGAGAGTGAGTGGATCAATATAAGATAAACGTTAGAGAAGATAAAGGGTTCAGAGAATAGGATAGTTTAATTGGGGGGGGGAGGGGGGTGGGATCCCAGAAGCCATCACGAATGGTGTCCTAGAAGGTGAAAGACTGGGTAATAGGGGTTATAGTTGGAGCATGAGTGTCTTCTGGGAAGGTTGAGAGTAGTTGAGCCATGACTGCCATGTCAGTAGGTATTTAACATGATTATCATTTATTATTATTGCCCTCAATTTCTTACTTATAAGCATATCTTGTATTCGACTTTTGACCTCAGAAAAGTTGATAGAGGAGATTTCCAGACATGATCTATTGTTTGTTTTGTGGCAATAAAGATATGGGTTATCAGTGCTCTTCTATTGTGAGGAATGTTATCGAGTAAAGAAGAGCTTCCCATAGGTACTTGCTTAGGTTAATTATAAGAATGGTGTTTTATCATAGTGTAGACTAATCCACAAATATTGAACCTTGGGGTCCACCATATGTGTGTTATTTTGCCCTCATCTAAGTCCCATTGGAAGCATCAGGGAGAGTTTGTGGGTTTAAACTTTGCTATTGGTGCTGGGATAAAATACTAGTGTGAAAGATGTCTCTAAAGCTTGTACATTTCCTGAGCTTTTAAGAAGGGTCAGCCATATGTCATCACATTCTTTTAGATATAAGCCTTTGTTCCATTTGCCAGCAGAAGAAATAGGATGGAGTGATACGGGAGACATTTGGATAGAAGTATACATAAAGGACATTGCTCTTTCATTGAGGGGTTGTATCTGCAAAGGGTTTCAAAGGCCGTTAAAGATAAAGGTGATTCACTGTTTCTTAGGAAATTTAGCATGGAGTATATAGTTTTAAGGCCATTTTTGTTCCACCAGTAAAATTGATGAGGGTCTTTCACTCTAGGACAGGGGTCTCTAAACTTTCTAATGAAAGGGCCTTTTTATTGTCCTTCAGTTTTTAGGGTTGACCAGACTGTGCACAGTGGGAGTAAACAATGCCTGAACTTTGGTACTAGGGGGAGAAATAGTTGTGTCAGTGGGAAGAATAGTGCCCTATTTTTGTTGTCAGTAGAAGGAGATATGCCCAATCGTTGGTGTCAGTGGAAGGATTAGTGCCCAATCGTTGGTGTCAGTGGAAGGAATAGTGCCCCATTGTTGGTGTCAGTGGCAGGAATTATGCCCCATTGTTGGTGTCAGTGGCAGGAATAATGCCTCAAGGGCCGAATAAAGGCAAGCAAAGGGCCGCATCCAGTCCCAGTGCCGAAGTTTGAAGACAACTGCTCTAAAAGGAAACAAAGAGGAGTGTAGTAGATAAAGATTTGAAGTTGAGGTTATATTAGTCTCAATAAATATTTGAGTCCCAAACCAGGATTGCACTTGGGTAGTAGTTTTCTAGAGGGCTAGAGTTAAAGGTGATGTTCAGAGCATTAGATATGGTTGACATAGAGTAACAAAATTACCGCAGATTTTTTGAGGAGTGATAGGAGGTTCCAGGCCTTCTATGTCATTATGCTGAAGAATATGTTCTGCTAGCATTTCCAGAATGAATGTGTATGACATAGACCAGTCGTCTCCAAACTGTGCCCCGGGGGCCAGATGTGGCCCTTTGCTTGCCTTGCACCATTTCTCCCATTGACATCAACAATGGGGCACTATTCCTCCCAGTGATGCCAACAATGGTGCACTATTCTTCAACCTTATACCAAATGTGGTGATGTTTAGTTTTGCCGATTCCAGAAAAATTTCAACTCCTGCAGGTCACAGTCCGGCCCCCCCCCAAGGTCTGAAAGACAATAAGCTGTCCCTTTGTTTAGAAAGTTTGGAGACCCCTGACATAGACCATTGGGAAGATCCTTATTTTATATAGAAGATGAAACATGTCATCCTACAATCCTCATGTAAACAAATAGCAGGTGTCTCTAGGCTGTTAGAAACCTGACTTCAGAGTCTCTGTTGTGATCTTTAAGGATAAATTACTTCACAGTATATGCAGCTACAGAGGTAAGTGATGGCTTGCTTAACCTCCTAGTGTAGGCTTTGATGCAGAGAGTCCGCATGTTTGCATACCAAAATGTAAACAAACCTGTGCCGAGAGCACGCGCCCTGCACACTCCCGGCACAGTTATGGGCGCCTAACTGAAATCGCAAGTAGCGATTGAGAGCTTTCCGATCATGTGACTGCTGTCATGGTGGTCACATGATCATAAACCCCATCTCCCAGCTCCAGAAACCCCTTCAAGGACCGAGAGGTGCTGGTGTTAAGGGGTTAAAAGAATAAACTCACGTCAACTGCAATTGTTCTTCAGATCTCTTGCACATGATTCGCCTGTTAGAGCAGCTACTTTTTCAGACTTTTTTTTTTGTATGTATTTGCGCATATTTACGCGCATTTTCGCGTATATGCGTTAGCAAAATTTTCGTGCAAATATGCAAAAACGTTTTCTCATGTTCCTTATTTTGCACAATATGTAAATGAGCATTTGCACACATTTATGCGCATTTGTGCATATTTGCATGCATTTTCGCGCATGAGGCGTAAATTACGAACCAAAAAAAAGCAGATTTTTCTTTTTTTTTAACGGAAGAATGCACAGTGCTTTTTTACACGCCTGTGTGCATAGGCACATCACAATGAATGGGCTGTATTTTAGCTCATAAAAAAAAAAAAACTGTATTGAGCTTTTTCAAACTGCAGTGTGCAAGAGGCCTTAAAGGGCTTATAAACTCTCAAGGTTTTTCACCTTAATGCATTTTATGCATTAAAATAAAAACCCTCCTGTGATGCAGCAGCCCCCCTCAGCCCCCCTTTTACTTACCTAAACCCGGTCTTTCCAGCGACGGGGACGAGCACACCAGCTCCAGCTGGGGTATCGGGTCCTGATTGGATAGATTGAAAGCAGCGCAGCCATTGGCTCACGCTGCTGTCAATGAAATCCAATGATGTGAAAGCCAGGGGCGGGGCTGAGTCGTGCTGTCTGTGTCAATGGATGCAGCAGCAGGACATGGGAGCGCACCCGCACAAGTTCCCCCAGGGAGAGTGGAGCGCCCCAGAGGGACCCCAGAAGAGGAGCCACTCTGTGCAAAGCCAACTGCACAGAGGTGGTAAGTATGACATGTTTGTTATTTAAAAGAAAGAAAACGAGACTTTACATATACTTTAATGGATCAATCACCTTGCCTTTCTTCCCAGACTTTCACTCTTTCCTCTGACATGGTCCCAGCTGGCTTCTTTTCATACTGCAAATGCACACCTTGGCTCTATTCATTCCTATGGGTAAGGGGTAATCCAAGGGACAGCTGGAGGCGGCCATTAGTACTGATACCCATAGCATAGCTCCCAACTGTCCCTGATTTTGAGGGACTGTCCCTGATTTGGAGCAATGTCCTTCTGTCCCTCTTTCCTCCTCATTTGTCCCTCATTTTATTCTGATCCATATAGTTGTATATAAAATGCACTTTTTATCTTTCAAAAAGTGTTTCCCAGTGCTAAATCTTAAGCCAATATAAAGGGATAGTGGTAAAAAAAGCCCTTGTGGATTTAATGAACCTTTTATTTTGGTTAATTCTCCTTTAAGGGGGTGTGTTAGGGGGCGTGTCCTGTGCCTACATATGTTTGCTAGTAGGTATCCCTCATTCCCATCTTAAAATGTTGGGAGGTATGCACATAGTAATGGATAGGACCATGACACACAAGCTCAGAGACCTAGGAGAATTTATTAACGGACAAGTTAACTAATGGTAAAGTTGTCCTTTAAAGTTTTTCTATTGCTTGTTAATAATACTGCATGTAAGAAATGTATTGTCCATAGTCTCAGCACAGTTGCACTTTAAGACTTGCCGACCTGCTCCGGTACATATACGTCGGCAGTTTAAAGATGCATAGCTCGGTACGGCAGCAGCTGCTGCCACAACCGAGGTATCCATCTTTTGAGCTGACGGTCCTGTTTATGATAATGGTGGTCTCTGCGGCGGATTCAGCGCGAGATCACCGTTATCGGCAGCGGGAGAGGTGCCACCCCCACTCCCGCCGCTCTCCTGCGTCCTCCGCCGCTTACCGGAGCCGTCGGCAGCAACGGAGGCGATCGGGACCTGTCTGTGGCTGGGTATGGATACGAGTGAGGACAAGATGGCCCCCACCCGTCTCCATACTATAGCAGGGCGGAAGCGACGTCAAAACGTCCCTTCCGCCCATATGTCTTAAAGTGGAGTTCCACCCTAAAGTGGAACTTCTGCTCATCGGATTCCTCCCCCCCTCCGGTGCACAATTGGCACCTTTCAGGGGGGAGGGGGGGTGCAGATACCCATCTAATACAGGTATCTGCAGCCACTTCCGGGCTTAGATAGCCGCAGAATATCCACAGATGCCCGCCCGCCCCCCCCCCCCCCCCCACCCGTTGTGTTCTGGGAAACACACAGTTCCCAGAACACAACAGGGACCAGTGCAGAGGCGCAGCGTGACTCGCCCATGCGCAGTAGGGAACCGGGCAGGGAAGCCGCAACGCTTCACTTCCCGATTTCCTGACCGAGGATGGCAGCGGGGGCAGCCGAGAGCCGAGCGATTGATCGGCTTCGGCTGCCGACATCACTGGATCCTGGGACAGGTAAATGTCCATTTATTAAGTCAGCAGCTGCGGTATTTGTAGCTGCTGGCTTTTAATAATTTTTTTTTAAGGTGGAGCTCCTTAAATGGCCCTTAAAGGGCCATTTTTTTGTTGTCATTTGTTCAAATTACAACATTTTTTTTATTTTTTATTACATTTAAGTCCAAATATGAGATCTGAGGACTTTTTGACCTCAGATCTCATATTTTAGAGGACCTGTCATGCTTTTTTTTTCTATTATAAGGGATGTTTACATTCCTTGTAATAGGAATAAAAGTGCCCCAATTTTTTTTCTAAAAAAAATGGTGAAAAAATAAATAAAATCAAGTAAAATAAATAAGAAAAATTTTTTTTTTTTTTTAAAGCGCCCCGTCCCGACGAGCTCTCGCACAGAAGCGAATGCACACGTGAGTAGCTCCCATGTATGAGAACGGTGGTCAAACCACACATGTGAGGTATCACCGTGATAGGTAGAGCGAGAGCAATAATTATAGCCCCAGACCTCCTCTGTAACTCAAAACAAGCAACCTGTAGAATTTTATTAAACGTCGCCTATGGGAGATTTTTAAGGGCAAAAGTTTGATGCCATTCCACGAGCGGGCGCAATTTTGAAGCGTGACATGTTGGGTATCAATTTACTCGGCGTAACATTATCTTTCACCATATAAAAAAAAATTGGGCTAAGTTTACTGTTGTCTTATTTTTTTAATCAAAAAAGTGAATTTTTTCCAAAAAAAAAGTGCACTTGTAAGACCACTGCGCAAATACAGTGTGACAAAAAGTATTGCAATGACCGCCATTTTATTCTCTAGGGTGTTAGGAAAAAAAATGTATAATGTTTGGGGGTTCTAAGTAATTTTCTAGCAAAAAAACTTGTTTTTAAATTGTAAACACAGAGTATGAAAAAAAGGCCTGGTCTTTAAGTGGTTAAGGAGACAGCGCTAGAGGGAGGAGGACAGATAGATTCAGGTGGGAAAGTGGGACGTTTGGGACCCCTGCTCTGTGATCTGTGCACCATGTCGGATGCACTTGTACGTGTTCCAGATTTTTAGATTCAAGACTAAAGCTGTAGCAAAGCAGAATCTTTTGCTGGTAGGTATTATATTAATAATAGAAATTCCAATAAAATGAACATGGCAAGCTGCCTGCTGTGATAAGGCTTCAAGCAATTACAAGGAAAAATAAAACCAAGTACTATCAAAAGACGATCCTTTCTTCTGTAATTGGTAAAGTCTCTGAAGGCCCTGACATAAAGTGTGCATTAATTAAAGCAGACCTTGTACTAAAATGCAGGATCCGCTAAGGGCCCATTCACACCAGAACTGTATGTGAATCACACAAGAATGCTGTGCAGTTCCTGTGCACTTCACTTTCATTGTGAACGGGCTGAAATCGCACTGCACCAAAAGTAGTGCATGAGCTTTGGTACCATGCGATCCAGTGCAGGCAGATGCAGGTAAATGCAGTGCACTTGCAACCTGCATTTGGGGTTTCGTTAACTTGAACTAACCCCCCTCCCCAGCAGATCGCACGGGCATCACTCCCAGGACCGGTGCTACCACTAGGCAAACTAGGCAGCCGCCTAGGGTGCACTGCTGCCTAGGGGTGCCCGGCCACTGGTTTCCCTCCACGTCTACATGCTCTGCAGGCTGCAGCATGTAACTAACTCAGTCCGATCGTCAGTGTAATTAGAGGTGCAGTGCAGCACTGGAGCCAGCGCTAGAAGAAGTAGAGCCGATGCTTCCTGTATAGTGGCGCCTTCTGTCACATGGGCAGGGCAAAGGGGGTGGAGTCAGGGGTGGAGCCAATGGGGTGGCAAAATGAGGTTTCTCCTAGGGTGTCAAAAATCCTTGCACCAGTCCTGATCACTCCATTCCAGTGTGATCGGGCCCTTACACTGTGACTGCCCGCACCTTCACAAATCACATACTATTAGGTGTCAAATGTACCTGTAAAGAAAAAAGTTAGGGTTTCTATTTACCTGACCCCCCATCTTCTGCCCATGGCGCCTGGGCAAGGGTGACGTCACACACTACTTCTGACTACAACCTGAGGAATTATTATCAGTAGGTGATTTGTAGAGGTGGAGGGGGACCAGTATATTTGAGCAATTTGAACGAATACAGAAGTTCTCATCTGTGCACGAGATAAACTTTGAATAAAATAATCGGTTAAAGAATTTGAGAAACGTGCTATCAAGAAGTAATATGTATGAGGGGTATAAACTGTACTTAAAGTGTTACCAAACTCAGAACAGTAAAAATCAGTCTGTATATGCAGTACAGCATGCTTGTTGTACTCACTGTGGAATGGGTTAATTCTCCGCATTGTGTAAAAAGGATGTTTTCCTGTTTTCTCTGATCCACCCCTTCTTCCACTGTCCCCAATCCATCTCCTGCTAGTACAGAGCCTTTGGAGTCACTCATGCTCAGTTTAGTATTTATTACTAGAGAGTTTTTGTTTTTTTTGGGAGGGCGCATGTGATTAGCACAGGGCCAATCAGCACTGTCCAGACAGAGGGTCAGGGGTCCTGCAGCCTCATAGGACAATCAGAAGAGAATGAAAACTCCTCCTACAAGTTTTAACCAGACACTGATAGAAGTCACAAGACTGCTACATACTGCTGATAAGAAAAGGTATTTAGCCATTTATATTTACTAAAATAAGTGCATTTCCATGTTCTGTGTACTGTGGGAGACCAGATATAGTGAATGCAGGGTCCTGGGTTTAGTAACACTTTAAGGCCTCATGCACATTTGACGTTTGTTCATCTCTCCTAGATGCCTATTCTTCTGGCTGCAGCATTTTGGCCGAAAAAAAAAAGGCTTGACGCTTGTAAACACAAGCTCTCTGTAAAGAGTGACAAGTAAAGAGTGACTCTGTAAAGAGTGACAAGTGCTTGGGTCTTAATTCATTTCATTGGCCAGAATAATAATTGATTCTGGCCATTGTGATTTATTAAGTGGACCTTCAGTCATTTTTTCACCTTTCCATCTATTAAATCTTCTGTCCTTGTTGTTTTAACTTTGGATAGTAAAACATTTTTTTCTGCCAGTAAATACCTTATACAGCTCACTTCCTGTTTCTTGTCTGGTCATTAGCCTAGGCTTATGACATCATACACAGCTCTCTCTTATGAGAGTTTGCCAGGAAGGGAGGGGGATGAGTCATAAGAGGGCCAATGAGCATACCTCTCAACATTTTGAGATGGGAATGAGGGATACCTACTAGCAAACATGTGTAGGCATAAGACACGCCTCCTGTCGTACCCACTTAAAGGAGAATTAACCAAATACAAAAGTTAATTAAATCCACAAGGGCTTTTTTTACCGCTACTATTCCCTTATATTGGCTTTTAAAATTTACAAATGCAGCAATTTATAATTTGGATGAAAGGTTTAGCACTGGGAAACACTTTTTGAAAGATAAAAAGTGCATTTTATACACAACTATATGGATCAGACCAAAATGAGGGACAAATGAGGAGGAAAGAGGGACAGAGGGACATTGCTCCAAATCAGGGACAGTCCCTCGAAATCAGGGACAGTTGGGAACTATGAATGAGAGTTGCAGAGCTGGAGGTGTGCCTCTGTGTGTCTGTGTAAATCCAGGAAGTGAACAGCCAGCAGCTTCAGCTGCCAACAATTAAAATGGTTGCAGCCAGACTCAGTGGAGGGAGATTTCTGCAGCATATTTGGCAAGTACAGAATCACAGTATATATAAAATAATATGCAAAGTGGTTGGAGGGAAGCTTCAGAATGGCAAAGATGTTTTTATTACAAATTATGTGAGCAGACTGCAGTTCCGCTTTAACTCCTAATTGCCAAGCGTGCCCAGCGTTAATGTGCATTTACAGGCGTCAAACTTTTTTTGCCAAAACGCTGCTGCTCCTTGTGCCTCCATGTGCTGGTGGTGGAATTTTTTTCTGCCTCTAAATGCCCCTGCCTAACTCTTTCAAATGTGTGCATACAGGGGCGTTTAGAGGCAGAATAAAAAAAAACGCCAGACTCCCCTAACAGCAGCATTAAAAATGTTCAGTGTGCATGAGGCCTAAGACCTAAATGGGGCAATGCATGGGAAGATGTTGGGGCACATTACTGAATGGGTGTTATTATGACTTTCTGCCAGAAGGAACAGCAACTTTTTTTCAGTTGACCTTCATGTAACCTATAGCAAGATCTACAGTATATCAGCTCATGCCCACACACATCAGGGTAAGAAGGTACTTTTACGGACCTTTAGGGTCGGTTCACACATGGGCAACACGACTTTAGCGCGACTTTGTACCGCGACTTCAACGCGGCTTCAGCGCGACTTTAGCGCGACTTCAGCGCGACTTCGGCAAATTACGAGGCGACTTGAAGTCGCCTCCATGACAGGCGACTTCGCCTGTGGCCAATCACCTCTCTGGGAGGGAGGGGGGGAGGGAGGGGTTTTCTCTGCAAAGTCGCTTGACTTTACAGAGAGATCCGACTTGCAGGCGACTTACATTGAGTTGAATGGGTACAAGTCG
The DNA here is from genome assembly GCA_037952835.1 of Lithobates septentrionalis. Taxonomy (NCBI): domain Eukaryota; kingdom Metazoa; phylum Chordata; class Amphibia; order Anura; family Ranidae; genus Lithobates; species Lithobates septentrionalis. Next base: position 1,871,855 of record JBBDGP010000140.1, on the reverse strand, counting down.
CCTACAAGTCGGATAGAAGTAGTACAGGAGTCTTTTCTGAAGTCGGAGCGACTTCAGTAGTGTCAATTAAGACGCTCCCATTGCCTACCATGTTAACCTAAATGCAAAGCGACTTGGGGCGACTTGGGGCGACTTGGGGCGACTTGAGGGCGTACAAGTCGGATCCCAAGTCGCCCCAGTGTGAACCGACCCTCACTCCCTCAATCATTCATCAAACATTAACGTAGTTATAAAGTCTAAAAGTTCTTTTACCTGTATTAAGATAAAAACTTTTTGCTATATGTTTGCTCCCCCCACCCCCTAAATACTTACCTGAGTCCTGTATCGATCTAGCACTGTGCCCGTCACAGCAGCACTGCTCTTTCTCCTTGGTCTCATATGGCAGGTTGATAGCAGCAGGAGCCATTGGCTTCTACTTCTGTCAATCAAATCCAGAGAGGAGGAAGCAGGGGGCAGGGCCGCACCGTGCTGTGTATGTCTATGGACACACAGAGCCTGGCTCAGAAGCGAGCCAGCACCTCTGCCCCCATAGCAAGTGGCTTGCTATGGTGGCAGACACAGGATTGAAGGAGCTAAGATCACCGGTGGGGGACCCCAGAAGAGGAGGTTTGGGGTCACTCTGTGCAATACCAATGCACAGAACAGGTAAGTATAACATGTTTTTTTTAATTTATTTAAAATAAAGATAGACTTTAGAATCACTTTAACTATTTTTAACCCTTATACTTCTAGCATTACTAAATAGGTATATAGATATATTATATTTACTTGTTATAAACTTTTTTTTTTACATTTCTTCAGTTGCTTCCTAGTTTCTGGGATAAGCCAAAATGATGCCGTACATCCCAGGAGTCTTCATGGTCATTTATTTTTCTTTCACCTGGAAGAGGGGAGGAGGAGCTTTCTCAGCTAAGCACACCCTCCTGTTCGCCTGCCTGAGTTAAGGGCAAATGGATTCCAAGAAGTTAAGAATCATCTGTCCTTACTCAAGATGGCCACAGCTAGAACTGCTAGGGGGTGTTTTTTAAAGTGATTTCTGAATTTAAAAAAATATGGAGACATGGGTGGATGGGAGAGTTTGCTTTGAATATTAAAAATGAATTACTGGTAAATAGCGTTTTCAGGTTGTGGTTGTCAGATATTTTATTTCTGCATTAACCACTTGCCAACCAGCTGCCATCATTATAGTGCGGCAGGTCGGCTTCTTCCCGCGAATCACCGTAGCTGTACATCGGCTTCTTTAAGAGCCATAGCAGGCGCGCACCGCCAGAGGTGCAGGCGCACACGTGCGCCTGTTGCACAGCAGGGGACCTTATGCGCGTGGCCAGCAGGAAAGAGAGCCAGAACGGGGATCTGTCAATGTAAACAGACAGATCCCTGTTCTGACAGGGGAGGAGGGAGAGATCTGCTGTTCCTAGTGATTAGTCAGTCCCATCCCCCCACAGTTAGAAGCACCTACCAGGGAACACATTTAACCCCTTGATCACCCCCTAGTGTTAACCCCTTTCCTGCCAGTGACATTTACACAGTAATCAGTGCATTTTTATAGCACTGATTGCTGTATAAATGTCAATGGTCCCAAAAAAGTGTTAAAAGTGTCCGATCCTTCTGCCGCAATGTCGCAGTCAAGCTAAACTTCACAGATCGCCGCCATTACTAGTAAAAAATAAATAAATAGTAAAAATGCCATAAAGTTTTCCCCTTTATTGTAGACGCTATAACTTTTGCACAAACCAATCAAAAAAAAAAAAAAAAAACACTTGTGGGTTTAACTAATCATAGTTTTGTGCGATTCTCCTTTAAGGGGGCGTGGCAGGGGGTGTGTCCTATGCCTACATACTTTTCCTAATAGATGTCCCTCATTCCCATCTTAAAAAGTTGGGAGGTATGTATATGTGATAACAGAGTCACTATGGTGAGTAAATTCTTCCCAGCTATTATACATGAGTCCAGGATATTTGAAGATCAGGGTTGTAACAGAGGAATTGGAATAGACAGGTTCTTAAATTTGTTAAGCACCTAATAACGTGCATTGTTTAGGTTGTTGACCCTGTGAATGAACAAATATGCTTATGATGAAACCATTACAAATGTCTGGCATTGGACTATGCACTTCTTCCTTTTCCCATGTTCTACAGTTACCTGGAGGCATTAGGAGACACTGGCCTTATTCTATTATTATTTATTTATTATGTATTTATATTATTATTATTATTATTTTATTATTATTATTATTATATTATTATTATTATTATTACTCTGTGGGAAACATTTGATCAGGTAGGTTGTAGGCAGTGTTGCCAACCTACCAGATTCAAATTTACTGACACAGCATCCAAAACTTACTGGCACAGCCACGTTTTTACTGGCATTTCCAAACGTTTCAAAATTACAGTTTTAAGTGCAAATTTCAGTATTTAGGTAAACAAGTAAATATGCAATAAGCAATGCAATTAAAGGGAGATATTAAGGCAAAAAACATATTTCTTCTTTTATTTCTGATATAGTAAGTAAGTAGGTCAGGGACAGGACTCAGGAGGACAAGAAATTAGATTAAGTGGCACACACCAGTGTCACAGTGACACTGACAGCAGTGTGCAGCAGCACAGATAATGATTACACGTCACTGACATGACACGCCCCCTCCTGAGTCACAGTGACAGTCTCTCTCCACGCCAGGTGGTCCCTTCAGTCTATTAGCACTGACCGTCCCGCTCCTGGGTTGCCTTGCCCCACCCCGCAGACCCGCACACAAGGCTCCGGCTGCTCTGCTCGGCTCCCTTGCATCATGACATCACATGACACACTCAGGCACCCCCCCCCCCCCCCACTGGTGCTTCATAAACACACTGCAGCAGGCACTTGGATGGTCCCGGTCAGCTCCAGACCAGAAGCAGGCATGCGCAGTTTCAAGCTGAGCGCCACAGCCATATTTTTTACTGGCAACCTTATCCTATGAGTGGCATTTACTGGCTGGAGAAAGTGCCCATTTTTTACTAGCTGCCAGCAAAAATACTGATGGTTGGCAACACTGGTTGTAGGACCTCTCCAGATTGCTTTTGTTTCCCCTTGTCCTTTCCCACTCACCTTCCTAACTTAAAGTGATACTAAAGTCTCATTTTTTTTCTCTAAGAATAATAAACACGTTATACTTACCTCCTCTGTGTAGTGGTTTTGCACAGAGCAGCCTGTATCCTCCTTTTCTCTGGTCCCTCGCCGGTGCTCCTGGCCCCTCCCTCCTGTCGTGTGCCCCCACAGCAAGCAGCTTGCTATGGGGGCACCTGAGCCAAGCTACAGCTCTGTGTGTCCATTCAGACACGTAGCCCCGGTTCGGCCCTGCCACGTCTCTCTCCTGATTGGCTAACTGACTTTGGTTGACAGCATTGGGAGCCAATGGCGCCGCTGCTGTGTCTCAGCCAATCAGGAGGGAGATTCCCGGACGGCCGAGGCACTCGTTCACATCGCTGGACAGAGATGGGGCTCAGGTAAGTATTAGGGGGCTGAGGGGGTTTGCTACATACAGAAGGTTTTTTTTATCTTCAGGCATAGAATGCCTGAAGATAAAAAAAAAACTTCTGCCTTTACAAGCCCTTTAAAGTGATTCTTAAAGCAGAATGTTTTTTACCTTAATGCACTTTTTTTGCATAAACATTAACTGTACAAAATAAGGTCCGTTGGCATGGACCATAGGGTTAGTACATGGATTGAAAACTGGCTACAAGGGCGAGTTCAGAGGGTGGTGATAAATGGGGAGTACTTGGAATGGTCAGGGGTGGGTAGTGGGGTTCCCCAGGGTTCTGTGCTGGGACCAATCCTATTTAATTTGTTCATCTGGAGGATGGGATAAACAGTTCAATCTCTGTATTTGTGGATGATACTAAGCTAAGCAGGATGTGTAAACCTTGCACAAAGACCTGAACAAATTAATGGGGTGGGCAACTACATGGCAAATGAGGTTCAATGTAGAAAAATGTAAAATAATGCATTTAGGTGGCAAAATCTGAATGCAATCTGATCATTAGGGGGAGAACCTCTGGGGGAATCTAGAATAGAAAAGGACCTGGGGGTCCTAGTAGATGATAGGCTCAGCAATGGCATGCAATGCCAAGCTGCTGCTAACAAAGCAAACAGAATATTGGCATGCATTAAAAAGGGGATCAACTCCAGAGATAAAACGATAATTCTCCCACTCTACAAGACTCTGGTCCGGCCGCACCTAGAGTATGCTGTCCAGTTCTGGGCACCAGTCCTCAGGAAGGATGTACTGGAAATGGAGCGAGTACAGAGAAGGGCAACAAAGCTAATAAAGGGTCTGGAGGATCTTAGTTATGCGGAAAGGTGCGAGCACTGAACTTATTCTCTCTGGAGGATAAAAGGGATATGATTTCAACATAAAAATACCATACTGGTGACCCCACAATAGCGATAAAACTTTTTCGCGGAAGGGAGTTTAACAAGACTCATTGCCATTAAAATTAAAAGAAAAGAGATTTAACCTTAAACTACGTAGAGGGTTCTTTACTGTGAGAGCAGGAAGGATGTGGAATTCCCTTCCGCAGGCGGTGGTGTCAGCGAGGGGCAAACTATTAGATAAGCAACTGAATGACCCCAACATACAGTGATATACAATGTAATACTGACACATAAGCACGCATAGGTTGGACTTGATGGACTTGTGTCTTTTTTCAACCTCACCTACTATGTAACTATGGGTGCAGCGCCCCCCCCCCCCCAGACTTACCTGAGCCCCATCTCAATCCAGCGGTGTGCACAAGAGCATAGGCTCTCCCAGGTCTCTCTCTAATTAGCTCACACAGCAGTGGGAGTGATTTGTCATAGTCAGGACTAAAATGGTAAGGACTAAAAAAAAAAAAATTGTCATGCAAATATTGAAATATAAAAAATGATTATGCAGTCTTCTATCCAACAAGCAGTTTTTGGTACAGTCAGCGCTTACAAGCTCTTGTGTAGCCTTTATTGATGTGTTATAACGCTGTTTTTTATTCAAAATCACAGTAGTAGATGTCATTTTAATTATTTCTCTCCAAAATTCTTTCTCGCTGCCAAACACCCAACGCTGTATCCTGGCCTAGGCCGACAAGGCCCAGGCCTAGGGCAGCACTTTGCAGGGGGGGCAGCAAGGAAAGAGTCCCCGCCAGCTTGCACTACACTGTTAGTGTAGCGCCAGTCTTATGGGGCAGACTGGTCTGAGAGGCAAATTAGTCTAGCGCCCCCATAAGGCGGCTGCACTGCTTCCGGTATGTGGGCTGCCGGCATTCCGCAACTGGGGGGGGGGGGGGTGGTGCTTCTATTCTAAGTTTGACTGTCCTCTCATCCTGGACCACAAACCTTCCTCAGTATGTTTTCTGCTGCACCACTGACATGGTTATATCGTCTTAGTCTTCTCCATAAAATTATCAGAAATTTGTGCTTAAAGTAGAACTATAGGCAACACTTTTTTTTTTTTTCATTTTGGATAGAGTAAGAGAGGGTTAGAACCCCTGTCAGTTTATTTTTTACCATCCCTGTCCCATTGCAGAGATTTCACTTCACTTCCTGCCCCATAGCCAAACAGGAAGTGAGAGAAAATCTATGCAAATTAAGGGAATCCATTGTCCCCCCCGAGTCCCCACTCGAAAATTTCAGGGCGGGTCTTAAACAGCAAGGGGGTGTGGCCTTGACAGGAAGGGGTGGGTGATATTTAAATTAGGGGGTGCACAAGTTTAATCAGGCCTAGGGCAGCACAAAACCTAAATACACCACTGCAAACACGTGTAGGATGCAAATGTTAGTTTTATTGAGAAGTGTTTTAATTGTATTGCCTAACATTTCATACATTGTTCATTATTTTTAGAAAAGACAAAAGGTACTTAAGGTATAATGAATTGTATCTTAAAATAACACAGGCTTTAGACGTCAGCATTCTAATTATACTTTCATAGAGAGATTCCACCTGTCCCCAATTACCTCCAATCTGTCACCGAGATGTCAGCATTACAGAGATTTCCTGCTTTGCTGGATCAGCGGATATAAAACGGTACAAAATGGAAGCTGGCACTGGCTGGCTCTTTTTGTCATTCTTAGCTGTACAAGAATTCTCTAGAGGGTTCGTCAAGCTGAAGCTGCTTCCATTCTTCTCATACATATCCCGGTGTCCTGTATACTAAGAATAACACCAGGTGGGAGGGGGAGGGGATTGTTTTTTTCTTTGTTTACTCGCTCATCCTTAACCACTTCAATACCGGGCACCTTCCTGCCCAGGACAATTTTCAGCTTTCAGCGCCGTCGCACTTTGAATGACAATTGCGCAGTCATGCTACACTTTAACCAAACTAATTTTTTATCATTTTGTTCCCACATATAGAGCTTTCTTTTGGTTGTATTTGATCATCTCTGCGATTTCTATTTTTTTGCACAACAAATAAAAAAAGACTGGAAATTTAGAAAAAAAAAAAGGTTTTCTTTGTTTCTTTTAAATTTTTTTTGTAAATAAGTAAGTTTTCTTCTTCAATGACAGGCACTGATATGGCTGCACTGACGGGCACTGATAAGGTGGCACCAATGGGCACTGATGAGGTGGTACTGATGGGCTCTGATAGTCAGCACTGATGGGCACTGATAGGTGGCACTGGTATGCGGCACTGATGGGCACTCATAAGCGGCACTGATGGGCACTGATAGGTGGCACTGGTATGCGGCACTGATGGGCACTCATAGGCGGCACTGATGGGCACTCATAGGCGGCACTGATGGGCACTCATAGGCGGCACTGATGGGCACTCATAGGCGGCACTGATGGGCACTTATGGGTGGCACGGATGGGCACTGATGGTCACTGATAGGTGGGCACTAATGGGCATGGATGGGCACTGAGAGGTGGCAGTGATGACACTGATGGGTGGCATTGCTGGGCATCACTTGTCTGTACTGATCCATAATGTTGCCAGTCAGTGCCCATTTGTGGGCACTGATTGGCATGTATTGGGTATATTTTTTTATATGTGGATGGCCAAGGAGTACATACCCCTGGTGGGGGATTCCCTGGTGGTCCTGGCGGCTTCCCTGGTGGTCCAGTGTGGGCAATCAGCACAGACCCTCCCCTGTCAGGAGAGCCGCCGATCGGCTCTCTTCTACTCGCATCTGACAGACGCAAGTGAGAAAAAGCCGATCAACGGCTCTTCCTGTTTACATCGTCATCAGCTGTGATTGGACACGGCTGATCACGTGGTAAAGATGGAGGCTCTTTACTGAGATTGGTGTAGCGGTGTGTCAGCCTAACACACCGCACCACCGATCGCCGCGATGCGTGCCCCCACAGGTGCGGCGGCTGTTATCCTGCTGGATGTCATATGATGCCCAGTCGGGATAACTGAACCACCACAACAGTGTTGTCTCGCAAAACGAGTAAAATTCAAGCTAATGTGGTGGGCAGTACAGCATTTGGCCAGAGGTGCGGGGGCGCTGGGGACACTCGGAACCGTTCGGAGCCGTTCGGAAATACTCGGAATCATTCAGAAATACTCGGAAACACTCGGACATACTGTGTAGAGTTCTACTTCTATGGGGAAACTTGCTTTGATATGCGAGTGCTTTGGATTACAAGCATTCTCCTGGAACGGATTAGGCTTGTAATCCAAGGTTCCACTGTACTGTGGGAAGCCGGCTGCGACTCCTTGCAGCTTGACAGCCGGCTCCCCGCTGCACATACGCAAGTCAACCTGCAGTTTGTGAATGATCCCGCAGCCTTCTGGGACCTGAGACGTGTCCCAGAAGGTCACGGGTGGTGGGGAGAACGTCCAATGTATGTATAAGCTACAACGATTTGACTGAAAGTGGGAGCAGTTAGCTGTCAAAACCAGGTACCCCCCCAAAAAGAGGTGTCAAAAACAGAAGAGGGGAGGGAGAAGGGCATAAAGCAGAATTGTCCCTTTAGGGTGAAGTATAATGTTCAGGGGAGGGGAATTGATGTCGGGAATGTCCCGAGAGGTTGCTAGCGGGGGGAGGGGGGATTAACGAAGAATTGCCTAGGCCAGGGGTCTCCAAACTTTTTAAACAAAGAGCCAGTTTACTGTCCTTCAGACTAGACATGTGCACTAACAAAAAATGTGTTTGTTTTTGTTTTCGTTTCATTTGTTTTTTTGCTTTTTTCGGAAATTCGAAAATTTAGAAATTAGAAAATTCTGAATTCAGAAATCCGAAAATTCAGATTTTCACATTTCCGAATTTCCGAATTTTCAAATTTCCGAATTTTCGGATTTATGAATTTTTAAATTTTTGAATTTTCCAATATCGAATTTCGAATTTCCGTATTTCGAATTTCCAAATTTTTGTATTTTCAAATTCTGAATTTTCTAACTCCAAATTTCTGAATTTCCGAATTTTCGAATTCTGAATTTCCAAATTTTTGGAATTCGAAAATTCGGAAATTCAAAAATGTGAAAATCCGAAAAATCTGAAAAAAAGAAAGAAAATCAGTAAAATTCGAAATAATAATCTAAAACTAATAATAACTAACTATTAGATTATAGGAATTGAAATTTTCTTTCAAATTTGGCTGTTTGTGAACGTAATGAATACAAATTTATCTGAAGTTACGTATTATCCAAAATAGCGAATGCCGCATCTAAACAAATGGAATGGAACAAATTAATAATAAATAATCATAATAAAAAGTTATTTATTATTATTAGATCGTTGTGTTCCATTCGTTTAGATACAGCATTCATTATTTCAGATAATTTGTAACTTCAGGAAAAATTTGTACGTGTTACGTTTACTAACAGCCAAATTTGAAAGGAAATTCCAATACCTATAATTTAATAGTTATTATTAGTTATTATTTCAGATTTTCGAATTTTTAGATTTTCATTCTTTTGAATTTTCTGATTTTCATTCTTATTTTCGAATTTCCTAATTTTCGAATTTCCGAATTTAGAATTTTTGAATTTCCGAATTTCCGAAATTTTAATTTCTGAATTTCCGATATTTCGAATTTCCGAACTTCCGATATTTCGAATTTCCGAACTTCCGAAATTTCCGAATTTGAATTTTGTAATTTTCCAATTTCCGAAATTTCCAATTTCCGAATTTCCAATTTTCGAAATTTCCAATTTCCGAATTTCCAATTTTCGAAAGTTTCCAATTTCTGAAATTTCCAATTTCCAAATTTCCAATTTTCGAAATTTCCAATTTCTGAAATTCAGACTTTTCCAATTTCCGAATTTCCGAAATTGTGAATTTCCAAAATTGCAAATTTCAAATCGCGTATTTCCGAAATTTCGAATTTCGAAAATTCGGAAATTTGGAAACTCGAAATTTCAAAAATTTAAAAATTTGAAGATTCAGAAATTTCGGAATTAACAAATTTGTCAAAATTCATTAAAAAAAAACGAATTCTGAACTAAACGAATTGCACATGTCTACTTCAGGCTTTAGGGGGGAGGGGGGCCGACTGTGGCCAGTGTGAATAGAATATGGAATAATGCCTCATTGTTGGTTTTAGCAGGAAGAATAGTGCCCCATCAACGGTGTCTGTGGGAGGAATAGTGCCCCATCATTGGTCTTATCAGGAGGAATAGTGCCCCATTGATGGTATCAGTGTAAGGAATGGTGCCTCATCATTGGTGTCAGTGGGAGGAATAGTGCCCCATCGGTGGTGTCAGTGGGAGGAATAGTGCCCCATCGGTGGTGTCAGTGGGAGGAATAGTGCCCCATCGGTGGTGTCAGTTGGAGGAATAGTGCCCCATCGGTGGTGTCAGTTGGAGCATTTGTGTGTCATCATTGGTGTGAGTTGAAGGAATAGTGTCCCAAGGACAGGATAGAGGCAAGAAAAGGGTTGTATTTGGCCCCCGGGCCGCAGCTTGGAGACCCCCGGCCTAGGCAATCCCCCTTGAAGGTGTAGTTCCCCTTTAAAACTGTAATGGACATTGTAGCTTAAAGTGAACCGGTGCTTTATCCATGCAGGGCACAGTAATAGGTTCACTTTATTGGCAGCTCCACCAGCAGCACACTTTATTGAGTTCCCGACCAGCCGCCGCAGTTGTGCTCTCCTGCACAAATCGCCATCATTGTACGTCGGACGCATACGAGGCGATCTGTGGGCACGCATTCGCTAGCGGGGGAGCCAATCAGTGCGTCTGGTGGACTCGATGTCCGCCGGCCACCCGTGATCACTCCACAGAGAGGCAGAACGGGACTCTGCCAGTGTAAACAAACAGATCCCAGTTCTGTCAGGGGAGTAGAGTGAGATTGTCTGTTCCTGGTGATTAGGAACAGCGATCTCTCTCTTCTCCCTGTCAGTCCCCTCCCCCCACAGTTAGAAAGCACCGCTCCCTAGGGAACATTTAACCCTGTGATCGCTCCTGGTGTTAACCCCTTCCCTGCCAGTGTCCTTTATACAGTAATCAGTGGCTATTTTTAGCACTGATCGCTGCATAAATGTCACTGATCCCAAAAAAGTGTCAAAAGTGTCCAATCTGTCCGCCGCAATGTCGCAGTCCCACTAAAAATCGCAGATCACTGCCATTAATCTATCCCCTATTTTATAGACGCGATAACTTTTGCACAAACCAATCAATATATACTAATTGGGATTTTTTTTTTTACCAAAATTATGTAGGAAAATAAATATTGGCCTAAACTGAGGAAGAAATTCGTTTTTTTACATTTTTTGGGGGATATTTATTATAGCAAAAAGTAAAAATTATTGGGTTTTCTTTTCAAAATTGTCAATCTTTTTTTGTTTATAGCACAAGAAATAAAAAACCACAGAGGTGATCAAATACCACCAAAAGAAAGCTCTATTTGTGGGGGAAAAAAAAGACATCAATTTTGTTTGGGTACAACTATGTATGCAAGGATTTGCCTGATTAGTTAATAATAGAATGGACTGTTTAGGTTGGATCATATTATATATGTTTTGGTAAAGCCAAATGAGATTGTACAGAGATTGTACAATCAGATTGTATAGTGCAGGCATGTACTGGCCATCAGGACAACAGGGAGTTTCCCGGTGGGCCGATGGCTCAGTGGGCCGGTTTCAGTGACAGCTTGTCAAAGTAATGGCTGCGCGGTTCGCCCTCAACCTCACACAGTGACGTGAGAAAGATGAGAAAAATACAGAGGAGAATAAGTGAAATAATAAAAGAGGTTAGTGAGGACTCCTTATGTTATGCTACTTATTTTTTTTTGCACAATTGCGTATAGTTTATATACTGTTTTTGTGCTTGTTTGCACAATTAAAGTGGGCCGGTCTGGATGAAGTCCAGGGCCAAATTTTTATCCCAGTCCAGCCCTGGTCTAGTGTATGGCCAGCTTAAGGCCCCACAGAAGTGACAATCAGCTGAGCTGTACTGTATGACTGGAGACGGTTTCCTTGTGGTTGTTTGTCATACAAATCCTTGCAGTACAGTGCTGCATTGTGTTATATGGATGCATCGGGGGGTACATGACATGTAAACAATGTAGAGGGAATGTGTGATATGTAAGTAATGCTGAAAGAAGCTGTAAGTGTTTCCATAGAACATCTGTTTGGTGGTAATGTTGTGATGCTTCAGGAATCCTCAATGAATTTCATGTACGGATCACTGATGTATGAGTAAGTATTAGCTGAGTGTGATCTCCAGGCAAACATTTGTAAAATAATATTTTTATATGTTATTGTTGTTACATTACAAGCAATGCTAAAAAGAAGCCGTACCAGCCAGACACCATAGCCAGGACCTGAGCTTTTAAAGGAGAAGTACAGTCAAAGCTTGTTTGGCTGTACTTCTGTGGATCACAGGAGTGCAGTTTGTTCTGCACTCCTGTGACCCGTTTTCAGCAGACAGCGGGCTAACAGCCACTGGTGTCTGATGTCACAGAGCCGATCCATGCTGTGGAAAGATGTCGACCAAATGGTTGGGATCCGAGCAGATGTCTGGACCGCCACCGGGCTCAGCCTCTCAGCCGCTCCTGCCCCCTCCACAGCCTAGTGCTCCAGTGAGCGCGCGGGGGGGGGGATAGCAGAGAGCCGCTGACAGTCACCAGCATTCTGCTCACGGAGCTTTGAGAGCTGAGCGATCAGCGGTCTTTGATCGCTCAGTTCTCAGTCTTAGGAGGGGCAGGGGAGAGATGCAGGATCCATCTAGATAAGTATGATTTCTAGAAAAAAAAACAACCCTAAACTTTTCTTTTAAAGCAGAATCAGCACAATTTGCGCAAGAACACACCTCCAACCCTTATGCCGCGTACACACGAGCGGACTTTACGGCAGACTTTGCCCGGCGGACTGGATTTCGTCGGACAATTGGATCGTGTGTGGGCTCCAGCGGACTTTGTTTGCTCAAAAGTTGGACGGACTTAGATTTGAAACATGTTTTAAATCTATCCGTCGAACTCGAGTCCGGTCGAAAAGTCCGCTCGTCTGTATGCTAGTTAGACGGACAAAAAGCCACGCTAGGGCAGCTATTGGCTACTGGCTATGAACTTCCTTGTTTTAGTCCGGTCGTACGTCATCACGTACGAATTCGATGGACTTTGGTGGATTGTGTGTAGGCAAGTCCGTTCATTCAGAAAGTCCGTCGTAAAGTACGTTGAAAAGTCCGCCGGGCAAAGTCTGCCGTAAAGTCCGACCGTGTGTACGCGGCATTAGGAATGGACAAATAAAGAGTGGCTACACACTCAAGATAACTCCCCTTCTCTTTCCTTCTGTAAGCATTTTAGCACAAGTGCATCTCAGCGGAGCCTGATTGGCTCAGAGTAATGACCCTCCCTCTTGCTGTCTGATTGCTGCCTTAGGGGTCATAGGGGTAACCTGCCTAGAGTTTGTGGAATCCTAGAGTTTGCATAATCCTAGAACTATACAAATCATTTTTATTTGCTAAATATACAACATACTGATCATATACAATATATATACAGTATCTCACAAAAGTGAGTACACCCCTCACATTTTTGTAAATATTTGATTATATCTTTTCATGTGACAACACTGAAGAAATGACACTTTGCTACAATGTAAAGTAGTGAGTGTACAGCTTGTATAACAGTGTAAATTTGCTGTCCGCTCAAAATAACTCAACACACAGCCATTAATGTCTAAACCGCTGGCAACAAAAGTGAGTACACCCTTAAGGGAAAATGTCCAAATTGGGCCCAATTAGCCATTAGTGTCATGTGACTCGCTAGTGTTACAAGGTCTCAGGTGTGAATGGGGAGCAGGTGTATTAAATTTGGTGTTATCGCTCTCACTCTCTCATACTGGTCAGTGGAAATTCAATATGGCACCTCATGGCAAAGAACTCTCTGAGGATCTGAAATAAAGAATTGTTTTACTACATAAAGATGGCCTAGGCTATAAGAAGATTGCCAAGACCCTGAAACTGAGCTGCAGCACGGTGGCCAAGACCATACAGAGGTTTAACAGGACAGGTTCCACTCAGAACAGGCCTCGCCATGGTCAACCAAAGAAGTTGAGTGCACGTACTCAGAGTCATATCCAGAGGTTGTCTTTGGGAAATAGACGTATAAGTGCTGCCAGCATTGCTGCAGAGGTTGAAGGGGTGGGGGGTCAGCCTGTCAGTGCTCAGACCATACGCTGCACACTGCATCAAATCGGTCTGCATGGCTGTCGTCCCAGAAGGAAACCTCTTCTAAAGATGATGCACAAGAAAGCCCGCAAACAGTTTGCTGAAGACAAGCAGACTAAGGACATGGATTACTGGAACCATATCCTGTGGTCTGATGAGATGAAGATAAACTTATTTGGTTTAGATGGTGTCAAGCGTGTGGTGGCAACCAGGTGAGGAGTACAAAGACAAGTGTGTCTTGCCTACAGCCAGGCATGGTGGTGGGAGTGTCATGGTCTGGGGCTGCATGAGTGCTGCCAGCACTGGGGAGCTACAGTTCATTAAGGGAACCATGAATGCCAACATGTACTGTGACATACTGAAGCAGAGCATGATCTCCTCCCTTCAGAGACTGGGCCACAGGGCAGTATTCCAACATGATAACGACCCCAAACACACCTCCAAGACAACCACTGCCTTGCTAAAGAAGCTGAGGGTAAAGGTGATGGACTGGCCAAGCATGTCCCCAGACCTAAACCCTATTGAGCATCTGTGGGGCATCCTCAAATGGAAGGTGGAAGAGCGCAACGTCTCTAACATCCACCAGCTCCGTGATGTCGTCATGGAGGAGTGGAAGAGGACTCTAGTGGCAACCTGTGAAGCTCTGATGAACTCCATGCCCAAGAGGGTTAAGGCAGTGCTGGAAAATAATGGGGCCACACAAAATATTGACACATTGGGCCCAATTTGGACATTTTCACTAAGGGGTATACTCATATATATATATATATACACATACTGTTGGTGTAGAAAAGAATCACCCACCTTTAAAATAATCACATGTTGTTGCTTTGCATCCTGAAATGTAGACAGACACAGTTTTTGTTTTACCCAGCTGTATTTATTCAGTGCAACTTATAACATCAAAGTGAAAGATATAACACCAAAATAAATACATCATTACAAAATACATCATGTCTATTTTCTGTTTTTTTTTTTTTTTTATACATCTGAACCATCAGTTATAGGACTTATGGGCAACCACAATAAAATAAACAAAAAGTGAACAGATTTGCAAAGAACCTTATACAATCTTTATTGGTACAAAAAGCATCAAAGAGTTCTTTAAAATGTTTGTATCTTGTGACGGCTGTTTTCTACATAGATTACATAGCTATATAGGTCAGGCACAATGTTTCCATGACTATTGGTCAACAGTACCAACAAAACACCCAACGTGTTTCGAAGTGTAATTTCTTTGTTCTTCTTCAGGGGTGTATATCATGTATGGACCTTGATTCTATAATAGAAACAAGTCATTAGAAACGTCTTTAATAATATTATTCATATTTATTTATAAGATCTAATATTTTGTTCTTGTCCACAATAGTCACCCAGTGGTTAGAGTTACAGAGCCACAGACCTGTGGACCACTGGGGACACCCAGACACGAATTAACAAGTACATATCTATTTCCAGATTTCTGCAAGCCGTCAATGGCCAATTATTCCTGGAGAAGTTGCACAATACAAACAGCAGTAGGCCAACATTAGAGATTCGTACAATATGAGTCCAACATGGATGGCATCCTGCACATGTGTGACTCCTGAAATAGTTGCAACAATATGCTCCGAATTCTGAGAGCCCCCACACACTTGTGCTCGTTAATACGTGTCCAGGCTACCCCACAGTTCCACAGGCTTGCTGCTCTGTACCTCTAACCCCTAGGTGGCTATTGTGGACAAGTAACAACATATTGGATTCTATATGGTTTTTAATCATGGCTGTTTATAAACATGCACATTATAGTATAGATTGTATTCTGTATAATACTTAGTAAACATATAAAAATAAATCTGAATAATATTGTTGAAGACATTTCTAATGACTTGTTTCTATTATAGAAACTAGGTCCCTACATTTTGTTGGTACTATTGGTACTGTTGACCAATAGTCAAGGAAACATTGTACCTGACCTATATAGCTATGTAATCTATGTACAAACAGCTGTCACAAGATACAATAATTTTACAGAACTCTTATAAATTTTGTACCAATAGGGATTGTATAAGGTTCTTTGCAACACTGTTCAATTTTTATTATTTTTCTTGCAATTGCCTGTAAAGTCTCATAACTGAGGGCTCAGATGAGTATATATATATATATATATATATATATATATATATATATATATATATATATATATATATATATTGTGACGGACTGCCTAGCACCCAACCTAGCTTCCTCCACTTTAGATCCAGGAAACGGGCATTATAGCAATTGAGTATTGCACCCGAGAACTAGACAACACTAGCTTGGTTGCAAACTGGAACTCACTTTATCGTAATCTCATACAGAATATATACCACACAAAATCAGATAAGAGCTTGATCACATTATCCTAAACAATGCAAACTGTAAACAGTAATTAATATCTTCAGGACATTTAATAGTACATCTAACGAACAACTCTCATAAACATAAACACATAAATATCCCACAATGATTCAGTAACAAAGTAAAGTGGACACAATGCTAGTCACATTTCCAAGAAGATTAGCGGACAGACAGAAACAATAGGTGACTCAACTAGCAATGGAAATTCGCACTGAATCTGAAGCAAAACTACTCCCATGAGCAGCTCAGTGTACGTCTTTAAGTACAATGGGAGACCTGTAGAGGGCAATGGCAACACATCAAAGATCATAAACTGTACCATGTGCATTGGCAGCAGGTGTTACCCAGTCTTGATCTTTGTCTGTAAGCCCTATCCACTCCAAAATCTAAATTTAAAAAAGTGATCAATGCACAAAGAAAATGTACATTTCTGAAAACACACAATCCTAATGCTACAAAAAAATGTGCCTCCACACACAGATATGATTTTTTTTTTGGCATGCCCAGTCATAATAAATTAACAAAAATATGTTCAGTCTTACCAAATTTTCCACCATCCCTTTAAAAAAGATTGAACATTTTTAATGCATACATTCCAAGTCTCCCGCGAGTCTACCGCATTTGGCTGTGGGCTCACGGACACCCGCGAGGGCCAGCCGATCTCCCGACTGGGCCTGTGACTCAGCCACAGACAGAAGACAGAGCAGCCCTAGCGGCTGAACAGAGTACGGTCGCGGCAGCTGCTCAGGCTGCTCTGTCTTCTGTCTGTGGCTGAGTCACAGGTGGATGTGATGATGTCCCCGTCTGTTCGAGGTGGAGGACTGTAACAAAGTCCCGCCTCCTAGATAGACGGAACACTGATCCAATGATACATTGAATCAGTGTGACCTGTATCATAGGAGGCGGGAATTTGTTACAGTTGCTGCCGGGATATTCAAATCCGTTTCAGAGCTCTGTGTGCTCGGGCTGTATTCCATGGACACTGGTAAGGCTGCATTTAATTGGCACTGGTAAGGCTGCAATTAATTGGCACTGGTATAATTGCATTTAAATGGCATTGGTAAGGGTGCATTTAATTGGCACTGGTAAGGCTGCATTTAATTGGCACAGGTATAGCTGCATTTAATAGGCATTGGTAAGGCTTCATTTTATTGGCACTGGTAAGGCTGCATTTAATTGGCACTGGTAAGGCTGTATTTAATTGGCACTGGTAAGGCTGTATTTAATTGGCACTGGTATAGCTGCATTTAATTGGCACTGGTAAGGCTGCATTTAATTGGCACTGGTATAGCTGCATTTAATTGGCACTTGTAAGGCTGCAATTGATTGGCACTGGTATAACTGCATTAATTGGCATTGGTAAGGCTTCAATTAATTGGCACTGGTAAGGCTGCATTTAATTGACACTGGTAAGACTGCTTTTAATTGGCACTAGTATAGCTGCATTTAATTGGCATTGGTAAGGCTGCATTTAATTGGCACTAGTAAGGCTGCATTTAATTGGCATTGGTAAGGCTGCATTTAATTGGCACTAGTAAGGCTGCATTTAATTGGTACTGGTATAGCTGCATTTCATTGGCACCGATAAGGCTGCATTTAATTGGGGGGGTCGGCGCCAGCGCGAAGCGTCACCTGCCTGAAATGAGTTTTTGCAGGTTGGGATGTTTGTTAATGGAACGTATAAGTAAATGATAGAAAAAAAATCTGAAAAAGAACAGTTTATTGTACAATAGGATTGAAGAGTTTGTAGACATCTTTGGACATCATAACTGTGTTGTTGTAGAGGAGTTTCTGTATGCCAGCTCAGCACCAATAATGTCCCTGGGATTCATTTTAGAAGGCTGAGTCCTATCTGTGGAATGCCATAAAAAATCCTATGACTTATATGTTAAATGTTCTTATTCACTACGGTATTTAACAAACACCTTTGCTCTTTGATGCTTTGTTGTTGTTAACTGCTATGCTATGATTTTTCCAGTGTACTAAAATATTATTAATTATTTTTGTGCCTGACGGGCCAACCTGTAGGAAACTAAACTCTGGTTTAAGAAAAAAAAATCTATTCAACTCTGTATTATTAACCTCTTCAGCCTCGGAAGGTTTACCCCCCTTCATGACCAGGCCATTTTTTTGCGATACGGCACTGCATTACTTTAACTGACAATTGCACAGTCGTGCGACGCTGTACCCAAATAAAATGCATGCCCTTTTTTGCCCACAACTACAGCTTTCTTTTGCTGGTATTTGATCACCTCTGCGGTTTTTATTTTATAAACAAAAAAGGACCGACAATTTTCAAAAAAGAAAAACTACATTTTTTACTTTATGCTATAAAACATATGCAATAAAAAAATGTAAAAAATCTAATTTCTTCATCAATTTAGGCCAATGTGTATTCTGCTACATATTTTTGGGAAAAAAATCCCAATAAGCGTATATTGATTGGTTTGCGCAAAAGTTATAGCGCCTAAAAACTATGGGATAGATTTTTTATTATTACATTTTTTTTTACTAGTAATGGCGGCAATCAGCGATTTTTTAGCGGGACTACGACATTGCGGCAGGCAAATCTGACAATAAGTGACACTTTCTGCGGTTCAGTGACACCAATACAGTGACCAGTGCTAGAAAAAATGCATTGTCACTGTACTAATGACACTGGCAGGGAAGGGGTTAACATTAGGGGCGATCAAAGGGTTAACTGTGTTCCCTGGGAGTGTTTTCTAGCTGGGGGGGGGGGGGGCGGTGCTTTGACTGGGGGAGGACAGAGATCTTGTGTTCCTGCTTAGCAGAAACACAAGATCTCTATCTTCCTCTCTTACAGACCGCCGTTCTGCCTCTCTCGGAAACGATCGCGGGGTGCCGGCACACATCCAGTCCAATCACAGCGTGAGTCGCCGCCAGCACGCGTGCGCGCCCCAGACCCAGAACTAGAAATCACGTGCAGGTCCCTGCCACAGTATATATGCGTGGGGCAGTCTGGAAGAGGTTAAATCAGAAAAGTGCTTTCTATAGCTCTCAGCCTCCTCCAAATCTTCTTTTTTTTTGTTGCTGCTGTGATCCAACTTCCTGTTAGAAGGTGACTACGTTCATTCTCCATGGTCCCACTGTATGTAGGAGTGTAGCCACCCTCTCTTTCTCACCTCTGAGATGACCTAGGGCCTATGGACGATTGGATTTGTAGTGTTCTCTTCGAAATCACACCCCTAAACCCCCTGGCAAAATAGACAGCAGCCCGCACACTAAGGGCCAGTTCACACCATAGACCACGCTCCAGATGCTTTTTTGCATGCACGTTTTTGATTGTTTTTTGATGGAGTCCAGTGCATCCCCCCCCCTTTTCCCCCCCCCCTTAACCACTTCAATACCAGGCACTTAGACACCTTCCCGCCCAGGCCAATTTTCAGCTTTCAGCGCTGTCACAATTTGAATGACAATTGCGCGGTCATGCTACACTATACCCAAACACATTTTTTATCATTTTGTTCCCACAAATAGAGCTTTCTTTTGGTGGTATTTGATCACCTCTGCGGTTTTTATTTTTTGCGCAACAAATAAAAAAAGACCGAAAATTTTGAAAAAAAACACGTTTTTCTTTGTTTCTGTTAAATTTTTTTGTAAATGAGTACGTTTTCTTCTTCAATGACGGGCACTGATATGGCTGCACTGACGGGCACTGATACGGCGGCACTGATGGGCACCGATGAGGTGGCACCAATGAGGTGGCACTGATGAGGTGGCACTGACGGGCACTGATGATGGGCACTGATAGGCGGCACTGATAGGTGGCACTAATGGGCACTGATAGATGGCACTGGTAGGTGGCAATGATGGGCACTGATAGGTGGCACCGATGGGCACTGATAGGCGGCACTGATGGGCACTCGTGGGTGGCATTGATGGGCACTCGTAGGTGGCGTTGATGGGTAGTTATGGGTGGCACTGATAGTTGGCACAGATGGGCACGGATGGGCACTGATAGGTGGGCACAGATGGGCACAGATGGGCACTGACAGGTGGCACCGATGGACACTGATGGGTGGCACTGATGATACTGATTGATGGCAGTGATGCCCCTAAGTGTGGCATTGCTGGGCATCACTGCAACATAATTGTGCCAATCAGTGCCCATTTGTGGGCACTGATTGGCACAGATTTGGCACTGACTGGGCACATGTGGATGGCCATGGGGTATCCACATGTTTCCCTTCCCTGGTGGTCCTAGTGGCGATCCCTGGTGGTCCAGTGTGGTGATCTGAGGGGGGGCTGCGCTGATAAACAATCAGCGCAGACCCCCCCTGCCAGGAGAGCCGCCGATCGGCTCTCCTCTACTCGCGTCTGTCAGACGCGAGTGAGGAAGAGCCGATCAACGGCTCTTCCTATTGACAGCGTGATCAGCCGTGATTGGACACGGCTGATCACGTGGTAAAGAGCCTCCGCCGGAGGCTCTTTACCAAGATCGGTGTAGCGGTGTGTCAGACTGACACACCGATCCACCGATCGCCGCGATGCGCGCGGCGGCATGTTATCCTGCTGGACGTCATATGACGCCCAGTCAGGATAACTGAACCACCGCCCGGTCAATCCGCTATATTTTCTGAAATGGGGGGTGGTCCTCTTTAAGATAAAAGTGGTCCATGCGGCGATTCTCCGCGAGATCACTTTTATCGGTGGCGGGAGAGGTGCCCAGTTTCAAGATTAGGGCTTATGGGGTTAATGTATTCATTTATTATTATTTATTTATATTCTTAGGTTAGGGGTTAATATTAGGGTTAGTGCTTAGAATTAAGATTAGTGGTTAATATTAGTGTTAAGGTTAGGGTTTAATATTAGGATTAGGGTTAAGGGTGGGTGGGGGGGGTAAGAGTTTTTTATTTATTTGTGTATTTTTATTATTTATTTATTTTATTATCTATTTGTTTTATTATTTATTTGTTTATTTTTATTGTATTTGAGCAGAAAAACGCTCAAAAACACACACAAAAACACTCAAAACCACTCAAAACCGCTCGGATCAAGCGTTTCCATGCACTTCTATGGAACAGAAACCGCTTCAAAAACACACCAATCTGCCTGATTCGAGCTACAAAAAGAGCTCCAGAACTTTCTTGAGCTTCAGGCGACTTGTAGTGGAGATCTGAAATATGAATCAACTCCATAGAGAAGAATTGATTTTTTTCTTCTCCTCCAGAAACGCCGACTCTGGACGCACACTGGCTGCGGGTCGGAATTCGCATATAACTGCATTGGATGAGAAGTTACATGTGAAGGGCTGGGAGTACAGATCTGATAGACATCACTGGGATGAGGTCGGAGATCATCTTTAAACAGGAGGAGAGGGGACATTTCCTCACATTGTACAGGTTTTCTCTCACTTCCTGGTTGTGTCTCCAGGACAGGAAGTGAAGGGAAATTTCCCCAACAGGACACAGACCGCATAATTAATAATCTTACAGGGGTGTAAACTTTTTCCTGCTCTGAGAAAAAGTTTTGTCTTTACTCTTTAAATTCACATTCAGGCAGACATAAGCAGACACCAGATCTGCTGCCTATATATACACCATCGGGTTTATTTCAGGGACCTGTGGGCTCCTGGTGTCTATATATTAGATATGTTTACATCTATATCCGAACATTATCTCACTGAACTGTCAAATTCACATAGGAAACTAACGTCAAACCCCCCTTTTGTAAACCCCCCCTATGATTCCGTAATGGTATTTCCCACCCGCCCAGAATCAAAGCACGAGCGGGGTCTCCCACTTTCTCTTGTGGGGGTGTCCTGCCTTGAGAAGCGGGACACAGTATCCCACGTTGAGGAAAGGGGGGGGGGGGGGCGGTTCTTTGGTGACAGGTTGCCGCCCGCAGTGGGCGGGACTGGCGGTGGGAAGTTGTCAGTAAGTTTGTAGAAAGTTTGCTCGGTGGTGTATAGAGAGAGAACGGGCCCGGGAGTATGGACTACCTGACCGGGAGGAGCGGACGGGTCCTAAGGGGCACTGCCAACCGGCTGTGGATGGGGCTGCGGGAGGTTCACTTCCAGGACTACCTGAAGGAGGGAGTGGGGCAGAGCCCTCCGGACAGCCCGGATCGGGAGCTGAGCCCTGTGCCTGCAGGTGATGGGGGGGGGGGGGGGGGTCATACATGAACAGATCTGTATGGATCGTATCATCCCTTCCTGTATGAGATACAATGTATGATGGGGGTGACACTGATCTCTGATTGATAAGAGAGGACTATGGGGGGGGGGGGGGGGGTATTACCCTGATACTAGAGGAGCCTGGATGGGGTGACAATGGGCAGCAGTAGATGGGCAATGGATGGGTACTGGGTGACAGCTGTTGGGGACAGGAGGGATCTGGGTGGCAGTGGACAGGAATGTTGGGTGACCATGGATGGCAGAGCTGAGCGACAGCAGATGGGGGTGAGGGGTAGCTGGGTGATGGGAGGGGAAGGGGGTTCTGGGTGATGGTGGTGGAGGGGGGGTAGCTATGTGATGCTGATGGGGGGGATAGCTGGGTGATGGTGATGGGAGAGGGGGGGGGGGTTCTGGATGATGCTGATGGGGGGGGTAGCTTTGTGATTTGGGGGGGGGGTAGCTGGGTGATGGGGAGGGGTTCTGGATGATGCTGATGGGGGGGTAGCTTTGTGATTTGGGGGGGTAGCTGGGTGATGGGAGGGGGGGTTCTGGATGATGCTGATTGGGGCGGGGGGTAGCTGGGTGATTGTGATTCGGGGGGGGTAGTTGGGTGATTGTGATTTGGGGGGGGGGGTAGCTGGGTGATTGTGATTTGGGGGGGTACCTGGGTGATGGTGGATAAGGGAACTGATTTGGAGGGGGTGTTAGGGACAGGGGTGATGGTAGGTAGGTAGGTGGCGTCGGGTGACATTGGATGGGGGGGGTGACATTGGATGGGGGGGGGGTGACATTGGATGGGGGGGTCGCAGTGGGTAGGAAGAGTTAAGTGAGAGGGGTGTTGGGTGACCATGGACAGGGAAGCTGGGCAGCCACTGATAGTGAAAGGAGAGGGTGATGGGCACATGTGGACAGGGGTGTTGTGCGATGGGTAAGGAGAGCTGGGTGACAGCTGTTGGGGATGGTGGGCAGGCCTGCTGATAAGAGAATACAGCCGGCTCTTCTGTCCCGGGCCCCATCAGTTCAAACGGGGGACCTGGGCAGGAGGGCTGGTCATGCTGTCTTATTGCAGACATTGCTCCTCTTCTGCCTCCTCCTGCAGCACTGCCGGCTTCTCCTCCTCTCCTTCCTTCCGGCTGCCCTGCTGGGGGGTTTGTGCTGACACATGTACCTCATCCCTTCAAAAGTGAACACATATTTATTACACAGGTTCTGTGGCTGATTAAGGTGGTAATTAAACTCACTTGGTGCCTTATCTGCATTTAGTTAGCCTCATAACCTGTGTAATTCATATGTGTTCAGGGTTTAAAGGGATGAGGTGGCAACTCTATATGCACCCCTTCCATCTGTTGTCTGGGCCCCCTGTGTTCCCCTTTTTCAGCTCAAAAACGTTCCAACAATTATCGATTTTGTGCCCATTAACTGGCCGAAAAATTAACGAACTGTCTAAATGACCAAATTTTGGCTGATTTTCCGTATAGTGCAAGGATATGCAATTAGCGGACCTCCAGCTGTTGCAAAACTACAAGTCCCATCATGCCTCTGCCTCTGGGTGTCATGCTTGTTGATGTCGGAGTCTTGCTATGCCTCATGGGAGTTGTAGTTCTGCAACAGCTGGCGGTCCGCTAATTGCATATCCCTGGTATAGTGTATGGCCAGCATTAGACTGGGATGCCAAAAAAGTTGATGGCGTGTAAAGGCAGGTGTCCCAATACTTTTGGTAATGTAGTGTCCAAACCCCGGCAGTGTCTTCATTGGTGAAGGTTGTTTCATTTTTGGTTTAGCACCAGGAGTTGGTTGATTGCTGTGTGGGGTGTTTTTTTTTTTTCTTTCTTTTTTTGCCTTTTGAGGGGTTTCAGCAATCAAAGACCATTGTCGGGAGGACTGATCAGATCCATGGATTGGGGGAATCAGACCCTGGTGGATTGCACAATGCCTTTACTTTATTATCACCTATTCTATAAAACATTGCTTTGAGGATGGGATTCCCCAATTGTGTCAGCTGCTGCTTAGAACATTCTGAAAGGGAAAATCACACCTGTATGTATTATCAGCATGATGACCTGTGTGTGTCTGTGTGTGTCTGTGTGTGTCTGTGTGTGTGTGTGTATTGTACAAACAGGAGAAGTGTCTGTAAATAAAAGGCTGGGAATTCCTCCACACTGGGATCTTCGGTCTGATGACCCTCCCGTGTCCTTTTTCTGGGCCTGTCAAACAAATCCAGGCTTGCAAATTCTCTGTCTTCATCTTCTGCTCACCACTTCCCTATGAACTGACACGGAGTCAGAGAAAGTGGATGTGTGTACTTTCAATGGAAACTTTGTTTCTGTTTTTTTGTAATTCTGTTGTAATGTTCATCAGTATATTCTTCTGTGATGGAATCCTGCCTGCCATTTTTGCCTAAGGCCTCTTTTCACCCTGATGGGCCGATCGAGTCTTCCTGTCCGCTTTTCAGGCAGACCCAATGGGACCCTCCATTGCTCTCTATGGAGCGCTGGATGTCAGCAGACGTGTCCCTTGACACCTGCCGACGCCCAATCCTGTCCCCTAAAATCAGATGATTGGGCAGTGGCGCCTGGTGCCAAATCTGAAAAAAAATCATCAATTGCAGCCACTGTGCCCCTCAAACGCTGCCAGTGTGCCCCTCAAACGCTGCCAGTGTGCCCCTCAAACGCTGCCAGTGTGCCCCTCAAACGCTGCCAGTGTGCCCCTCAAACGCTGCCAGTGTGCCCCTCAAACGCTGCCAGTGTGCCCCTTTAAACGCTGCCTCCGCTCCCAACCCCCACGGATGGATCGCGGGACACCCCACATCCACACCACCTGAT
Source organism: Lithobates septentrionalis (assembly GCA_037952835.1). NCBI lineage: Eukaryota > Metazoa > Chordata > Amphibia > Anura > Ranidae > Lithobates > Lithobates septentrionalis. Next base: position 1,846,950 of record JBBDGP010000140.1, on the reverse strand, counting down.
TGGCGGGGAGGCAGTGCAGTTTGAAAATGGCGAATATTCATTCGCTATGGTCACACAATTGGGTGGGATCAGGGCACACTCTCTGCGCCCCGAGCCCACCCTTTTTTGAAGCCTATTAAAGCCTCTGGCTCTAATGAGGTGCTTAAAAAAAATACACCCCCTCCTGCCCCCCACCATAGGAGTCCATGTGCCGTGAAATGGGCCAGGCGCATGGATAAGGAGGCGGCAGCAGGGATGGAGGGGGGGCGGCGCCCGTGCGCCACAAATGCATGGGCCGCCACTGTGATTGGGGATCTGGCATAGAGGACAATGGGCTGTGTCTGTGTCCGCTCTGTATAGCGCAGCGGACATGGACCGGTCATCTGCCTGTTCAGCAGACAGGTTCCCTGGATTCGCTGCCGGGGTCTGCCCCACGTGACAGGGGCCTAAGGCCTGGTTCACATCACATGCAGTCCAGTGTGTTTTTTGATCCAAGGAAAAAAAACAAAAAAAACGCATAGACACTAGGTTACATAGATTTCAATGGCAAAGTTCACACCATTGCAGTTTATTCCAGTACAAATAACAAAGTAGAACATGCTGCATTTTTTTCTGCAAAGAACTGCACTGGAACGTGGCAAAACGCATCGTAAATGTACCAGACAGCACCGGGATGCATCTAAATGCTTTAAAAATGCACCGGAATGCAATACAAGGAAAAACCCCTCCAAAAAAAATAAAAGGGGGCAACCCATTGAAAACATATCAAAAACACTCCAGAACACCTCAAATGCGCATGCAGAAATGCATCCAGACTGTGTTTTTGTGGTGTGAACTGGCCCTAAGGCTTGGTCCACATTATCGCAAGTGGTTGAGTGTGGAGGAATCGCACATGTTCCCACACCCGCAACCACAACGTGTGGGGCTGCCATTCATTTTTTAATGGCACTCCCATGCATCTAAAAATGCAGCATGATCGCGTGTGCGGGAAATCACATGTGGCAAAAGCACAATGCAATTTCTTAGCCTTTGCATTTTGAAAATAGGGCAGGAACGTTTTTCCTGCATGAAACGCAGGCACAGCAGCCAATTCAAGTGACTGGGCTGCCATGCCCATAAAAACACGGCCCAAATTAGTGGGAACCAGGCCTTAGACCCCATTCACACTTGGCAATTTGGATATACGGGCAGAATCGGCATGTTTCTAAATTTTGTGCCAATGGCTGCAAAACATGCCAAAGGTGGTGCGATATTGTCGCATGACAGAAATGTGCCTTTTAAAATCACATGAAGCTTGTCGCCCAAAAAGGATCAGGAGCTTCTTTTTAGTGACAAACTGGCATAGGGCTGCCCTAAGCGTGACACGGGACTCTTTTTTTTTTTTTTTTTTTTTTGCCAAAGCTCCTAAACTCCACTCCATAAAAGCCTATGTGTCCATGTACACGGAGGCTCCTAAACTCCACCCCTATGTGTCCATGTACACGGAGGCTCCTAAACTCCACCCCTATGTGTCCATGTACACGGAGGCTCCTAAACTCCACCCCTATGTGTCCATGTACACGGAGGCTCCTAAACTCCACCCCTATGTGTCCATGTACACGGAGGCTCCTAAACTCCACCCCTATGTGTCCATGTACACGGAGGCTCCTAAACTCCACCCCTATGTGTCCATGTACACGGAGGCTCCTAAACTCCACCCCTATGTGTCCATGTACACGGAGGCTCCTAAACTCCACCCCTATGTGTCCATGTACACGGAGGCTCCTAAACTCCACCCCTATGTGTCCATGTACACGGAGGCTCCTAAACTCCACCCCTATGTGTCCATGTACACGGAGGCTCCTAAACTCCACCCCTATGTGTCCATGTACACGGAGGCTCCTAAACTCCACCCCTATGTGTCCATGTACACGGAGGCTCCTAAACTCCACCCCTATGTGTCCATGTACACGGAGGCTCCTAAACTCCACCCCTATGTGTCCATGTACACGGAGGCTCCTAAACTCCACCCCTATGTGTCCATGTACACGGAGGCTCCTAAACTCCACCCCTATGTGTCCATGTACACGGAGGCTCCTAAACTCCACCCCTATGTGTCCATGTACACGGAGGCTCCTAAACTCCACCCCTATGTGTCCATGTACACGGAGGCTCCTAAACTCCACCCCTATGTGTCCATGTACACGGAGGCTCCTAAACTCCACCCCTATGTGTCCATGTACACGGAGGCTCCTAAACTCCACCCCTATGTGTCCATGTACACGGAGGCTCCTAAACTCCACCCCTATGTGTCCATGTACACGGAGGCTCCTAAACTCCACCCCTATGTGTCCATGTACACGGAGGCTCCTAAACTCCACCCCTATGTGTCCATGTACACGGAGGCTCCTAAACTCCACCCCTATGTGTCCATGTACACGGAGGCTCCTAAACTCCACCCCTATGTGTCCATGTACACGGAGGCTCCTAAACTCCACTCCAATGTGTCCATGTACACGGAGGCTTTTAGAACCATTTAGGAGCTGCTGCGGTTAGAGGAGGTGCAACCTCCCTCTCCTGAACGCGGAAGAATCGCATTTAGGATAGGAACAGTTTGACCGATGTCTGCAAAATTGCGGCGCTGTTTTTCTGCGTTTTGCGTCTTTTCTCGGCGATCGGTCAACCTAGCCTGCGTGTACATGAGCCTTTTGGGCAGGCTGGTTGAAGTGAAGTCCATCTATTGATCAACCTCACTACAACCAGCCTGTTTTTTTCAAACGATTGCTGCTGCCATGCTATGGCCGGCAACTGCAATCATTGTATTCTGTCCACGGGGACACCTCCCGCTCTCAGAATAGTAGCATAGTGGGAGGGATTGTCCCATCAACACTGAATGTGTTAATGGGGGAAATCGAGCAATCTTCTTTCCTTCAACATGTGGTTGAAGGAAAGAAAATTGCGTAATGTATGGCCTTGCCTGAAAAGTTCTCAATTATTAGGCCGCATGTACACTGAGTGTTTAGCTGTGATGCATGAGGCTCCAAGCATTAGGTGCAGGTGGAAGGCACAGGTGTACTATCCAGACCCATTGTCGTCAACTTGTCGGACTCTGACATGCATCTCTTTTCCTCCAATCACAGCATTCCATCCCCCCCCCCCCCACAGTTAGAAAGCACTCCTTAGGCGCACACTTAACCCTTTGGTCGCCCCTGATGTTAACCCCTTCCCTGACAGTATCATTAGTACAGTCACAGTGAATATTGTTTAGCACTGATCACTGTATTGGTGTCACTGGTTCCCAAAAAGTGTCAGGTATTCGATTTGTCCGCTGCAATGTTGCAGTCCCGCAAAAATTGCTGATCGCCACCATTACAAGTATAAAAGAAAACAAATTCTATAAAAATATCAGAGGAAGTCACGAGATTGTGACGAAACCGGTAGGAGGAGCTTGATCGGCTGACGTGTAAGGTAGCAGGAAGTGTTTTGCAGAGCAGGCACAGGATGGGGTAACCGCCGTAAACCGGGGCTGCAAAACCGGACTTCAGGTGACATTATCACCCCTCAGCATACCGGTATACTTCAAGCGTGTTTTTATTATGGAAATGTGAGTGTAAATGTATGGGGAGTCTAAGTTGCAATTAAACCTTTTTTTTAAATGGTATCACGCTATTGCACGCCTCCTGTTGTTTTCCGCACGTGATATGTATGAGGAGGCTTTTTGAAATGCCAGGAGTAGTGACTTTCGATCTGTGCTATCACCAGGAGGAGGAAGTGATTTGTGATCTGTATTTAAGTTAAATAGCCACTATAAGAAAAAAGAAGCACAGGGGATCTTTCAAGCTGTTGTTATTAACTACAGGCTTATTTATAAAGCCCTTAAAGTGGAGTTCCACCCACTTTTACAACTCTTCAGCATCCCTCACTAAACTGTGCACTGTAAACGAATTGGATATTTTAAAAAAAAAATTCTCAGCGCTTACTGTATATCTGCTGTATTCATTTTTCACTTCCTCCTCCCTGGCCGTGACCCATCGCATCATTTCCTGTTTGCAATGCCTTCTGGGAAGGGGCGGCAACTTCCTCTGACACTGCCGTTGCTATGGAAACCTGACCTGAAACCTATTACACTGCTCGTGCTGCACTGAGCATGTGCGAGATCTCCAAGGATGAGATCCAGGAAGAAATACAGTCTGGCTTCAGATGCCCACACTTAAGATGGCCACGGCCTGCTGTAAGTTTACAAAATAACAAACTACTGCTATAAACTAACAAAACAGACCTTAGTTTACAGACAAACTTTACTAGAATACATTAAGCTTGTGTATTATAGGGGTATTTTTATTTAAAAAGTATAATTTCGACCGGAACACCACTTTAAGGTGAGGGTACATCTAGTGGAGGGTGTGCACACCGCATGAAGACACTATTCACCTGTTTTATGCTACTACTAAGGACTGTTATTGTTTGTTATAATACATCATTAAGGATTGTGTGCAACACAAGGAGCACTTTTTTTTGGATTATATAATTTTGTTTCACAGGATATATATATATTTAATTAATTGATACTAGCGCCGCACATTGTGTAATTCTATAAAAATATTCCCTAGTTTGTAGACACTATAACTTTTGCGCAAACCAATCAATATACGCTTATTGGGATTTTTTTTTTTTTTTCTTTTTTTACCAAAAACGTAGCAGAATACATATTGGCCTAAATTGATGAAGCAATTTGATTTCTTCTAATTTTGTGCCCTTCTTTGAGGATGATGCCAGCAGCGGGTAGAGGCAATCGGGCATCTATTGGCTGCGGTAGGACTTTTACTGGGTCTGGTTCCAGACTGCGGTCCACCATTTACTGAAGCCTGTTATAGAATCTAATATAGGCAGCTTTTGGGATGCATTTTGGTGTGTCGGTTGCATCTTCTTTTTTTTATTATTTTTTTTCATTTTAGGTGTTACAAAATGACACTTCATTCGATGCTATGCATCACAGCGCTTTGTGATTTTTGTTATATTGTGATGAGTTTCCATTGTGTGAAAATGCATACATGCTGAATTTTTGTGCTGCACAGAGCGGTTTGCTGCATTCTGAAGCCTATCTGTACAGATCAGGACACAAGCCCAGTACTCAGGAAGCTCTCAGGAAGCTTGTACTTCTAACAGGCAGTGGGTGTCAGATAACACTGCCACACTCACATGGGCACACAGGCAGTGCACCCCTTCACTGCTGGAGCTTTTTTGTATTCCAAAACATTGTCTGAAGCTTTGAGTTTACTTGCATCTGATTTTAATTATAACGTTTTATCGGAGGATTGATCAATAGTAGGAAGAATGGTTTGGAGAAACGTTATTTGTGCAGCTGGAATGGGAAGTGAGGGTTTCCTATTGTGGTTTGTGTTTCCTGATTACAATTATAAAGTAATTGAGAATTGGTACCATGCTGTTCTAACCTTTTTTTTTTATACAGGGTTCCTCCTTTAGAACCTAGAGCCTGAAACATGTTGGGATGTCAGCATTGTGATCAAATCCAACAGTGCCATGACTCCTATCCCCAGCTTGATTTATGGTGCATAAGGTATTCTAGGGGGGTTATGCTAAAGATGAATTGATGTAATGATATGGGAATAGATTCAGCTTTTTTATTTATTTATTTTACATTTTGTTACTTGAACTCTCTCACTTGTGTCTTTAAAGCGCTTTCACACAGGCGTTGAAAATAGGTGGTGGGGTTGCAGTTTTAAGTCTTCAAAGGCACTCAAAATTGTTACAATAGGGAACGGATGGAGGTGTTCACACTGCAGCGTTGGTGTTACTGCGAGGCAAAAATATCGATGCCGGCAGGAGTTTGGCAGGTGTTGCCGCTTTGCAACTTCCTCCTTTCACTTATATTGAAATGCAGCTCAACTGCACCTTAAACGCACTGTAAATGCACCTATGGCATTTACGGTGTGGTTGCAAACCATCAAAAGTAATTATTTACCATTTTAGCCTTTTAAAATAAATAAATAATACACACACACAGCACAGGGTATTTGAGAAGTGTTGCCTAATGCAACAAGAACGCATGTGCAACACATCCTAAATGTTTACTAACGCTATAGGTGCGCTTTTACACTGTTTTAACCAATTGTTGACCACAATACAAAAAGAAAAAAAAAATGTATGTGTGTGTTGTGGTTTACTACGATTTTGACTGAAAATACAGGCGCCCATAGGCGATCAAAGAGTAGATACTAGTATGCCACTTTATTATTGCTACTTCCATGTTTTGTTCCTTCTCAAGAAACTCAATAAAAAACAAAAAAACAAACTTATTAATAGAAGAGTAGATACTCTTTGATCGTTGTGTGTGTATATATAATGTATGTGTGTATGTATGTCTGTGTGTGTGTGTGTGTGTGTGTGTATATATGTGTTTTTTTTTTTTTTTTTTTTTTATCTTTTGCTTAAAAAATTATATATTTATTTTGTTTTTTTTGCTTTTAAAGGTAAAGAAGAAGAGATTTGGGGTCTTTTTGACCCCAGATCTCTCCATAAAGAGGACCTGTCATCCTTATTTCTATTACAAGGGATGCTTATATTCCTTATAATAAGAATACAAGTGATTCAAAAAAATAAAAAAGATTACAGGGACAGTGTAAAAATTAAACAGTAAAATAAATACAAAAAATAAAATAAAATCGCTCCCATCCCTCCGTGCTCACGCGCAGAAGCAAACGCATACATAAAGTCACACACTCATATGTAAACGGTATTCGTACCACACGTGAGGTATCGTCTCAAGCTTTCGAGCAAGAGCAAATAATTCTACCACTGGACTTCCTCTGTAACTCTAAATAGGTAACCTGTAAAGGCATTTAAAATGTGCCAATTGCCATTTTATTCCCTAGGGTCTCTGCTAAAAAAAACAATATAATGTTTGGGGGTTATACGTAATTTTAAAAAGTCTGGTCAGCAAGTGGTTAAAATTTAACACGAGTGTGAGAGCC